>CAJNDS010001180.1:0-173124 GCA_905221605.1 Symbiodinium natans | reverse complement strand
ACACCCACACCCACACCCACACCCACACACACAGACACAGACACAGACACAGACACAGACACAGACACAGACACACACACACACACACACACACACACACCCGCACGCACCCACACACACACACACACACACACACACACACACACACACACACACACACACACACACACACACACACACACAGAGACACACACACACACACACAGACAGACACACACACACACACACAAAGACACACACAAAGACACACACACACACACAGACACAGACACACACAGAGACACACACTCACACAACACACACACAGACACACACAACACTAGGACACAACACACACACCCACAGACACACACCACACACACAGAACACAACACACACACAGGACACCACACCACAGCACACACAGGGCCACCCACAAACAAGCACACCACCCACAAGACACCAACACCACCACCACAACACAAGAGCACAAACCACACAGCACACACACCCACATCACAGACACATACACACACCAGACACACAAACACAGGACACAAACAACACACACAGGACGCACACACACACACACACGCACACACAGAGACACACACACACACACACAGAGACACACACCGCACAGACACACACCACAGAGACACACACCACACAGACACACACCACACAGACACACCACACAGACACACAACACACAGACACACAGACACACAGACACACAGACACACAGACACACAGACACACAGACACACAGACACACACACACAGACACACAGACACACAGACACACACACACAACACACACACACACACACACACACCACACACACACACACACACACACACACACACACACACACACACACACACACACACACGCACACACACACACACACACACACGCACACACACACACACACACAGAGACACAGACACAGACACAGACACAGACACAGACACAGACACAGACACAGACACAGACACAGAGAGACACACACACACACACACACACACAGAGACACACACACACACACACACACACAGAGACACAGAGACACAGAGAGGCCCCTTAAGTGACGGGGATTTGACCTCACGGTGTCGCTCCTGAGGACTCGGTTCTTGCTGCGAACAGACTCCAGTCAGCAAGAAGCTTTGCAGCAGACTAAGTGCGGGCCCAGGCACCAGTCCTGTCGCAAGGCGTGGGGTTCAGGGTAGAGAGGGTTTAGGGTTTAGGCTTTAGGGTTTAGGGTTGAGAACTAGCCCCAGGAAGCCAGAAAACGTACTCCGAAAGCTTGAGGTGCATGATTGTGGCTGGTTCAGTCAGTGCAAAGACCGTACATCCAACATCCTGGCCCCGAGAGAGCCCCTGCATGTGCTTAAAGCTACCTCTTAAAGGCGGGGCTGCCTTAGGATGCCTCGGGCCGTCTCAGGTTTCTGCACAGATCTTGGGCTGTCAGTGGTCACCCACCTCGCGAGAGAACGTCTTGACCTTTGCTATGCTCGCAAGGGAAAGGCGCTACCCTAGTGCTTGCAGTCCCCGCAGCAGCGGTTCCTAGACTGGGTAATACCCTGAGCTACGAGGCATGGCACATCGCTGATGGGCCTTGCGGGGCGATAGGCTTATGTCTGTTTTTTCGACTGATTCAGGCAAGAGTCCACCTTGATCATCTCACAGGCCTCTCCGACAACGCGATTCGCCACGTTCTCGAGGCCCCGCTCGCGCCGCTGGCTGCCCTGGGCCTGCTTTCCTGAGGCCGTGCTTCGGAGGTGAAGGGCTGACTGGTAAGCTTGCGCGTAAGGACAGCACAGGACAGCATCATGTTGCGTTGCTGCCGGGCAGCTGAGGTAGGCCTGTGCTGCCACTTGAAATGCAGGGACGGCGGTGGCATACATGAAGGTCATCAGCGGCGAAATCCTCAATATCTATGTCGGTCACACGGTGCAGCAAGGTTCCTTGTGTAAGCCAGCGCAGTGGCAGTTTGCTGCAAGCAAAGCTGTGCCCATCGTTGTGTGCGGTGACATGAGCTTCTTTGCATGCAACCTGGCTAGAACCAGCCGAGTACTTCAAGCGCGTGCAACCAAAGGGAAAGCCTTTTCAACTGCCCCCCGACCCACCGCACCGAACAAACCTCAGAGGGCGAGCAGGGGGGGGAGGGGGGGGAGGGGTTGATCTTGCTGGGTCTCCGAACAATTCCCTTTGTCAAAAGGAGCCTGCTAGAAGGGTAGCAAAAGGGATCCGAATGCAGAGCAGCCCACAACAAAACCAGTACCAGGGAGCAGCCCTGCCGCAGTGATCCCAAATGTTCCCCCCCAGCATTGAGAAGCCTTGAAGGTGCAGTCCCAGCATCGAGTAGAGGAAGATGAGCGACCTTGCTGTGCGCCCACGAACTCTTCGGCGCGGTGCATTGAACTTACCCTTACACCGCCCCACAATTCGTCACAACTCAGAAGCCTCTTTGACAGCCCAGGCCGTAAACTGCAACCAAAGCAACGTCAACAACTCGGTAACGGTGCGCACCATGTTCGTCACCATGTTTGGCATGCTGTCCATGACCTTGGGTGTTGAAACCGGCTTTGAGCTCTTTACTCTGCCTAGTGATACTTCTGCATAACAGTGCTCTTTTTCGAACACCTTCCGCCCCGGCAGTTATAGGAATCTTACAGCCCAACCAGGCGGCGTTTTATGGATGAGTCTTCTGTGCGTTGCGGACTGCATCAGCCTTTTGCACCCTTGCACCCATGTTGACAGACACGACCTGTGCAGAATGTGGGCTAGGAAGGCCATCTGCCATCTGCTGTCCGTTGGCAAATTGATCTGAAGCAATGACTTCCATACAAGGCCCGACATCAACAATTCCAACAACGACGCCCCTTGCACTCTGTAAAGCCCTTGTCTCCTGTACTCGGCCCAATTTGGAGTCTGGATGGGTTTAAGGTGGCTTTGTGGTCCTGGTATTCGCAGCGCATCATGTCAATGCAATCATAGCTTCTGAAACTCCCACATCAAGCATGTGCGGCAAAAGAACCACGGGCGAAGCTTTGTGTGCCATTACTCGGGTGGTCTGCTTCTCGAACTCTTCCTGGGCGTGCAGACACAGTGAAACCCACAGGCATCCAGAGCTTCAAGCTGCTTTTTCGTGGCCTCAACCCCAGTCCCCAACCCAACCCCTAACCCCTAACCCCTAAGCCCTGAACCCTGAACCCTATATAACCCCTAGCACAGCCTGGTGACCAAATCCTGGGCGAGCAGGTGGTCGAAGAGCTCGGTCCGAGTCTGCACGCGGTAGGAGTCCTGTTTGCTGCGCAGCTTTCCCAACTTTGTCACCTAAACTTTTTGGACACCCTAAACCCTAAACCCTAAACCCTAAACCCTAAACCCTGAACCCTAAACCCTAAAACCCATGCATCGCCACAACCCGGAGCCGAGTCCTTGAAGGCCTTGGCCACGTGTTGGGACACCACGTTGACGGTGCCCTTCAGGATTGCCAGCCTTAAAAAGAAGGCGCTCACACAAAGCGGGCTTCCACACCCCTACACTACACCCCCCCTCCATCCCTTCCCCCAAAACAAGAGAGAGAGAGAGAGAGAGAGAGAGAGAGAGATAGAGAGATGGAGAGATAGAGAGAAAGAGGGGGAGCTTCCCAGAGAAGTCTTCTGTGTCAAAACTTCCTCCCACAAAACTTTCACGTGACCTCAGGTCTCGACTTAAGGTCTCTTTGCTTGCAGTGGCATCCTATCTTCCCACAACCTAGGCCCCTTGAAGCTTGCTTGCCTAAGAGTGGAAGAGGAGACTCAGAGACTCCTGTTACATCCAGGCTCCGAAGGGCTCCTGAACAAATTCTACACAGACCAAGAGGCCTCGACTCTGCCACAAGCTCCACACATTCAACCGCATCGAACCCAGATGCCCAAACAACTGCTCAGCGGCAACATCAGGCCCAAGATCAAGCTCTTGGCCAAGGACAGTCCTTAGAAGCGGGCCAAGATCCGGTGGAAGCGCTCCCCCCACCCCCCCTTGTGGGCCCTTTGTCGTTGCTGGTGTCTTCCTTCGGGTTCTTGCTTACTCTCAGCTGTTTCTCCGTTCGTGCATCACGTGCGTTCACGCGTTCATCCCACCATCCATACCTTTATCCCTCCCCTTACATAGGCCACATCGCACCAGCACCCAACACACAGCTCATATAGGTTCGTCAACCTTATAGGCGCTTCATGCTATGCGTCGCACTCTCACATTGCCCTCGCGAATTCCCTGACTCAACGCTCGCTGCAGCTCTTCACATCGGCTCAATTTCCGTACTCGAGCTCCCATGCCCTCCTTGAAATTTTCTCGCACTACCTGTACCTGCTTTGAATTAGGGTTTGGGGCTTCCGACTCCCAATGCCCCCTTGTGGAATGTAGGACTTCCAACTCGCACTACTTTTTCAGGCTCCCCCCCCTTCCTTTCGCCTCGGTTCCATGGTGGGGACTAAGACCAACGCGTTGCATCATCGTTGCAAGCCAAGGTGCGAGATCCACAGCCAAAGGTCCAGGAGCAGATGACATGAAGGTACTGACTGTCTTTCTTCACTTCCTCTTCACCTCAGGCACTGTGGCTCATGTGCCGAACGCCGTGGGGTGCAAAGCACAATCCTGAATTGCAGCTTGTGCGGAGATGCGTTCTTCTGTGATCGGCTCAAAATGTTGTGCACATTGTACCAGGGATTTTGATTCGTCAGTCTTCTTGTGCAGCTTCCATTTCCGCTCCCCGGCATCCTACCCCCAATTCTCCCATACTCCCCTGCTCAACCAAACTCAAAACTACTTAAATGGCTGCGTGATATGGCTGGGCCCAACCCTAAACCCTAAACCCTAGACCCCATTCTAACCATATTACGGCCCTCCTACCTCCGAAATAAGGATGCTCGAGTCTGCCGGCTGAGCGCTGGCGTTGATCAGCGTGAACACGGCACCAGACAGCACCGTCTTGACCTGAGGATGTTTAGGGTTTAGGGTTTCGGGTTTAGGGTTTAATTGTATCTGAAACATGAGCCGAAGCCTCCACAGCTCCCAGCCCCACATTCGGAAGCGGCAAAAGGCCCACATGCGCAAGAATCGAGGGCAGCATGAGTCGTAGGCATGATGCTACGCAGCCCGAGTTCTTTCAGGATTGAGGGCAATGCGAGGTCTTTCGAAACCTGGCACGGCTGCTGGCAGAACTATGGTGCCTCTCTAAACCCTAAACCCTAAACCCTAAACCGTGAGGTGTAATTGCAGTGCAAACTTGCTCCCCTGAAAAGTCCTTCTAGAAGTGTGAACAGGAACCAAGGCAACTTCACCGTGCTCCACACAGGTCAAGTCACGCTGTCACAGGTGCTCATGACTGCTGCAATGGCTGCTGTGAACAGCGTCCTGGCGATTCTAAGGTCTAGAGCCCGAAAATTCCTGCAAGTATGCATCCCTTTTAGGCCGGCCCAGAGGCCGTTTAGCTAGACCGAGAAGTAACCTAGGAAAAAAGGGAAAAAATGGGTGCCCCTTTTTTTCGGTTAAAAGGGGCCATAGGGGCACCCAAAACCCTAGAATAAGGGCCTACTCTGGGTCTTAGTTAGTGTTCAAGCTTGCAAGGCATTTCCCAGCATGTGCCCAGTCCTGAAAAGGTGCCTTCGCAAATCCATCATGGCTACCAGGCGGGCGAGCGTCGGCTTCACCGACCTTAACACAGGCAGCTCAAAGGGTTTAGGGTTTAGGGCAAGAGCTCTCTCTCTCTCTCTCTCTCTGTCTGGCTCTTGGGAGTTTGGGCGTGCAAAGCCGGGAAGTGACAAAGGACGGTAGCTAAATTCGGAGCTCTTGCTGAAAGTCACGGGTCATACATGTTACTCGGCGCGCCTTCTCGAACTGAACACCCTCCATTTTTTCACATGCATCAGCGGTGGCAGAAGCAGATAAATGCCAAAACCCTAAACCCTAAACCCTTAAATCCTAAACCCGTTAAGTACCAGTTTTAAGCTCATGCCAGGAAGTGGTGTTGGGGCCCGGCTGTATTCTGTGCACGATCTCCGCGAAGGAGACGGACATGTCGCGCCAGCGTTTGAGGTTGAACTGACCTTGCTCCTCAGGAGACCCGACAGGCGACTCAGCAAACATTGCAAAAGAGCAGCTCTCAGGCGGCCCAAATACCGACCGGGAGGATGTGTACTGGTTTTGAGTTGGGTTTGCTTTTTTTTTGTGCCGCCTGGCTGGCTGACTGTAAAGACGCACTGCAGGAGCTACACACTTTGCTCGAAAATTCGACTGGAGGCATGACAACAAGCCTTTAGTCTTGCCAACTCACCTCGCAAGAATCATTCAAGCGAGACAGGCATGCTTTAAGGAGAGGTTGCCAGGAGGTGGAAAAAAGTAACAAACCGGCCCCCCCCCCCCCCCGCTTTATGGGACCCGGACTGAATGCTGAATGCCTTCTATGGATGCCCCCCTCCCCCCCCCCCCCCCCCACAAACCCATTTGGACCCAAGGCAAAGACCCCTTCCCGCCAGGAAGACCAGCCGCACCGCAGGGTAGCAATGTCGGTACGACGTCCAAACTCTTGGCAACTGGGTGGGATTTGAAAACCCTAAACCCTAAACCCCAAACCCCAAACCCTAAACCCTAAACCACGGGTCTCAAAGGTTGTTCAGGCTTCCAGGCTGAAGGGTTCATCAAGGTTTCGGGAGATCTGAGCACGGCTCGGCTGGGCCGAGGGTGGGGCGTGTTGGCAGGACTACTAGGGTTTAGGGTTCAGGGTTCAGGGTTTAGGGTTTATACACCCCCAGCAAAACATGGTCTCCCCCCCCTCCTCTCTCGAACCAGAGAACTTCAGGCTTTGCCGAGTCTCGGCCGCCAGCTCCTCACACTTCTTGCGCCGGGCGTGAGGCCCCCAGGCCTCACCAGCAAATGCCACGCATTTGCCACCCCTACACCCAAGACTCCAAAACCCCTTAATTAAGGAATGTACCTTAAACCATATTAGGGTTCCTATTACATTTTAAGGTATATTCCTGAATTAAGGGGTTTTGGAGTCTCTGAGTACATTCAGTTAGCCCATGTTAGCCCGTACTCCTTTGCATTCTGCTTCGGCCTTGACGCGCGAGGTCTTGACCAAGTCCAGCACGATGCCTGTCAATTGCGTGACGGGCCGTGACGGGAACGACCCCCGAATATCCAGGAGCGCGCCTTTGGACTGGAAACGTCTAGGAAGTCCGATCTTATCCAGAGACTCCACAAACCGCTTAATTAAGGAATGTACCTTAAATCATATTAGGGTTCCGATTATATGTTAAGGTATCTTCCTTAATTAGGGGGTTTTGGAGTCTCTGGTCTTATCACAAAGCTTGATCTGTAGGCGCCCGGGTTTTCGAGGGAGAGCGGCAGTGGAGCCCGAGCATAGGCCCCGCCTGCGGCGAAGCGCTCCCCCGTGGCAAACTCGACGTAGGACTCGTTCTGCGATGCCACCTCACGAGCCTCGAAAGAGGGGAGAAGCGGGGGCGTGCGGACGTCTAAACCCTAAACCCTAAACCCTAAACCCTAAACCCTAAACCCTAAACCCTAAGAAAAAAAAGCGCACGTTGGGGGGGAGACTTCCCACCTCCAAGGCTGCGAGCCGCGCCGGCTGAAGCAACTCGCGGAGGTCCCGGCAGCAGTCCTGGTTCATGGTTGGGATAAGGTTTAGGGTTTAGGGTTTAGGGTTTAGGGTTTAGGGTTTAGTATTAGAATTGTAAAATTTCTATTCCTTCCCAGAGACTCCAAAACCCCTTGATTAAGGAATAGACCTTAAAATATAGTCGGAACCCTAATATGGTTTAAGGTCTATTCCTTAACTAAGGGGTTTTGGAGTCTCTGGGAATTATTGACCTTAAGTACCCTTAAAGTACGCTTTTTAAGATGCAAAATGTTACCACACTATGACAAAGAGTCCAACCAGGGGTGGTCGGAGATGGACAACCTGGGCATGGCAGCTTGGCTCTGACAGCTTCAAGGGGGTGGACGAGTAGGGTTTAGGGTTTAGGGTTTAGGGTTTAGGGTTTAGGGTTTAGGGTTTAGGGGGTTTCTCGAGGATTTCGAGACGAGTAGGGGGTGCCCCAAGAGGATCCTCATAGAGGAACAACAGCAGCAAGGTGTAGGCATGCTCCTGTGGGGGGGGGGGGAGGGAGGGAGGTTGCTTGACTTGCTTTCCAAGTGCTTCAGCGGTGAAGAGAGAAAGATGGCCAGCCTCCCCCTGAACTAAGGATCGAGCGCTGCAAAGTTTTGGGGCTTGGAGGGTGCTCGCAAAACTTGCGTAAGCATTTTTTAAGGGGGCAGGGTAAACCCTAAACCCTAAACCCTAAACCGCCCACAAGGAGCTTTAGCGGTCCGCACTGCCAAGCCATTTCGTGGCCGCCGCCGACGCGCTCGGCGAAGCTGAAAGCGGACTCCCGCCCTGGCTTGGAGCTTCTTTTTGAGTGCTTTTCTAAGGGTTCTCGGTTGTTGGGTTCCAGGGCTTGGGGTTAATTCAGGCCCTAGCTTCGACTTCTGCTTCATGATCGAGTGCCTATACCCCAGAAGCAGGTCTCGGCCAGCTTCTAGCATGCGCGGCAAGGCCAGTCGACACTCTAGCCCTCGCTGCCATTCGTTGTACACACCCTCAACCCTACTGCATATCCCTGGCCTACGAAGTTTCGGCTTTGGATGTCGTCATCGGCGCTGCCCTCCGCCAACCAGTACACGGCCCAAAGCTTCCTCAGGAGATCTTTTAGAAGGCTCGAATGAAAGCATGCGGCTGATACTGCCCTTCAATGACTTCCGATAAGCTTCTTACAGCTGGGGGGGGGGGGCACATATGTAAACACAAGAACATACGTACCCCGACACCGAGGACCTCGGTGCTATGATAACATGCTGTAGCCTATGTGAAGGCGGCCACGTGTCAGCTCGAGTTCGTCGACCTCGGGAGCAGGGCCCTCGATGATTCCATGGCATCCTTGGTAAAAATATTCCAAAGTACACGACAATCAGGGTCTGGTGGCGGAGGTTCCTGAGGCTTGCATGCCGTTGGCTCGAGTTTCTAATGAATCAGCCAGCCCCTAAGATCCCCAAGCTCAAAGACCTAGCTCGTGAGCAGAAAAACCAAGGGAGCTGGATCCGATGGCTGAGTCATGCTGAGTCCTAGTTCAGTCAGAACATGGCAAAGCACTCAGGGTTTTGGAGAGCAAGCTCGGGCATTGGGACGTGACCGAGTGGCGCCCGTTGTGCAGGCGTAGACCAAGAACGGCGCAGCCGGGTGAAGCTGTGAACACCTCCGTGTTCTCCTGGCTACTCCTATAGGGCTGGCTTGGGGTGCATGGCACATGCAACTCCAGTCTTGCCAAAACCCCGCCCCTACACCCTGGCCGACCCCAAAATCACACCAAATCCTATCTGGGGGGGAAGCTTCTGCCTCGAAGCCCGAGGACCAGGTGCCACAGGCCTGAAGTGAGCGACCTGAGTCTGAGGCGTCGGTGCACTCTCTTTATTGGGGGAAGCCTTCGGCCCAAAGGTCCCAAACTCCTAAACTCCCCCCTCCTATCGGCGGGAGAGCTGCCTTTGTTGGTTCGAAGCTCCAGCGCTGCGCCAACCCACCACCACTGGAGCAAGGGCTCATGCTTCACTTCCTCGGCAAAGCGTTCGCAGTCTGCTGCTCAAAGCGGCGTGCGGGGTGGAGCCAGTCCTACACTAAGCATTGGAAGCAGTGCAAATTTAGAGATCTAAGATCTCTGGCTTCTGACATGATTCCTGAGACGACCCAAATACAGATACCGTAGCAACTTCCAACCCACAGCATCCTGGCCTTCCGGCACCCTTCTGCCCAAAGTCATGGCCTTCCACCTCCCCTGAGTTGTCCCTTCGATGCAGTGGGGGGCTTCAGCCTGTGGACTGGTCCCCACGGCGAGAAAAACAGGTCGCCAGAAGAACTCCTACCCCTAGCCAGTCTACACAGGCATCGCTTGGTAGCAGGCGCACAAGCGTAAACAGCCAGTGCACCCTGAGTCGGTACCCTCCTCTGGCAATCCAAAGGACTCATACTGCGGGTTCTCATTTCGGGTCTGTGGGTCGGCCTCTCTTCGTGGCTTTGTCCTCGACCCACGGCCGCTTTCTGTATCTGCAGGCCGACCGCGCAGACCCCGCTGACACGCACGTCCCGTGGCTTAAGCGTTTACAATGAGTTCGCGCAACGGCTCCACTTCGAGCCGGTGGTTCTCTAAGCCATCCAAGGCCCACAAACCCCAGCTGTGTGTAAACTTTGTGGGGGCAAGACACTGTCCGAGCATAGGGGGTCCTAACATGGTTGATTCTTGAGAAACCAGGACCTGTGCCTCTGTTGCAGAGCTCATTCACCATAGCAGTTTGACAGTCACAAGTAGGGAGCACGAGCTGCAGTTTCACAGTGGCAAAAGTCAGCCAAGCAACGGTGATGAACTCCTCGGTTGAAGCTTTGACAGACGTTGCAGCCAAGGGCTTTGGTGGGGATGCACAAATTGAGCGGCTTTGGCTAATCCTTTGCGGTCGCATGCTTTGCGCAGCAAGGCCACTCGGTTGATGGCTATTTCTGATAGCAGCTTTGATAGCAGCTTTCTGCGACTCTCTCAGCTGTGCTCTTGCCTAAGATGCTCAAGAAACTTCGCTCTGCCAGGTCTCGTCATCACTTAAGACCTCAGGAAGGGAGTCTGCGAAGATGGACGAGGCCAAGCAGCTTGCACTGGCAAAGTTATCACAAGTGACTTCGTGTCCACAGCCGCCAGAATCTGCTTGCAGGACTTGCGGCGCCGGAGCCCCTACTGCACCAAGCACAAGGGCAGCTTGTCGCAACGGAGGCTTCTTCAATGCACTCACAGCCCAAGGGGCCATGATCTTCACGCCATCGTCGATCTTCCTCCGGGGCACAGTTGGGCTTCATTGTGGCTTCTCTTCTTTTTTTGGGGTCTGGGGGGGTGGGGGAGGGGAACTTTAGATGGGCAATAGCAAGCCAGGGGACTTTCAAAGCAACCTGAAAAGACTGACACGTCGGCTCTTGCGTGTCTCTCTCCTTTTGTTCTTCACCTGCTTTTTGGCGCCGGCCAGGGGCGGGCCCATAGCCCACCTTCGCCGTGGGCGCAGGCTGCGGGTTGCAAAGAAAGCTTTAAACAAACTACTTACAGAATCACGTCTTCTTGCGCGTAGATGCCTTTTTCTAAAAAGAAGCCCACGCGCCCTCGGAACGCCTGGGGAGAATCCTGGAACTGACCCGAGAAACACCCGATTCTGAAACGGCAGAGCTGCAGGGAGCCATCGCTGTACGTCAGCTCGATGCGCTGCACCGTGGTCTTGCCTTCGACCTTGCTCTTTTCAAAAGAAAGGTTTCATGGGCTCCACAAGAAAACACCAGCTTATATGGATTCTTGGATGCTTTGTTGGACCTCTAGGCTGGGGGTCTGGGAAGGCCCGTGCTCCAGTTAAGGCCGGAACTGGTGAGAGGGCACTGATGGCACCATGGTAACTGTGCTTTCGGACGAAGCTGTTTCCACTGCAAGTACGCGGGGTATGTACGTGTGGAGATGCATGGCTGGTGTGCCATTGGCCAAAGCCCACGTGCCCCAGAGCCCGGACCCTCGGCAAACAAGAGCCACGGCCCCCCCCAAGAAGTGTTTAGGGTTTAGGGTTTAGGGTTTAGGGTTTAGGAGTGATGAAAAGGAGCCCCGGCGCCCTCCCACGATCTTGCCGAACACCAAGGCCCGGACCCTCACGTGCGTTACCCGCAGGGGGCCGTCGGAGCGCCCAGTGTCCTCAACGCGAGAGGGGGTATCTCAGGATTCGGGGGGCACTCCAGGATGAGCTTCCCAGCCCCGGATCACTTGTCCATGTCCCCCTCATCGCCTAGAAGGTGATATGCATCTGGCCTTCTCCTTCCATCAGATTCCATCAGTGCCTGCTCTAGTACTCAGAAGGAGAAGTCGCCCACTGACACAGGGCTGGAGTCTGAAGAGCCACCCGAGAACGGGCCACTTGCGCGACCACCCCCGAACGAAACCGAACGCAACGGACCCCGAAAGCTCGCCACTGCACCCCTAGAATGGACCAAGAGGGCCTCTCCGGCCATAGCCATACGTGGGATGCAGGAGGCAGCGCTTGGGGCCGAGGTAGAGGACTGCTCCGAGGTCCTGGAAGTCTCTTTGAAGCCCATGTACGGCTGAGTTGAGGGTTTAGGGTTGAGGGTTGAGGGTTTAGGGTTGAAGGCTTCGACATGCTTCGAGTCTCACACTGGCGCCTGGCAGGCTTCGGGAAGGGTTTGGGCCAACAAAGAAGAGGCACGAAGAGGCAATGCGACAAAACCCTTTATGTTGAGGTTGGCAACGCTTGGCCATATGTGACATCAGGTCAAAAACCATCGGATTATTCCCGGACATTTGTGGGGTCTAAGTCGGCCAGGCTCAAAAAATGCGCAATGATGCCGTGCTCGACAAAGCACATCCCCTCCCCTCAAAGTTTGGGGGGGGGGGGGGGTGGCACCTCGACTCCTCTTTGGCGCCGGCACCAGCATTCTTTTGGCTGTCCTTCAGTCAAGCAGCCCAGGCCCAACTCACCCTAAGCATCCCGAAGCCCACAACCGAAGCTACTAGAGAAGATCGCACTCTCATAACGCTCGTCTTGAGATGGTGGTATCGAAGTCTGTTCTTCTAAGAGGCCTCCTGCATCGTCTCTCGCAGCGTCTTCCCATTCCTTGCTCTTGGCTTCAACGCTCTCTACTCAGGAAGTCTCTTTTCCTCCACATCTGGCATCATCTGGCCACGTTGCTCGGCTGCTGCGCGCTCTGCCGTGTTTCTCTGGGTCTCTGTCTGACTTTCGGCTTGCATCCCCAAGCCGCCAGCACTCTTGTCCGGTCCACCTCCTTGCAAAGCTCTGGCTTCCTTGCCAGAAGTTGCAAAGCCAGACGTGAAGCATGCGATGAAGCCCAGCAAGCGAACCCTGATATCTCGAGACCTCTACCCCCCCCCAGAAGCTTAGCTCCCAGAACACCAGTTTCTCTAGCTCAAATCCCTCTTTCTGTCTGTCCCTCATCCTCTCTGGACTGGGTTTCATTCTACGCGCACAGGTCAGCGTCATGTTGTTCTTTCGTTGTGGAAAGGTTCTCTCTGGGACCGGGTAGTTTCAGGAAAGGGTCGAATTCCCTCATCTTCACTCTCCTGGAGTCTTCCCGCCCTGCAGGCTTGAAGAGTTTCAGGGATGCGTGACCCCCTTGCCCGCATTTAATCCCCACATGCTTCCAAAGATCATTGAGATCCAAACCCTCCCGAAATCATTCCCAAATCCAACAAGCACAACCCTGACTCACTGAAATCACTGAACTCAAGTGGGCCTTGGCTGGTGGCTGGGGTTCGGAGCCACCGGGCCTTGAGACAAGGTGTGTTACAGGCACACCAAGGCGCAATGAAGTGCCCAGGCACATCTTCTTAAGCCCCAAAGCAAGAAAGAATCACAAGATCTCGAGCCTCCTCAACAACCGTACCCCTGGACTGTACCTGACTGTGCTAGAATCCACAGTAATACACTACACAAACGTACGCTTGCCACACCCTGCTGCACTGCTATGCGCCAGCAGGCCTACCGAAAGTAGCATCTTCTTTAAAGGCGCGTTCGCCCAGCATCCCCCAAAAAACCTCCCGTCAACCGAGTCAGGCCACTCCAGCAGCGGCTTGGACCGCACCTCGTCCAGCTCCAGGGCCATGGCCGGAAAAAAGGGGTTTGGGGGTGGTCGCAAAAGGTCTCTGTCTGTTTAGGGGCTTCAGCTCACCTAGTTTAGGGATGAACAGAATTGCTGGCGCCTCTTCTGCTGCTCCCCTTTTTTTGAGGCGCTGAGAATTGTGCGTAGGACTCTGTTGCTGTAAACCCCGCCAAGCACCGCCATTGAGCCCATTGCTGACCATCGCTAGGGTTCTGAAGCGCACCGGCTTAAACCCTAAGCCCTAAACATCACACCCTCTTGCTGAACCGAATCCGAAGTCCCCAAACGCCGAGGTTCACTCAAAAAATCGTTGAACCCTGAGCTCCCCTAAGCCCTTTCTTTCTGGACTCATAGGGTAGCCCTGAACCCCAAGTCGAAGGCCCCCCCAAAAAGGACCCCGGCATACCTCCATCCCAGGGCCCCAGAAGTTTCAATGACATGATGCGAAGCAAGTGAACTGATAGGGGTTTCCTTAGGGTTTAGGGTTGATCAATGTCCTTTTACCAGGGGGTTTCTTGTTGTCATCTTGGATGTTAAGAGCCTCCAGAGAGGATCGTGGGGTCTTCGAGCCGGACAGCACAAGCCCTGAGAAAGCATCCGCTTTGCCAGTCCGCGCGCAGCCTGTTTAACTCTGCCAGGCGCTGGTTTGCGCGCCCGCCATCAGTCCAGACAGTGCCTGGGCAAACACGCTGGGGGTAGTTCCTTTGCAGAATATGAATCAGGGTCCAGGTTTTCTTCTTTGTGCGGGCTCTTGTATTTAGGATGTTTGAGGCTCTCGGCACAGCTTTTTCCTCGGATATGAACTTGAGGGCCAGCCCGAATTCAGCTACACCGCGCAGTTCGCGGGCGTCCGACCGTGCAAGAGGGCTTGCATGCAAGCGATCAGGCTTTCAAGCATGCATTTGTGTGTCCAGGCGTGCGCCTTAAGCCAGGGTGCCTGCCTGCAAGCTGGCAGCATGTAGCCGTGCGGGCCGAAGAAAAACAAAGCAACTATAAAAAACTGCCGGGTTCCGGACTCGGGGACGTCGCCGTCGCGTCCGCTTGCAGTGTTCCTGACCCACACCTTGGGGCGTTTTGCGACCAGAACATCCAGAACATGGACCCTTTTCAAGGAGTTTCAGGGCTCAGTGAAGGATAAACGTCATGAGAGTGCCTGACATGGATGATGACCTGCATGCTCAAATAACCCAGACGCTCTCTGTAGCTGGCACAAGTCCTAAGAGTTAAACTCCTAAACCCTAAACCCTAAGCCCTAAACCCCAAACCCTATGCGTTTTGCTCGGCCCCGCACCCACGAGTTCTGGCCCTGGCCGCGCCAAGGAGGACTTTTTTCAGGTGCTTGAAAAGGCGAACAACAACAAAAGCTGAAGTGGGTTTAGGGGTAGGGTTTCGGGTTTGGTTGAGTCCGAGTCCCTTTGAAGTGCCCCCCCCCCCCCCCCCCTCCGGCTCATTTGGGGGGGCACATGCTTTGGAGAATTGCCCCGCCCTCAAGTGCCAGATGTGCCAGCAAAACGATCAAAGTCAGGCCACTGAGAGCCTGATTGAGGCGCCTACACCTCAACAGGCCGGGTGCTCGGCTTCCAGTGTCTCCAGCACTTCCACGATGTCGCCCTCGTTCACACGAAGGTACCTGCGATGCCATTGGGTTCGGGATCTTGTGTGTGTTCATGTGTTGTTTTGCAGGTGACCTCGAAGTATGCGTGAAGGTTGTGGCTTGGTCAGCTCGAACACGCAGATCCGATGCATCGGGTGCGTGAAAATCTTCACAGCAAGTCGTGCATTCTGCAGGCCAGATTTGTCGAAAGCCCCGGAATATGTACACGGTCTGAAGGCCCAAGAGCCTGGGAGCTTGCAAGACACTGATGAAAGACGCACGCACAATCGGTTTCTCGCTGATCCCATCTTCCTCCGCAGTCAGAAGCCCTTATACCCTAGCACTAAATCCTAAACCCTAAACCCTGGGACTGAGGTGACTGAAGTTGGGGGAGGATTCACAAGTCCAGCGAGCACCCATCGACTTCTCCATGGCGCTGTGGAGCCCAGCTTTCCCTGACGCGGAAGGTCCTTGGCGCAAAAGTGCAATGCATACATACGACTCGATATATAGTCTACATATATTTACATGGCAAAAATGTAATCTATATTGATATACATGTATGTATGGAGTATGCATATATATATATATGCACATAGTTATGCCGGCGATAACCAGTCATGAGCTTCTATGGAGTGGGGCTTTTTGGGGTGGGCTCAAACAAACAAACAGTCCAAATATAGAAACAAAACCACCCGCCATCTCCGCACTAAGCACCTTGCGTTCAACAAACGAGCTTAAGGTTTAAACATGTAGCGATCTCCAACTCCAGCCGCAAGGAAGAACGCATGTCCATCAGGGATGTGGGCATCTCGGAGCAATCGGGAAAATTCAGCCCAAACCCTAAACCCCTTTTCACCCTAACGCCGACACATCCCTGCCCCTAAAGGACCCCTAAACCCTAAACCCTAGACCATAAACCCTAAACCCTAAAGGACCCTTACAGCCACTACTTCAGCGAAGTCTCCGGCCCCTCTCCCGGTGCTCGGGAGGTCTCACCGCCACCTGGATGCCGGGCTTCCCAAGACTTTCTTGCTCACTTGGGATGTTCCCCCTTATACTAGCCCTAAACCCTAAACCCTAAACCCTAAACCCTAAACCCTAAACCCTAAACCCTAAACAGTCCAGAATAGGGATTATGAATAGGGGGTACTATAATCCCTATTAAGGACTGTCAGTATAGGAGGGAAACATCCGACTCTAAGATTCACATACGCCGGCAGATTGCTTGCAAAAGACGACTTAAGATCACCACAAATACATATACGTACATGAGTCTTCATATATGTACATATGTACATATGTGCACATATGTATACATTTATATGTGCATGTGTGTATATATATATATCTCAGAATCTGAAGATTTGTGTTCCTTTCGCATCCGCATGTGTATGCCGTGCCCAACCGTTGCACCAGCGGGCCGTTCACGCACCGGCACCCCCGAGCTCCCTAACGGCACGAGCGGGCAGATCGGATCAAGAAGGGTAGGCGTGCCTGTTTTTGGCCAGGGTTTAGAGTTTAGGGCCACGGTTTAGGGTGTAGGGCCACAGTTGAGGGTTTAGGATTTACTCGGCGCCGGTCTAGGTTGCTTTGGCCGGCATATAATACCCAGATCCTAAGCCCAAAAAAAGTTGCTAAGAAGCCCTGCGATGCCAACATCTGAAGAAGTGAGCCCAAGAACGCACTTAGAGAAAGCAAAGCCCTAAACCTCAAACCCTAAACCCTTTTTTGAACCCAGGCTCTGAGCATCAGCTGGGACCACCAAGCACCGCGTCTTGCAGAGCTCAGCAGTAGCGAAGGGCTTATTGCAAGCCCGCAACCCTAAACCCTAAACCCTAGACTCCTTAAAGCCCAGCTGGCTTAGGTCGCACCAGGGGCTACCAGCACCCTCGCCCAGCAACATCGTGAACCACCCGTGCCCTTTCATCCCCGAAAACGAGGAAAATGCCCCCAGAGAGCTCAATACCCCTCCTGAATTCAGGAAAAGGCCTTTCTATATAGGGAGCGTTAATATAATTTAAGGTGTATTCCTTAGTTAAGGAGTATTGGGCTCTTTGGGTCCAAGCTCCCAGAGGCAAGCGCCGAGCGCGGTATCCGCCAATGCACGACCCCCGGCGCGCCCTCAATTCCGGAAGTTCCTGAACTCCTGTTCCCTGCTCCAGGGCTTCTGCCTGCATGCACTCCTGGCAGGTGGATGTAAGAGTGATCGGCATGGGAGTTCAGGGGGGGGTTGACCAAAGTGAATGAGTCTTCTGGCGAGGTGAAGAGACCTCTTTCTCACGGACCTTTCCCATCTAGTATCTTACCCTGAACCCTAAACCCTAAACCCTCTTCGCTGAATCTTTCTCTAAACTCACAGCCTTTTGGACGGTCGATCTGGAGAACCCTGATGTTGGGCTCCCGAGGGGTGGGTTCACGGTTGATATCGTATTCCTGTAGATGGTTCGACAAGGGTGTGAACGGTTGAGCTGGGATGGACTCCTAAAAGGGGCGAAAGAAGAAATATGAGGACTCCCAAGTTCCAGGATGATACGGTTGTTGATGGTGGTTTCGTTTGGCTTCGATTCAGAGAGCCAGAAGACACCATGAACAAGACACGGCCATCTGTAGCCATGAAGGCCTATGGGCCTACTCTCTCTCTGTCTCTCATACAAGATGATTTCGGATGTTCCCCCCTTTTACTAACAGTCTTTAACAGAATTTGCCGTACCCCCCTATTATAGAATCCCTACTGAGGACTCTTCGTATAAAGGGGGAACATCCCAAAATTTACGAGCCCTGCACGAAGCTGAAGGTATGAAGTCCGGGCACCTGCGGGATCCAGCCATGGTGGTGCTTGTTGTCCTTGGACTGGAGGCGGGGGGGGAGGGGGGGGGGTTTCCCAAACAAAAACAAAAGTGCCCCCTTTGAATATGGTGACATAAGTGGGCCTCCTTCCTGCAAAAAAAAAGCCTGGATGTCTCATTTCATATTCGAGTCCCCGACCGTCCCCCCCCCCCCCCCCCTACATCCGACAGCCACAACGTCATTGCCAACAAGCACACTTTGGATCTGCTAAAAACACCCCCCCTCGAAACCTCCCCCTCGAAAGGGCCCCGAAGTCTTTGCCAAAGTGCCACGATACCCACGTAGGCCCAGCCTTCACCGGCCTCGGGTTTCTTGCAGGGTCTTAAGGGGGGGGCTTGCCAGTCGGGGGGGGGGGGGGAATTCCCAAAGAGCCCAATGCCCCTTACTTAAGAAGTTGCCCTTAAATCAGACTCAGGATCCCTAGATGGTTTCAGGCATCTTCCCTAAATTGAGGGGTCTTGGGCGCTCTGGGTTTAAAGATGCAAATGCTCTTACTCATCCCTTCCCCCCCCCCCCCCACCCCAAACCCCCCTAACCCCCCTAAACCCCGCTAAACCCCGTAAACCCCCCTAAACCCCCCCCACCCGCTTGAGCTTGGAGGCGCCTCGTACTCCGCTGAGCTTCCGGTCGTTTTTAGGGGCCATGTGAGGTCGATAAGGGGATATTCTTCAAAGAGTCCCCTTTGCGGCTGATATGAAGCCCAGGATGAGACTTCGTCCAGATTTTCGGGAGTTTCCGCTCTCCCCTTTGAGTTTCCTGATGCAAATATGGCCTCCTTCAAGACAGCCTCAGAATCCGCCTTTGCCCCCCTGAACGCCGGGCTCGAAACAAAACACACACGGAGCCAGGGTTTAGGGTTTAGGGTCTTGCATCTGCCCACGGCCCCCTTCTCCTCAGCCTTCGGCGTGCTCGAAGTTGTCCGTCTGCAGGGGGCTCAGAGGTTTAGGACCCTCAACCCTAAACCCTAAACCCTGGCACCCAAAAGATGCGAGCACGTCCTTTGGAATGCCCCACGGCTTTTGCACGGGAATCTGAAGTGCTGCTGTCCTCTAATTCGCACTGACACAAATCCGTTAGGTGGCCATGGGCTTTGCATGGGACCCTGCCCCCTCCCCCCTTTATCTGAATTCCTCTACTCCCCTACAATACCTCGTTGAAACCTCTTAGACACCCCTCGAGAAACCCCAGGGTCCCAAAGAAAAAGACCGAGATTGAGCCACCGAAGGCGTGCGCCACCGAGGGAGGCTGCTTTCTGGAGCTTTTTCCAGAAAAACCTATAAACATCTATAAACACAAGCCCCTTTGTAGGTGCTAACTTCGAACCAACCTTCAACGTGTTTTCGAGAATCTCGGTGTGTCTTTCGACAATGTCGGAGGCCGGGCCAAGGCGTCTCAAACCCATGGACCGGTAGCAGTCGCTCAACTTGGCCCTAAACCCTGAACCCTAAATCCTAAACTCCTAACCCCTAAACCCAAACTCTAAATCCTACCAGTGAGCGCCTCAAGGGGATCCTGGTAGTAGAGCTTCAAGCGCTCGCCCTTGACCACTTTGAGGCAAGTCTCCTCCTGGCGCAGGGTTTAGAAATGTGGTGAGAGGGGTGGGGGGCTCTCCTGAGGGCACTAAATCCTGAGCTCCTTGCTTGCGAGCTGTTTGTCTTCTGTGTATTCTTACTGTTCTTCTTCATGCGCTTACTGCTGCTGCTGTTGGGCAGTGTGCTAGGCGCGTGCAGTGAACTGGGCCCAGCACCCTTGAGCGTGAAGGATGCGACAACTTCCTGATTTCTTTATATTCTCCACTCAGGCTTAACTTAAGTGTAAACCCTGCTCGTGCAGCCGGCCTTTCTCAACTTTGCTTGCGCTAAAAGGAAAGTCGAAGTCTCATGGAACACGAGTGTTTAGGGTTCAGGGTTTAGGGCTGTTCAGAGCGTTCGCTCAGCGAGTGCTCCCGTCGTCTTGGAAATGGTCAAACTACCTCTCCAGATTAGGATGCCGCACAGCCAAGGCTCAGATGGTCATGGTTTAAGGTTTAGGGTTTAGGGTTTAGGGTTTAGGGTTTAGGGTTTAGGGTTACTGGATGTTGTTGTTGGGGCCGTAGGTCGTTAGGGCCTGGGTGTTCTCCTTTTCCCTGCTGTGCGGCTGACCCCCTTACCCAGACTGGAAAGGGTTCCGAAAGCTGTATCTCAGCCTGTAGAGTCTAGACAGAAGGGCAAATCCAAGTCCCGGTTGTTACGCCGGTTAATCATATGCCTTGCACTCGGCCAAGCCCCCATTGCCCCGATGTTCCCACAACTATCCACTACCCGTCGCTACACTGCCAAGCAATCAAGCCAGCCTCCCTGATCCCTGAACAGGGATCAAGGGGGTTGTGAGTGCGAGTCTAGGAGGACCAATGGAACAGGCCGAGGGGAGTTGAAGCACGTGGCTTTGCCACGTGCTTCGACGGAAAAGAATGGTTCGTTATTGGGATCGTCTCAAGCAAATGCAACAGGGATCACCTCATGCACAAACTGATCAAGGGGCATCAGGTTTCCCTCCATCTCCATTTTTTGGTGCTGGGGTTTAATAGTTTAATGACGGCTAGTGCTGATTGTGCATAGATCTAAACAAATAAATGCAAATATAATACAGATAAAAAAGAAATACATATATATATATATGTATATACATATGCTCGCCCCCCTCCCCCCCCCCCCCCCCCCCCTTCCCCCCATGATCCACTCATTTGGCCTCGGGAAGGCTGGTTTTGGGAGGGGGGGGGACTCCAGACTTCCAGAAAAAATCTGGAGTACCTCCAGACTCCAGATTTCCAGAAAAAATCTGGAGTACCAGAACCCTGCACTCCAGATTCTGGAGTCTGTAATCTGGAGTCTGGGGCCCGGGTCCTCCAGATTGTTTCTGGAAATCTGGAGTCTGGAGTCCGGGCCCCGGTACTCCAGATTTTTTCTGGAAATCTGGAGTCTGGAGTCCGGGACTCCAGATTTTTTCTGGAAATCTGGAGTCTGGAGTCCGGGGCCCCGGTACTCCAGATTTTTTCTGGAAATCTGGAGTCTGGAGTCCGGGACTCCAGATTTTTTCTGGAAATCTGGAGTCTGGAGTCCCGGGCCCCGGTACTCCAGATATTTTCTGGAAATCTGGAGTCTGGAGTCCGGGCCTGGGTGCTCCATATGGAGTCCGGGGCCCATGTTCTCCATATGCACGTTTAGGGATTACGGTTTAGTGTTTATTGTTTAGGGTTTGTAGGGTTTAGTGTTTAGGGTTCAGCGTTTAGTGTTTAGGGTCTAGTGTTTAGGTTTTGGTTTGAAAGGTTTAGGGTTTACTTTTTTGGGTTTAGGGTTAAGCGACTTGGATAATGTCTAAAACCCTAAACCTTATAATTGATGAAGTTTTAAAACCCCTACAGGACTGAAACCCCATGTTTTTTGGTTTGGGGTTGGTTTAAGGTTCAGGATTTGTTGTTTCGGGTTTAGGGTTTAGTGTTCAGTGTTTAGGGTTTAGTGTGTAGGTTTCAGGGTTTGGTGTTTTGTGTTTAGGGTTGGTGTTAAGTTGAGGTCTAGGGTTTAGGTTTAGGGTTTAGGTTTAGGGTTTAGGGTCAAGCGGCTTGGCTAAAACCCCGAACCAAATTTTTTGGACTGCGCGAGGCACTGTGTCGTGCCCATCGGCACCGGCATGTGAGAAAACTGATTACTTCTGAAAAATGGCCGATTGGTTTGGCTTTTAGGATTGAGGGTTCTGCAAGACACACGTTTCAGAAGCAAAAATACGCATAAAACCACTAGTGTTTTTATAGCGGATAATATAAAAGAGCCTTGTGTATTCCAGTACAGTTTTTGCTGCAATTTTTCCGAGGAAAAAGCAGAAAATCAGGCAACGACGAAGACAGGAAAACCATAGGTGTGGATCATGGGGGGGGGGGGGGGGGTGACCATACACATTTATATATATACAGATAGAGATATATATATATATATTATATTCCTACACTGTTGGGATGAAGGGTGATGAAGGATGGTGAGGGTGCAGCCGACACCTCCTGGCGAGGACACTTTTCAGCATGCTTGGGCAGGGTTGGGCCCCCCGCCATTACAGCACTTCCAGAACTGCCTTGGCCCAGCACACGCAGAGATTACTTGTTTTTTTTTTTGGGTTTATGCTTCAGGGGCTTCATCACTCAAAGTTTTTACTCTTTGGAGGCTAGATAAGCTGACGTTCGAGCAAAAAGTGCTCCTCACTGGCTGTCCTGTCGAAGGCTGGCACGCAACAGACGCCCGCCCTTATGCATCCAGCGAACCGCCGATCTCAGCATAAAAAAACCAGCAAACTTACACCTGCCCGCTTTCTTGATGCACTTTGTTTCGGGAGCCCAAGTGCAGAATCTGGCGCGGGCTGGTGAACGACAAGGCCAGTAAGACGGCAGCGAAGCCAAGCCAGCCGAAGGAGGCCTGCAAGCTGTGCATAGGGTTTAGGGTTTAGGGTTTGGGGTTTGGGGCTTAGGGTTTAGGGTTTAGGGTTTCTGTAGCACCATCTCCGAAGAGCGAACATCGGGCGCAAGCGTGAGACATGGCACGGCAGCGCAAGCCCAGGACAACTCACATCAAACTCCCCACAACTCCCAACCCCAGAACCGCACACCCCAAACCACAAAGCCCCCAACACAAACCCCACCCTACACACCAAGCACACCAAACAAGACCAGGGTTTAGGGTTTAGGGTTTAGGGTTTAGGGTTTAGGGTTTAGGGTCCTCCAAGGAGTGCATCTGCGCCGTGGTCGCCAGGGCCGCGCCCGAGCTCCAAACGGGGCCGACGATGGTGAAGACCAGAATGGTCCTTGGTGGCCCGGGAACCATACTACAGGGTTTAGGGTTTAGGGTTTAGGGTGTAGGGTTTAGGGTTTAGGGTTACAATAAGGGGGCACCCCTGGTTTTTGGGTTGGTTACTTTATAATGTGAAGACCAGAATGGTCCTGGGTAGCCCAGTAACCATACAACAAGAGGGGAAGACCCCCTTGTTGTGGAGTTGGTTGCTTTATGAGGGTGCCCTGAAGCAAGGAAAGGGAAAATGGGCACCCACTGGGCCACCAAGGCTCTGCAGGCAGTCGAATTCCGGAGCGATGGGTTTGGCAGCCACGTTGCAGAAGTAGAGGAGCACTCGTGCAGAAAAGATGGTCCACAGCACCGAGAAGCCCAAGACTCCCGCCACGACGTTGGCGAGCATGGACAGCGGCGGGGCGTCCCCGCAGTAGATCGCCAGTGTGAACTCCAAACCTTACTTCCCCAACAACCAAGAGGAAGAAAAGGTTAAACTTTAGCATTCCTACGAAAACAAGTAAAAAAAGGAAACCCCAAAAGCCTAAAGTTCAACTCTCAAGGCGAAGTAAGAAACCGGGCGTCATGGCGACACCCACGAGCAGGGCCAGGTAAGGCCCCGACAGGTGAATCTTGCAACCTTTCCCGACAAGCTCTTTGCGCAAGGGGCCTTGCACAAAGTCCTTGAAGCAATCCTTACTTCCATACCACTCAAGGATAGCTTTGTGGATGAACTCGCGGTCAAAGTCGTTCTGACACCCCACGGAGTCCAAATCGAAACTTTGTAAGTCGATCATCAGCTGTTGTCTGTCTTGAAAGAACCTGCGGAGCATGTGCACGGCAATCAGGGTCGGCACTGCAGCTGCCGCGTAGGCGACCAGGCGAAGCCTTTCCTCAAGCAAGGCCCGAGAAAGCACAAAGGTCATGGCCATGACATAAGCGCAGATGAGGAGTACGGCAAGAATCTGCTCAACGTAAAGCGGCGCCAGGGTGATCTTGCCGTCGGGGTTGGCTGTGCGGTATGCGGCAAGCTCGAAAACACACCAAAGGCGTGAAAGGTACGGCCTGCAGTAGGATTGTAGGATTGATAAACAACGCCAGCTTGCACCAAGGTGAGCTACAAACGCGTGAAAGGTACGGCCTGCGTGAGTGCGTGCGTGAGTGCGCGCGCGTGCTTTAGGATGCCGTGACCTACGCCCATTCGGGTGGCAACGCTGTGGTCGTTGTGCTTGTTCTGTTGGTTGTTGCTAGATGGTTGGTTTGTTGGTTTGCATGTTTGCATGGTTGCATGTTTGCAGGTTTGTCTGTTTGCTTGCTTGTTGCTTTTGGTTGTTTTTGGTTGCTTGTTTGCTTGTTTGTTTTTGTTTCAGTTTTTGTCTTTGTTTGTTTGTTGGTTTGTTTGCTTGTCTGTTGTTTGTTTGCTTGTTTGTTGTGCCTGTCCGCTTGGTTGTTTGTTTGGTTGTCATTCCTGTTGTTGTTGCCGCTGTTATTGGTGGTGGGAAATATGATACTACGTTCTAGTGGCAAGGGGACTTGTTATGTGAGATGGTCAACACGGCCGCTCACCCTGACTCACGCTGCTGGTGACCTACTTGAACATTGCACGCTGCGCGTTCGTCGTATGGATGTCGAGTTTGGGCTGCGCCTCATAAGGGCATGTGCAAGGGTTTCTCTGTCACGATCAGCAGCAACTCCTACAGTATCTACCAGTACGCTGATCTCAGCCGAAAGCTCGACATATCCTTGGGTCATGTAATGTGACGAACGTCCTGGTGCTGAGCTTGCTTTGCATTGAATGCATGCATCTTGCTCTAGTTCGACAATCAGTCACAAGAAGCCCCTTTCAAAATCGAGAGCCAGAACTTCCCCCCAAATGGGGAGGAGCAGCCTCGACCACAATACCTGCATCTCGCGGGACACGGCCAAGAATCCCCCGATTCCATAAATGCCCCTTTCGTTCAGCTGCTGATCCGACTGGTGCACGCTTACAACGTCCAGAAAGCATGAGCTCCCGAAACTCGAGGGCAAGAACGGGGAAAGTAAGAGGCCGCTGAGGGAGCCGGCCATGCTCAAGCAGATTAGCCAGCACCCAAGCTTGCTGGTGCTGCTGAAGTTCACGAGTGGTGGCGCGTAGTCGAAGGGCATGGGGAGCACACGAGTCGCACACAAGCAAAATGCCAGGCACACTGACACTGCGTTGCCGAGCAGCATGATGGGCCAGCCTGTTCGGAAGAGCAGGGCGAATGCCTTCCACTTCCCTGGCGTGCGCCATGTATGCGACAGGAAGAGGTCGAAGTGCTGCACCGGACGGGACCTCGTATAGAGTGCGGCTCTCTCCTCTTCTTGCATGGTGGCCGGAGGTCGGAGCCACACAGCCCTGACCTCTCGAAGTGTCTGTCGCAGCGAGATGCCCCGCACAATCTCGGTGTCTACCTCGAAGTACCCGATGGCGTTGCCTCGCAAATTCTTGCTATCCTGGCGCATGAGCTGCTTCGACACCTCCGGCGTCAGTGTGCGAGAGAATGAACTCGAGCACTGTCTTGACAAGGACGCGTCAGGCGTCAGCGTGCGTGGCAGCTGCCTTGATGCAGTTGGGGTGAGATCTGACGACAGCGACCGTGGCAGCTGCCTTGACGCACACGGTGTGATATCCGGTGTCGTCGGCAGCTGTCTCGGTGCAACTGGTATCACTGTATGCCCCAGAGCTGGAAGGCCTTCTGCGAGGAATTCGTGTGCAGTCGACTTCGTCGATTGCTCGTCACGCATGGAATTGCCCTTGGCCCGATCAAGCATGAGATCTTGCGGCATGAGGAAGTCAAGGTCAACATCCTCCGGCACTGCATTCTCCTCGAACACGACGATCGGTGCATCTGGCTCTTTCTCGACAACTGCAGCCTTGCAGTGCTTGCAGTGCTTGCAGTGCTTGCAGTTCTGCTTTTTGCAGTTCTGGGTGCAACAGCTGATCTCCTGCCCCATGGCTACTTCAACATCGAGCACTAGCCGAGATAAACAGCTGAGGTGCTGAACTAGTGTCTTTTCGTGTCGTAGCCTATAGCTGTTTGGGTCGCCTTGTTGAATATGTGCCATAGGAGCCATAGCAACTGCACCGTGAGCCAGAGCTTGAGCCGTAGCCAGTGCAGCATGGGTTTCCGGGATCAGACCTGCAGGCACCCTATGACATCTCCAAACTCATCTAATCCACACGCAGCAATGGAAGCATGCAGAACAGATCGTCACGGCAAGAGCATCTCTCAAGTTCAGCCTTCACATGTCACGATGAGCTGCCCCAATGCCGCAGCACCACGAGGCATAGAAGTAGTAGTAGCTACTTGGTCCACGGCGCGTACGCGGCCGTGGTGTTTCAGACACATTTGCAGATTGAGGGCAAGTGCACGGCGTATTGGTTTTTGCAATGTACTCGTCATTCGGCTCCCAAGAAAACGCCTTAAACAAGAGGGAAAAAACTGGCGTAAACTACTTCGGAAATCGAACAGGATTCATACTTATGTGGTTCATGACTCATGTGTGAGTGTGAAAAGATCAAGAACCTTAAAGTTTTCTTTCAGCAGGTCGCTAAACTCAGAATCGCAAAACGCTGTAAATACCAGTGTTTCGGGCATGGTCGCCAAAAGCATGGGCGCTTGCGACAGCGTGTCTTGTTCTACATCCTTGCGCAGTATGTTGTACAGCGTGATGAAAACGCTGTAAATGCCAGTGTTTTGGGCATGGTCACCAAAGGCATGGACGCTTGCGACAATGTGTCTTGTTCCACATCCTTGCGCAGTGAGATGAAAACGCTGTAATGCCAGCGTTTTGGGCATAGGCGCAATATGAATGACCCTCCCCCTCCCCCTCCCCCTCCCCCTCCTCCCCCCCCCCCATCCCCCCTCCCCCTCCTCCCCCTCCCCTCCTCCTCCCCCCCCCCCCTCTCCCCCCCTCCCCTCCTCCCCCTGTGGTCCAACTACTTAAACTTCATACTGGGGTGGATCCTGGACACTGCCTCCTGGCGATTAGCTCAACTGGGAAGAAGCTGAAGAAGCGACTTGGCCTAAACACGCTCCCCCCAACCCCCCCCCCCCGAGCCTCGTGACAAAAGAAGCTCTCACAGCAAACCTGGGCAGAGTTCAGCAGGTTTACGGGTGGTGATGGGCTCCACTTCGATAAGACCAGTGAGCGGCGAACAAAAGCGAAAAAGGTGTTCTTGAGCTTACTTGCAGCGGCCTGTGGCACACACGTGGCCTGCAAAAAGGGTTGGAGGGCGGGATGTTCTTTCCAACCAGGATTTGCTTACTCGAGCTCAGGTTGCGCACCACACTTTTGCATGTTTTGCTTATGCAGGCTTACGCGGGTTTCGGCTTGAATGTCTCTAAGCTGTTCAAGCTCGACAAGCCCTGGCAAAAGCAGACCATTAAGGGACAGAATACAAAGCTCAGGGTTTGGGTAAGGAAAGCTGAGGTGTTCCGGTTCATGGCACAGGTTTCAACTCGGGGTTCAGGGTTTGCAGGGTTTCGAGCCCCCTGCTTTTTTTTTATAATCTTTTTTGTTTTGCATTGGGACATTGTGCCTGGCCCCTGGAAGCCTTAGGTGGGCTCTTCTTGGCATCGCTTCTTGGGGTCGGCGTACGGAGCGCTGCAACATCCTGTTTTGGCGACCTCGCCCCAACTCCCCCCCCACCCCTCCCCCCCCTTCCCCTGCCAACATGTCTAGTTCCCTAAACCCTGAACCCCTAAAAAAATCTCAAGAAGCAAGCCTTAGCTTTCGACTCGAGACGGAGGGGGGGGAGCGGGGGGGGTGGGGGGGGCGGGGGGGGGGGGGGGGGGGGGGGGGGGGGGGGGGGGGGGGGGGGGGGGGGGGGCGGGTTTGCTTGTTTCCACCCCTTCTCTGCCCCACCCATGTCGGGAAGTGGTGTTCGTCTTGTTTCGCCTTGCTTGGTAGCCCCCCCAAAACGGGGGTAAAGGGTGCAACTGGGCTACTAAGCTTGTGATGCTGAGCCCTTTGACCCCCTAAACCCTGAACCCTAAACCCCTAAACCCTCAACCCTCAACCCTAAACCCTAAACCCCACGTATGAGCGCGCCCTCAAGGAGCTGACGGCAGTTGGGCCCGAACCCCAACCCCTCCATGAATGTCTCTGTGGAGCTGGCGTAGAGTAGGTCTTCAAGGAAGTTGTCCACCCGCATCTGTCGGGCTTGACTAGGAATCACGCATTCATGCGAAACGGAACATAACATGAACTATCCGCATGTGCAGACTGCACAGACCATCACTATCCATCACCATCATGCAACAGAGTATGCTTGGGTGGTTGATATATGCTTGGGCCGCATGCGAGTCTTCAAGATGAACCTCTCAACTTGCTCCTTTGAAAAAGAAGCTCTTCAACTCTTGCCGTTTTGTGCCCCTTATTGCGCCCTTCGGCTTCAAGCTGCCTAGCAGCTCTAGCAAGGAGCCCTAAACTTAGGCCTGAAACATCCAAGGACCGTGGGACCCTCACGCTCACGAGACTGGCTCAGCCGCCCCCGCTCACCGCATGCTGCATGCAAAGCCCCCACTGCCCCCTAAACCCTATAAACCCTGAAAACCCAAAACCCTAAAAACCCAAAACCCGTACAACTCAATAGAGATTCCAGAGCTGCCGCGGCCTGCTGGCGATGCATCTTTTTCAGGCCTGTGGTTTGACGGTCGGTTGCCATGGCTTCGGGGTTTGGGGAAATAGTGGGCCTGTGCCTAATTCCTAGCGCCAGTGAACGCTTCAAGAAGATTCAGAAACCGTTTGGGCCTGATGTTCCAAGAGATTGCCACGGTGTATCATTGAGAATATCGTCAAAGACATTCAGACAGACATGCAGTATCATCCCTTTGAACCTGGAAGCTGCTTCAGTATCACCCCTAAACCCTAAACCCTAAACCCCAAACCCCAAACCCTTTTGCATCCAGGCTTGAAAAGCCCCCTAACTGCCCTAATGTGTAAGGCATCTGTCATCTCCTCCACAGCAAGCCCTAAACCCTAAACCCTAAACCCTAAACCCAACAGGAGCTTTTGCTGGGGATCGCGCCGACCTTGAGCTCTTGAAATCGCACGTCCGCCTCCTGAGGGGCCCCGTGGCTCATCTGAGGTAGCAAGGGTTTAGGGTTTATAGGGTTTATAGGGTTTATAGGGTTTATAGGGTTTATAGGGTTTATAGGGTTTATAGGGTTTATAGGGTTTAGGGTTTAGCGTTTAGGGTTCGGGTTTCGGGTTTCGGGTTTAGGTTTGAGGGTTTAGGCTTTAGGGTTTCGGGTGTATAGGGCTGTCTCTTTTGACCCAGTTTTTCAGTAAGAACCACATGACTCTACTTGGTCGTCTGGCAAAGGACGCATGTTGCTTTTCGGCCGGTCCCTGTCGCTTTGCCGGGGTATTTGCCGCGCATGTTACATGTAGAACTGTAGAACTTCGGTATCACCTTCAAGGTCCGAACATGGATACATTCCGGGGGTGAATGCTGCAAACCCACGTCCCGATCCAACATCCTCGGCAGCCTCCATAGCACTCAGCGCCTATACTCCCCTTAGAACCTTAAACAAAAAATAAATATTCGAATATCCTCTTGGGTTTGATTTACTCACGGCGTGGGCCTCTTTCTCTGTCGGAGGTGCAGAGGGCTTCCCAAACTGTTTACAACTATTTCCAACTATCTCCTACCAATTTGGTCTGTAGTGAGCCTGGTCAAGGGAGGCCCTGAAGTTGTCTGAAGCCCTGGCACCGGGATCAGGCGACCTGAAGGCTTTTGAGTGGCTTTTGGGACCCCCCCTTGCGAAAGGTCGCACATCCACCACTGAGCCACAAAAGAATGTGTATCTGTATATATATATATATATATAGAGAGAGAGAGAGATTAATTGCGAGATATAAGAGGCAATGGATGGTTCCACAAGAACTGTTGTTCGGCTTGAAAAATCATTTCCATGTGGAGACTCCCAAGGAACGGTGATTGGTGAAGAGCCCACTTGTATAAATAGATATCCTCCTTAAAGGATTCGGTTTCCCATAATCATTGTGATAGTTCATGTGTAAACATAGATATACAGTTGTATATAGGTTCCACGCACAAACCGATTTTCTATGTGAAAACAACTTTGGCGTTGAGCCAAAAACCGGTTCCATACAAGAACCAGATTTCCCTGTGAAAACCAGTTTTGTGCAGTGATTCGAAGGCAAAACCAGTTTTCCTGTGGAACCAGCTTTGGTTTAATCAAGCTTGTTTTGTATTTGTGGGTTTTTATCCACCTACAAACCATTTCCAAACAACTTTCTGGTATTCGCACAAATATATGTATATATATATGTATATACATATGTATATGTATATGTATCTATAAATTTACGTTTCAAACACACACACACACACTCACACACGGACATACATATATATATATATATACATAAGTACGTATATGTCCGTGCATGCCTGAGATTCTACATGTTGACAGGATATCTGTATCTTCTTCCTGGACAAAACAACCTATTTCAAACAAACGTTTTATTGCATGCTTTACGCAATGTAAAAACCTTGCATTTCTACATCTATATCGATATGCATAATAAGTGTGTGTATCTCTGAGTTTCTGAAGTTTCTACAGATATATAAATATATATATATATATAGAAAGAGAGAGAGACAGCGAGAATGATAAGGATGTTGCGCTTCCACCAGTGTTGACCCACTTTTGCTTAAGGCTTGCAGGACATCGAGAGCTTTGGGGGTGTTCATATTGAGGGTGTAGGGCATTTAGGGTTTCAGGCTATTGAAAAGCTAGTGTACAGGAATGCGGGTTTACGGCAGTTAGGATTTGAGGGCCAAAAAAAGTTGGTCGTAACCACCCTTTTCGAGTCTGGACAGTCTCGCTGATGAGCTTGGGTATTGAAGGCCTCCGGGGCCCCCATGAGCCACCAGAAAAAACTCGTCAGACAGACTTGAAAAGGTCGGTCGTTTTCGCTGAAAACGACCGCCCTCTCAAGAAAACAACAGTTTTCAAACCCGTTTTGCTCAGAGAAAGCACAAGTTCAGACCATCCCAAGGCTCCAGACAGGCTGTTTTTTCCTGAAAGGGCGGTCGTTTTCAGCGAAAACGACCGACCTTTTCAAGTCTGTCTGATGAGATTTTTTGGTGGCTCATGGGGGCCCCGGAGGCCTTCAATACCCAAACTCATCAGCCAGACTGTCCAGACTCGAAAAGGGTGGTTACGACCAACTTTTTTTGGCCCTCAAATCCTAACTGCCGTAAACCCGCATTCCCTTACACTAGATTTTCAATAGCCTGAAACCCTAAATGCCCTACACCCTCAATATGAACACCCCCAAAGCTCTCGATGTCCTGCAAGCCTTAAGCAAAAGTGGGTCAACACTGGTGGAAGCGCAACATCCTTATCATTCTCGCTCTCTCTCTCTCTCTATATATATATGTATAACTTATGTATATATATATATATATCTGTAGAAACTTCAGAAGCTCAGAGATACACACACTTATTACGCATATCGATATAGATGTAGAAATGCAGACATCTTCACGTAAAGCATGCAATAAAACGGTTGTTTGAAATTGGTTGTTTTGTCCAGGAAGAAGATACAGATATCCTGTGAACATGTAGAATCTCAGGCATGCACGGACATATACGTATGTATATATATATATATATATGTGTGTGAGTGTGTGTGTGTGGGTGTGTGTTTGAAGCGTAAATTTACATATACATATACATATACATATACATATACATATACATATACATATGTATGTATATATATATATGTGCGAATACCAGAAAGTTGTGTGGAAATGGTTTGTAGGTGGATAAAAACCCACAAATACAAAACAAGCTTGATTAAACCAAAGCTGGTTCCACAGGAAAACTGGTTTCGCCTTTGAATCGCTGCACAAAACTGGTTTTCACAGGGAAATCTGGTTCTTGTATGGAACCGGTTTTTGGCTCAACGCCAAAGCTGTTTTCACATAGAAAATCGGTTTGCGCGTGGAACGTATAAACAACTGTATATCTATGTTTACACATGAACTATCACAATGATTATGGGAAACCGAATCCTTCAAGGAGGATATCTATTTATACAAGTGGGTTCTTCACCAATCACCGTTCCTTGGGAGTCTCCACATGGAAATGATTTTTCAAGCCGAACAACAGTTCTCGTGGAACCATCCATTGCCTCTTATAAGCTCTCGCAATTAATTAATCTCTCTCTCTCTATATATATATATATATTTATATATACATCTATCTATCTCCTCCACCGAGCCCCATGGCAGTATCACAGTGCCTGGGCATGGGTGTTCTGGGGAATGGGTGCTCCCTCCACCAGCGCTCGCAAACACGACCGAATTAGAAGGAAATAGTTGTAAATAGTTTGAAGCCCAAGAATGCCTCGAACAGAGACCTTTGATTAAAGAGGCCCACGCCGTAAGTAAGGTTTGATATACAAAAAAACCCCAAGGGGGATATCGGCACCTGTTGCATCCGCTGCTGCTCTTCCTGTATGAGCCTGGCCAACGTCGGTGCGCAAAAGTAAGTTGAAACCCCTGCGCTGCCAACGCACCCGGAAGCCCTGGTGCACCCCAAGTCTAGCAAGATATATATGAAGAAGTCAGTCTGAACGCTGAGGTGAACGAAGAGGCAGGGACGTAACTTGTGTGCTTTCATACGAGATAGCCTCGATTGATTGGCTACGTTACGGATGAAGTGACTTGATGTTGCAGTGGGGGATGTGAGTCCTGTGAAAAGTAAGGTTCAGTGATGTCAGGGTGCATCTCAGATGCACCGCTGGGGTCCCAACTATAGGAACCACAAGGAAGGCTCTAGCCACAGTGTCGCAAAGTGGCCAGGTTGCTGAAAGATGTTCAAGACAATGCCAGCGGCGCCTCATCGCCGCTTGCATGTCAAAGCCTGTCAGCATCAGCCTCATGGAGAGGGGTGAGTTTAGGTCCTAAACCCTAAACCCTAAACCCCAAACCCCAAACCCCAAACCCTAACCAAAGCTTACAATGAGCAGCTTGAGGGCATGGACTTATCCAGACATTCCGGTTCTCACAGACATGCAGCTCTCGTTTTTAGAGTCGTGCACAACACCCACTTGAACCCCAAACCCTAAACCCAAACCCCAAACCCTAAACCCTGAAAGCGCCAAACCCTCATGGTTGAAATGCTGTGACCCCGACTTGACCTTGGCCTTGAACTCTGTGACGCCGGCAGCGTTGGTCATCTGGGGGTGGGGTGGGGGGGGGTCGGGGGGTATGTGCCAATGCCAAAAACAACAATGAACAATGCCGGGATGTGCTGACAACACAAATACTTTCAAAATAGTAACGTATTGCTAACAAGCATACCAAAAATGCAAATGCTACTCGTTGAGCTTAAAATCATTCGTGGCTTCTTTTTTTTTTTGGGGGGGGGGGGGGGGTTAGGGTTGGAGGAGTTTGGGCATTGCCGGGTGGCCGCATCCCTGCGGCCCACTTCATTCTTCTACCAACCCTAAACCCTAAACCCTAAACCCTATAGATCCTAAGCCCTCGCCTCGTGCACCATCTTGTCGACCATGGCAATGGACATGTCATCGGGCACGCCCTGGGCCAAGAATGAATTGAAGTGGGACCAAAGAAGAGCAGGAAGAACGGCCAGCACTAGACGAGCCGCCACCGCCCTCAGGATGAGAGTGGTGTCTTTTAGGAAAATAGATACAACACATGGGGCCTTGGTGTTTGTTAAGGGGTCGGGGTACACATGAAACAGTGAGTTCCCAAACAACTGGTCTTGTGCCGCTGAGCGCGCCTCCAATGGCCATTCCCACCTTGAATTGAGACAAGCTGGGATGGTGCATGGAACCCTAAACCCTAAACAACCCTAAATCCTAAACCCCAAACCCTAATGAAGCCCAGCTCAACACAGAATAAGGGCCCTCACTTCCGAACCACTGCGGGCAAAGCGCTGCGTGGTGTTTCGGATCCGGTTCCAGTAGTAGTACTGCCTTAAGAAGGTCAGATTTAGGGTTTAGGGTTTAGCTTAGGGCAACTCGTACCCAGCAAATTACCTGGCGGCAGCCAGGCTCAGGAAAGGGGGAGGCGGGAAAGCATCCCATGACCCGCTCCCCCCCCCCCCCCTCCCAGCTAAAAAACCCCGTGGTATGAACATCGCCCCCCCCGCCCCTCTCCGAGAGCCCAAGCGCATGATGCCTACCCCCCCTGCTCTTCATGGAAATCGTCAGCCAGAGATCAGAGCTTGTCCAAAACAACTTCCGACATCTCTCTAGCAGACGAAGGAGTGTCCATCTCTCAGCTTTAAACAGCAGCATCTCTCAGCAAGTGGCTTCGACTCCCTGCACCAGCAAGCCTGGCATGTGCAGGGGAAAGTTGGGGGCGCTTTCTCTGCAAACACCTCAGAACAGGGACTGCGTAGTGGGAAGTCAGGAGAGGTCATCTCAAGAGCTCTGTGCAGAGCTTCCCTGATGCCCAAGTGGCCCAAAGCCATCATTTTGTTCCGCCGGTGCAGGCCGGACTGAGCAAAGTCCACCGAATCGAAATCTTGGACTTCGGACGCTGGCGCAGGATTGTAATCCTAAACCCTAAACCCTAAACCCTAAACCCTAAACCCTAAACCCTAAACCCTAAACCCTAAACCCTAAACCGCAACCATCAAACCTTCGTATGTGCTATGCTAGCTGGCCTAGTCACTTTATACTCATATCTGTCTTCACCCGCCGAGACTGAACTACGGACGAGCCCTTGCCAGGCAGCTGCGAGTTAGGGTTTAGGGTTTAGGGTTTAGGGTTTAGGGTTTAGGGTTAGGGTAATTGAAGTCACGAGTGACGTGGGCAGATTACGAGGCTGCTAGGCCATGCCATCTCCGTCCGAGTCCTCATCCGACGAAGATGCTTCGATGTCACTCTCTGAGTCGTATGTCGCCTGATCGGAGCGGGAGGTTGGAATTTGTCCGTCGGAGCGATCCTACGTCTGAGGCTTGGCTGCGCTACTTTGGTTTCATGGCGTCATGGCGTTGGGAATTGAATCGTGCATCGACCCCTCTGCAATATGCAGCTGGGCTTCAGTATTATGAACCGATTCATGAGAAGTCTTTAGTTCATGGCATCATGTTGGTCTATTGGGTTGGTTGAGGCCTGAAAGGGTTAACTTCAAGTTGCCAAAGAGGACGGCTCTCACTGCTGAATGGCTGCTGCATGCTCTGCCTTGCTCCCGCAGGCTCCTAGATCCCAAGCTGACACGCATCATCACCAACCCGCAAAACATCAAGGGCCCCCCTCGCGTTCCTCGTCCGGCTCGTAGTGGGATTCATCACGGTCCGGTCGGATTCCGAAACCAGGATGTATCTCCTCACGGTCCGCAAAGACGTAGGCACTTTGGCTCGCGTCCCAAACCATCCGTTCCTTAGCGCATGAAGCCGGGGTTTGCATATTGAGGCTATGGCCCAGTGGATTTCTCCTCCAATAACCCAATACTGTGGCCCCTCCAGTGACTCCAGGATACTCCAGGATACCCCAGTATACTCCAATGTATGCTGAACCCTCTCTGAACCCCGGCAGAATGTTTAGCTCGAGCGACGGACTTGTACCGGTTTTTGATCGCAACCTGGTTGAGGACCCGGAAGATGGGCTTCTTCGGGTTGTCATAGTGCACCACGCCCTTATAGCCTTGGTCGGATGTTTAGTCTTGCAGTTTCCGGGGCCCCAACAAAAGGTACAACATGTACTTGCGCACCTCGTACATGACCTGCTCGTTTCGTCTGGTGAACTGACCCCCAAAGCGATATTTCCCACATCTGCATTCGCCCCGTATAGCTTGTCCTTTTCTGCAGAAAGTCGAGTTCAAACCCACAGTAACCCTAATCCGCTTTCAAGGCCTGGCAGCTCAACAGCATCCCGTCCAAGCGGTTGTGATGGTCGTGGACCGTGTTTTGTACCCTCCAGGCACCTTGATCGCGCCCAAAAGGTTCGGACATGCAGGGCTTGACTTAGGGTTTTGGGTTTTAAGGTTCAGGGTTCAGGATATAGGGTTTAGGATTTTTAGGTTTTTCTTAGTGTTTTTTCGGGTTTAGGTTTAGAGTTTAGGGGCAAGGAGTTTCCGGCTGAATCAAAGGCTTCGGATGTGATTGCAAAGGCTTTGGCCTCGTGGGGTCGGGTTTGCTGGTGCCGAAGCGCCTTTTCCTTCAACCTCGGCTTCAAACCTCAAGAGAATGAGACGCCGGATCTGTTCGGTTTCGATCATGGGCTTAGGGTTTAGGATGCTTTTCTTGCCACCCGCTTCTGCAGGGTACTATGCGGCGAACATTTCGGTGTGTGTCTGTGCTTTGAAATACCGCGGGTTTAGGGTTTAGGGTTAGGCATGATAAACCCCAAGCCCTTCCTGCTCGACTGCCCAAGGCGCAGAAGATGCGGTTAGGTGCCCTGGCGCACTGCTCCTTGCACAAGGCGCTGCAGTAGCCCGCCTTCCAGGTCTGTGTCGCTGTATGTTCTAAGCGATGGAGTACGACTCTGGCAGGACCCGGATCTGCGATGCTCATGTGGTTTCGTTCAATATGAAGGGTTACGGTATAAGGGGGCGGCACCTTCTTGGGGTCCTTCGTTTTTCATTTTCGTACACCCCCATATGTTTGCAAGGTGGCTTTTGTTGACTTGATTTGACTTGATGTGTGATCCGGCCTGACAGGTTTGGCACTGTATGCTTTGAAGCTAGCGGTAGAGCAACCTCAGAGCAATTCGGCAGCAACCCTAAACCCTAAACCCTAAACCCTAAACCCTAAACCCTAAACCGTGGGATTCCTCCGGGAAGGCCCTTCATGGGCACCTTCTGCCACTTCAGGGTAGCGCCCTTGGACCTCAGGCGGATGCCCTCAAGCATGGCCTCAGCTGCTACAAGGCAACTCGCAAGTCGAAAGCCGCGGCTGCAGATGTCTCCACATGTCGAACCCTAAACCCTAAACCCTAAACCCTAAACCCTAAACCCTAAACCCTAAACCCTAAACCCTAAGCCCTAAGCCCTAAGCCCTAAACCCTAAACCCTAACTTCGAGTTTGGTACCCGCCATCACTCTTCATATCTTGTCTTCCAGAGCCCAGCCACCATGCCCAGGCAAAGCAGCGCCCGCCCGGCAGATCGCCAGTCCTAGATGCGTAGAGACTCCAAAACCCCTTTAGGGTTTCTGGTTTAGGGTTTAGGGTTTAGGGAGGAATATACCTTAAATCATACTAGGGTTCCTAGTATAGTTTAAGGTATACTCGTTAAGTAGTAGGTTTTGGAGTCTCTGGGTTCGTGGATGGTATCTTGAAACTTCTGAAGACCTCTGAAGGATATGAAAATACCCCTCCAGTATAGTGAGCTTTTTTGAGACCAATTCTCCAGGTCAAACCCCCGACTCCGAAGAGTTTCCCTGAAGCGTAGAGGCAGTCCTGGGGGAAGACGGGCAGCAAAGCCGCGGGAATCCTTGGCTTCCAAGATTGTGTCGCCATGCTTGGCAGGGTTTAGGGTTTAGGGTTTAGGGTTTAGGGCGGTTTAGGGTTTGGGGATGTTTAGGGTCTTCCGAAAGCATTCCTTCAGCCCTGCATGGCCAGTGCTCGGCCGTGAAGGGGGTCCGGGGGTGGTCTGTGTCTAGGATCGTAGCGCTGGAACACTAGTGCTAGCGAAGAAGATGAGCCATGTCGCTTAGGAAGCCACGAGAGAACGATGGTGCCACCCAAGATCTGTCACGCTAGGATCTGATAGTGACTTGCAAACTCTCGAATCGCTCCTTGCCACACCTTCCCATTTGCTTGGAGAAAGGATTCATGGGCCAACAACGGTTTCTTGGCTACTTTGTACCGTTCGCGTGGCGGAGAGAGTTTCAACAACTTGAAAGAAGAAGAAATTAGAGTCAGGTAAGACTGGACAACAAACCTCACAAGCAATCTGTGAAAGATGTCGCCAAGGGTCTTCTTTGTTGGGTAGACGGGGTCATCGAGTGCCTTTCCGTGGTCCCAACGCCGTGAGTAGTTGATGGGCCTTGGCAGGAACTTGGGGCCGGAACGCTTCAGGGCAAGGGGGATTTAGGGTTTAGGGTTTTAACCCTAAACCCTTTTGCCTGAACCCGAAGCGCCAAACCCTAAACCACTACCACAAGCTCGTGTAACAAGTGGCATGGCTCAATAAAAGAGGCCCGCGACAAGCTCCTGTTGGCTGCTACCCACATTTCCCAACCTCGTACCTACTCAGCCGATTCGTGTAGAAGAGCCGAATCCCACAGCCCAAGCCCAAACCCCGAAACCCCCCAGGGACCCGTTCTTGACAAGAGACCCTTTATGTCTCAGAAAAGACCCTAAACTCTAAACCTGATATACACCCAAAAACCCTAAACCCTAAACCTCTAAACCTCTGCACCTCTAAACCTCTAATCCCTAAACCCTAAATCCTTTTTGCAAACCCCAAAACCCCTAAACCTAAACCCTAAACCCTAAACCCCTAAACCCCAAACCCCTAAACCCTAACCCCTAAACCCCTAAACCCCTAAACCCTAAACCCTAAACCCTAAACCCTAAACCCCTAAACCCCTTAAACCCCTCTTTTGGAGAGTCGGCCTGGGGGGCTGCGCAAGCTTCCCGCGGGCGCCGCTGTGACCTCCGGCGGTGCCCTGCTTCCCAGGCTTCAGACCTGAGCTGAGCTGCCCTCTTCCCCCGGCGCAGGTTTAGGGTTTAGGGTTTAGGGTTTAGGGTTTAGGGTTTAGGGTTTAGGGCTCAGGGCTAGGGGTTAAGGGTTAAGGGTTTAGAGTTTTGGCGGGGCTCTGTCGGCTTTCTTTGTAGGCTTCTGTAGGCTTTTGGCAGTTCCCGAGTTCTCTTCTTAGGGCTTTGCGGGTTGGGTAGTTGAGCTTCCGCCCTTGAGCCTTGGCCGCCTTTGCCGGAATCGGGCTTGAGTCTAAGCCCTAAACCCTAAACCCCAAACCCCAAACCCTAAACCCTAACCCTTTCGGGGCTCATGTGGAGACCAAGGAGCCATAGGGATCCTTCTCCAGTTTCTCGGGCATGGCGATTGCTGAGGCGCTTGGCAGGGCGGTTGCGATGCTGGTAAGTTGTAAGTCTTGCCACAGGAAGCGGGAGTCAGAAGTTACATCTGCTCAGCTGGAAAAGCATTTGCGAAAGTCCAGAGTGGCGCCTTCCCCTAGCTCGAGCCGGCCAGTGTTTGCCAAAGAGTACAACGATGCACATTCGGGGCTTGAAGTCCCCAAAGCGCAGCCATTTGACGAGGCTAACCCAATTTTGGAATGGTCGTAGCCCAGGTGTTTGTTCAGCAAGAGGCCCCGAACTCAAAGCATAATGGCTAATGGCCTGTCCCAACTGAATCGCCGTTATAGGGCCCTTAATAATTAAAATATTTTTTTTTTTTTTGGGGGGGGGGGGGGTATTATAGTAGAATTACAAAGGGAACCTACTAGTAACGATTCCGACCCCTAGGCCCTAGAGTAGCATCCTGCACCCTCGATGCACCTTCCATCCTTCCGGTGTCACTGGGATGGGTGGTCGTCTCTCTTGCGGATGCAGCTCCTCAGTGCAAGACGCACACAGTTGGGGGGGACCCCGGTGTTGCAGCCCAATGCAGAGTGGAAGGTGTTTTGTGGTTTTATCTGCATGTTTCGACTTGAAATATAATGTATCATACGATATCTATCGCAGTATCTCATGTTAGATTCTCTAAGCAAATAATACATAAATAAGAAATAACTAATCACTATATATATATATATACACACATCCATTTACACACATGTTGAATATCATATTATGTCGCAGGCTACCATATAGCACCATACCACGTTTATGTTGTGTTCATATGATACTAGTCCATTTTCTATGTTGAAAAATAGTCTACTATAGCCCCATGTACCAACATACGCTATCCTACGGCATACTATGTTCTGACATTTTTTCATTGTTTCCTGATCTTTGTGATATCTGAACGTCCCAAGCCTGAAGACTGCCTCAAGCCTTGGCACCGCAAGCTCCAGCCAGCCTTGCCACCCAAGCGCTCAACCTCCTCAACGTTTCGGGTTTAGGGTTTAGGGTTCACCTGAGGCTCAGACAGGAAGATCTGGAGGGTCTGCAAATTCCATTTCCTCCTCCTCCTCCTCTCAATGCTCTGATGGAGCCAACATTAAAGGAAAGCAAAAAGAGAGGTGGCTTAGCAACCTTCAGTTGAACTTTGGGTTGAAGCTGCGCAAGAATCTCCTCGGCATTCTCCTCACTTGCTCCAGCTGCTGCTGCCGCCTGAGCGAGCGCGTTGCACCAAGGTGCAGGTTGCCATGTGCTGCCATTGTTGCTACTTTTTGTTGAACATTGCAAGTCTGGGCATTTGTCCTACCCATTTATCTGCAACTTTGCTTGTATATGAAAAGTATGAAATGTTGTTCGCATCTTCCTCGGAACTGGCAACTAATAGTACTGTTCGTGATGGTGTTCTTACGCATTCCTGCATACACAACGGCGCAGGCCCATTTTGGGCGTCGAAGTCAACGCATGGGCAGGGCCTTTTATAGGGGAGAGTGTGGGGTGTGGAATTGTGCAGCCCTTTTTGCAAAACCTGGCGGTCAGAACTGGAACCTTACAGGCACCCAAAAGAATCCGAAACATCACTAGGGGTAGGGAGTGAACCCACACCTTGCGGGCGAATCCGCCAACACATCTGAAACACCAACTCCCACCGAACTTCGGAGAAAGAAGCCACCCCTAAACCCTAAACCCTAAACCCTAAACCCTCAACCATGATTGCAGCAGGGCATCTGTGCTTGGGATCGCCGACCTAGACAGGTAGCTGAGTCATCATTCTCGGGTTTTTTTTGTGGGGTTTTACGAGTCGGTTGCAATACGCAGCGTCCCCAACAGCCGATGCATGACTGGTACATCGGGTCTCGGGAAGTGTAGTAGTTGCCTGAACTAGCACCTTCGCCACAAAGCACATGCTACAGTGAACGTACCGACAGCCCATCCAAGCTGTGTCAGGCACTGTCAGGCAACATGTATGCAACAACTTGACAGGCTTGAGCAGCCCTCGGCAGCTAAAGAGGCAGAAGCTGAGCACGACACTGGGTGTTCTGTTGACCGGCCGGTCGTCCTTTGCTTGGTCCAGGCTTTCTACCGTTGCTTTTGCTCTCTTCCCCCGCCTGCAGTGGATTGAAAGTGCCCGGATTTTGACGTGGGGTGGTTGGCACAGGAGGCTCCCTGAGACAGTCAGCATCCCAACCAGGGTCCCAACCAGGGTCCCCGATATCCCTGCACCATGACCTGAAGGCTGGCCGAACCTCCGAGCTCGAAAGCAACTCCCAACCCCTGCACCCCCCCAACTTCGAGGTGTAGGGTTAAGGACTTCGAGCTCCGGGTTCGGGGATATACAGTACCCCCCCCGCTCACCCCAGAACCCAAGTCCCTCTGGAGGGGCCTGTGCTCTCCAGGTCGTTGAAAGCGAGGCCTGCAGCCGTTTCCAGAGTCATTCCTCACGGGCTCACAAAATAGCCTTGACAATTGGGGAGGGGAGGGGGGGGGGTGCGGGGGAGTGGTGGGGTGGGGGTTGGTGGATGTTTGCGGGGGCCCTTGCAACAAATCATTTCGATGGGTTCTATCGGGTCATGTAGGGGGGTTACAGGAGGTAAGTGTTCCGAGCAAGGCGTGCATTGAAGAACACGCACCCTCGAGAAGTCCTTGCTCCAAGTAGCGCGACAAGCAGTACTCGACCTGCCACAGATCTGCACCGGTTGTGGTGCACTCCAAATTCGAGCTCAAGGCTCTAGCCCCCTCCCCGCCCTCCCCTCAGGATGGCTTCGACAAGAGCGTGAAGAACCTTTGGAACCCCGACGAGAAACAAGCTGACTTCCATGACCCTGAACGACCAAAAGTGTTGCCCGTGCCTGGTTGATCTGGACGCCTTCTACCATGCTCAGCAGGTTGTTTACGGCCTCCATGCTCTGGGAGAGCACACTGTGGAGCAATTCAGGTATTGGGTTGGGCTTGTACTGGCAGACTTGACTAGAGCTGGACTGGCTACAGGGCGACTGTGATTTGGTAGCTCAGCGTCCTATTGTGGCCTGGACGCTATGGGGGAGGTGTTTCAGGGCTGAGCACTGACACGGTGGATGGGGTTGAGTCTCAGGTCATGTGACGTGGGAGCTCTCCGAACAGCTGAAAAATCAACTTTCGGCTCGCGCAGCACGTTTCCACGAGCCCAGATGGGGGATTCATCGACTAGTACTGACTGGCATTACCACGTCAGGCCTTTGTCAAAGCCCAACTGAAGATTCCAGGATATCCCGAAAATCTTGGCCAGCCTCCTTGTAGTCTTTGGAACCTGCCGAAGGGTTTTCGAACAAGGGAGGGATAATTTCGGGGCCTGCATACTTGGGTATTCTAGTAATTCTTGACAAATAGCGACCAGAAGGGACGACCCCCAGAGTACGCTGGGCTTTTCAGGTGCGGCATGGCATGGGCCTTCTTCTTTTTGCAAGTGCAGACGAGTTGTTGCGAAGGATCTAGTTTATTGCAGCTCCCACCAAATTCGATAGGATGTCTAGAGAGTCAAGAAGGGCCTTGCTCCTTGAAGCTACCTTAGGGTTCAGGGTTTAGGGTGGTGAGGCCTCATGTTTATCATCTGAGCTCCAGCTTGCCCCCAAAAAGCGGGCCTGGGCCCGGAATGGCCGCCGGCGCTGTCGATGAGGTCGACCTGAGGATCCCCTACTTGGAGGTTCAAGGCTTATACCCCCAACTCTAACTGTACTTCTAGCCTACTTCTAGAGGGCTTCGGGGGCCCCATTTTCTGACTGTACTTGTCACCTACTTCTAGGGGACTTGGGGGACTTATAAGTGCAGCTCTAGTTGGGGTTATAAGTAGCCATGAACCTCCAAGTAGTGTCATGCAGCGGGGGCGTCACAGGAAATCTTCGGTGCCGAGGGATACGTTGCAGTTGCTGGCTGAAACGGCCGTCTGCTTTACATGTCCGCTCTGGGATTCTGGGGTGCTTGGGGGGGGGGGGGGGGGTGGGCAGGGTTCATAGGGTTTTAAGGGTTTAGGGTAATTGTTTTCTGCTTCAGAAAGCAGTTTGGGAGTTGCTGAGGTATGTGCAGTGTTGCAGCATTCTCCGGAACCCCGAATCTTGCTGCCGGGTGCAGTGTCAGCAGGGCTCAGGATAGGTGCACAGGAAGCACAATTGAGGTCAGCTCGCGCTGAGAAACATGGTCTCGATTCCTTAGACTAGGGCTGTATGAGGCGCTGGGATTGCACCAGCCGTACTACAAACCCATTCCGAACCCACAACCGAAGCAACCCCAAGGCGTGGGTTTAGGGTTTAGGGTTTAGGGTTTAGGGTTTAGGGGTTTAGGGGTTTAGGGTTCAGGGTTGAGGGTTTAGGGTTTCTTTGCACTTCGAAAGCAAAAGAGAGCAGCCAAGGCGATGGCGAAGCCGCGGTGGCATCCTCCCGGGTGGCCTTGTGCTTTCAGAACAGTTTGGAGGACTTGCAGGCCGGGATGCTGACAAAACCTCAACTTCCTGACGAATATGCAGGGTTTAGGGTTTAGGGTTTAGGGTTTAGGGTTTAGGGGTTTATAAGGTTTAGGGTTTCCCTCACACCACTCAAAGCAGCAAGGACTCTGCACTTCATGCACCTCTTGCAAGCAGAGCTCACAAACTTCGGCCGAAGGCCCTATACACTGTGCTTTGCTCACAATGATTCTGCCCGAAAACCGCAAACCCTAAACATCTCCGAGTATACCCGAGGGCCCTAAACCCTTTGGATGATTCTGGGAACTCGACACTCTCAATCTCGAGGTCCTGTGGCCGAAGAACCAGCCTGCACACTCCAGAGTCGCCTTTCTTCTCACCGGGCAATGTCATGCAGAGAGATGCTGCAAACTATGTAAACTACAATCTCTATACAAGGATCGTGAGGCGATGATCCTGGCAAAAAGTGCTGCATCCGAGACACTGCAGATCCCTTTCCAGCAGGTGAATCTTTAGGGGGATGATGTCATGCTGCTATCTTGTTGATGGAGGCATGTTGTAAAACTGAGCCTCTTGACGGTCTTCTTCTTCCCAGTACGATTTTTCTGGCGCTTGCCAGCCATAGGGTCCTCAGAGATGCGTTTCAATCCCCAAACCCTAAACCCTTGAGCAAGGAATCATCTCCCAGCTGACAGGCCACCCCCACTATCGTGCCAAACAGACCAAGGCCCAAAAGCAGCCACGCCGCAAAATTGAGGTCTTTGCCGGTCCATACTCCGGCATCCCATGGTACGCTGAAACGTGAATGTAGCACTTTCCGCTGAACACAACGAAGCCCTTGCACAGTCTAACGTGCTCCTCATCATCGCTCTTCTGCAGAACCTGCAGCCTAGGAAGAAGCAGTAGACGGGTCTCGCACTACGCTAGCCCTAAACGATAGTATCGTGTGAGTGAATGTACAAACTTTCTGACACATCGGTGAACACAACTTCTAACACTTCTCGCCCTGGCTTCGAACGAATGATTCCATCCTCGGCTTCAAGCGATCACGTCAGCCCTTCGCAGAAGCGCGCTCAGCAAAATGTTCACTAAAATGCTCTCACTCTTGGCCGCTCTTTTCGATCCTGTTTGCCTTTAGGCCGTGGCTCGTCCCACTCATGGAGCTTCTCGGGCTCGGACATGGCCCCTGGGGGGTGGGGGGGTACTTGACACAAGCACAGCTGTTCATGCGGATGACATCTGCTTCTTGCGTTCGGTTGCCCAAAAGTTCGAAGTTCTCGCAAAACAAACTCAGGGTATACACGGGATGGTTCAGGCCTGCGCAGGCGGATTCCCTTGCTGCCTGGTTCGGGCAACTTTTTATCCTCTCGCGACTGGTGCTTCCATTCTACACTTTACCAGGAGGTCCCTTTAAGGAACGTGGCTTTTGTGTGGCTTTTAAGTCGTTTTGCTTCAGGCCATGGAGCCCTCAGCGTGAAAGGGACCTCCCTCCCACTGCTCCACATGCCACGGCTTGCGCTGACGTGCGCGCCCCACATGGAGCGGAGATTCTTTGGGGCTCGCGGGCCTAATCGGCTCAAGCTTGAGGCACATCGAAAGAGAACCTGTAGATTTCAACAGCTCGCAAGCTAAGCATTCTGCGGCTAGCAGCTGTGATGTCGGCTTAGGGTATACTGGTTGAGTCAGCAGCCTCTACAGCACGGACCAACTAGTGCCAATACCAGCATGGGAGAACAGCTTTCGGAAAAAAGCTTGCGCGCAAAGGGCGACTCCAATGCCTGTGCGGCACTGCAAAGAACGGAAGCTACAATCGTGTCTCCCCACGGGATTACGAGGAGCCCTGCATGAGCCAACAGGTTCTTACAGCGCCCATCTCACCATCGCAGATGTACCCTCATCATCAAGGCTCCTCTGTAGCAGCTCATTGGAACATTTATGGAACAACCTGCTTCAGATCCCACGCCCTTCTAGAAAAAAGACTACTGTGGCATCACTGTCGAAACGATACGTACGATGTACTGGCAGGGACCTGTCTATCGAAGTGAGCTTTGCACACCCGATCCTTTGAAGGCTCTGCGCTCACTTCCCAACTCGCTCCTGAGGCAAGGAGTCATGAGATGTATGAGGCCCATGAGGCTCACGGGACGGTTAGGGTTTAGGGTTTAGGGTTTAGGGCTTTAGGGTTTAGGGTTTAGGGGGTTTTGGGTTTAGGGTTTCGGACCCGGACCACCTTCTGATCCAGGCAGAGCCGAAGGAACAGGACGAAGCTGGACATGCCAGTCACCGCACTGCAGACCTCCCAGGATTTCAAGGTCCGGCCGAAGAAAGTTGGAGAAACTTGGAGAACCCTCTGAAATGCTAACTTGAGCCTCCAGCATCACTCACTCTACAGCGCGTTCAACCCTATAGAAGCACCCTCCAGCAGTCGGAAGTCCTCAACATCCGCCTTTGCATGTGTTTTCTGAAAGCCGAGAAAAAACTTGGCAGTCCGTGCTGCCCAAACGAGGAATCGAATACGTGCAAAGTCGCCCCTTGCCTGCAGGAGGCGCAGGAACCACCGATTTTGCCCAGCCCGCTCGAACTCCAAAGCGCGCACCTGGAGGGCATGAACAGAATGGCCGGGAAGTTTAGGACCTTGATGGATACAACTAGGGTTTAGGGTTTAGGGTTTAGGGTTTAGGGTTTAGGGTGAATTCAACCCCAAGAGACATCGTCCCCTCCCAAGCCTCTGAAGTACCTCAAGTTTCCCCCCCGGGCCTCATTCACTTTGGCCGAGAAGTGTGCCACGGAGAGAGCTCCGCCGAGCCTCGGAAAGACAGAAGCCTTTGCCTCAAGAATTGTAGAGGCCTTTCATAAGCCTTAAAAAGTGGAGAAATAGGGTTTGGGAGGTTCTTCTAGTATCTTTAATAAGCCTTAATAATTACAGAAATAGGGTTTGGGAGGTTCTTCTAGTATCTTTATACAGGGACCATCAGGGGACGGTAGTAGTAATTACTCCGACCCCCTATATGAGGCTTGCAAGTTTCAGCAAGGCATGGCCGGCCTCTCAGATTCTCAGAAGAGTGTTTTTTTTAAGGGGTTTTTAAGAGGGTTTTAAACAAACCCTCTTCTGGACGGGCTTCTCAGATTCTCAGATGTGTGAAATAGGAGAAGAGTTGCAGGGACAACGTTCTGGCTTTGCGAGGTTTCTTGCACTGGGCCATAAGGCCGCTATGCAGCAATCGGCAGGGCCAAGGTAGCCGGAGCAGTTGAAGCTTCCCTGGTCAGTGCTGGGCATTCCGGCCATTGGAGAGCGGCACTCAACTTAAACGCAGCAGCGTGGATGGTGCTGGAATGGTGTGAGAGAAACTTGCATGTTGCACTGCCCGTCCGCGACAGCATGACCGGCGAGTGGTGAAGACATGTTAGGGCACAAGAATAAGACATGCCACATGTTTCGATATGCTGAGGCAAACAGAGATGCTGCCCAGAATAGGCTCTCAGAATGGCTTGCGTGACGCATCCCAAACCGGTTAGCCCCGAACGTGGGAAAGCGCTGGATAGGCAGCACATGCAGCTGGCTGACTGTTCAACGTTGCCAAAGCCTCGTTGTAAGCAGCTGAGCTCTTCGCTGACCAAACCTCCTCATGAAACAGGTGCACCCCAGGCAGTATAAGGTTTAGGGTTTAGGGTTTAGGGTTCCTTCGCAACGGCAAGCGGGCTTCTGAGGCAGGGCTGAGATCGCGGCGCGAAGCTCAAGCACATCGGGGCCACGGACAGCAAGAGCATCTGGGCAATCAAAGAGTTGAGCCTCCCTCTACAGCACGCAGGTTCCCCTTACGGAACAATTCTCTGTGGAGCAGACCCTAAACCCTAAACCCTAAACCCTAAACCCTAAACCCTAAACCCTAAAGAGTCGCCCGGTGGCACCCCTGAATCCCCTGGGTGGGCGGGCTCCCCGAAGCGCTGCCAGTGCAGTTCGCCCATGCCAGGACCAGTGCCTCAGCTCGGCGAAGACATGGGAAGTTCGTACGGAGAATCCCAAGAATGGGTTTCGGGGAATTTCGGGGGGAGGTTTTGGGGGGTTTTGGGGGGTTTTGGGGGGTTTTGGGGGAGTGCATAAGGGGAATCACAAGGAATTGGGGGGGGGGGGGTGGTCTCTGTACAAGGTGTCCGAGGCCTGATCCAATAGATGGCAGGGAATTCCAGGATGGGATTCTTGGCATAAAATCAAATCCAAAGAAATGCATTGGGAAACGGGTAAGAAGAATACCAAAATATACTAAATGTAGATGAAAAAGAGAAAGTGTACTACAGGATGAAAGTAATTATTTCTTAGTACCAACAATGTTTTCTCCTGCAACTATTCCAGAGAAGATAGAAACTAAAGCTCCTAAAGAAAGAACAAAATGAAGATGTGCTACAACATTGTATGTATAGTGTAATTCTAGATCTACTGCAGCATTTAAGCCTTCTTCCTGTAGAAACACCTACAGTAAACATTGACATTACATTAAGGAAAAAGAAGACGGAACTACTTCTAAGGTGTAGTAATGTTGGATTTTCAAGATATGTAAAAAGCAATAGTTGGTTTGAGTACCAGCTGGTAAGGATATTAAAATTGTAACTCCTGCAAAAATCAGCTCTTGTATCACGTTCTAAACCTGCAGTATACACATGATTCCCCCAAACAAGACTTCCAAGAAGTTGATTGGTTGCCAAAGATTATTTATTGTCAAATCCCAGAAGCTTTTGGGGAATCGATCCCGAATGGAAATATTAAGATTCTAACTTCTGATCAAAAAAGCAAAATACATGTTGATAGAATATAGGGTCCAAATAAGGATCAAACAAGTGCATTAGAATGAAGATCACCCAACATCAAAAGAAGCGTAATTACCAGATAAGATGGGTAATGTTAATACAAGCATGATGTCGCATGGGCCACCTTTTCCTGGGGAGTATCCGCATGCTGAGCATTTGATGTGATGAGCCTGGGCTCAGGTTGTCTTATGCCTCGACTGGCAGATGTTCCAATGCTTCCGAAGCCAGCGTTCGGAACAAGTCGGAATTCTCAAGTCGGACATGCACGGCAACAAGCTAAGGAGTTGCCCCATGAACTTCCCATGTGAAAAGGAACCCTAAGATTCTCAGAATTACTATTGCAGCCCCTGGCACCCTGGCATCGGTGTGGGCAAGAAGGCATACTTCAAGAAAGCCGCCTGCCCCAAGGCAGGGAACATGGCCCCTTGCGTTCTGCATCGTTCTGCCAGTGGTTCTGTGATGTGGGTTTCTTTTCGGATGCCTCATAGCGCAAGGCTGAAAAGCGGCACGGCTCTGAACCACAAGACCAGGCCGCATCTAGCATGACCCGCACACTTAGCCTTGCGGAAGACTTCAGTTGTGCGCAAGAAGGCGCCTAAGCGTGCAAGAAAGAGAACATTCTGTGAAACCAAGGATATCCAAAAAAAGTTGATGAAAATGAAGCCGAGCCTTGGAGCGCCCAATGGACCGAACGCCAACTCCGAATGGCAATTTAGGGTTTAGGGTTAGGGTTTAGGGTTTAGGGTTTAGGGTTTAGGGTTTAGGGTTTAGGGTTTAGGGTTTAGGGCTGCAACTCTACGGAGCGCACAGAGTGCGAAGGTTGCTCCCAACCGCCCTCGGAATTTCCCCTTCCCTCCCCTCCGGCCAGCAGCGGCGGGTGGGGCGAGGAGCTTCCTTGTTCATTGTTGGGATAAGATTAAAAACTTAAAGGTTATATTCCTTATTGGGTTTAGGTACCCTTAAAGATGTAAAATGTTACCCAACTATGACAAAGCTTCGTGTGTTGAGCAGGGTGCCGACCCGCATGCGCAGGGAGTTGCGGGCATCGAGCAGCAAACACCTGTGGCTCTGCAGAATCTAGCCTTTAGCATGGACCTTGTCAACCGTACTTGTGCCGAACCCTGTGCATTTATCTAAATTGATATTTCCAAAAACGGTCTGACACGGCGCAGAATCGCGCCGAAGGATGTTGTGAACCTGAGCTGAAGCAACATGTCCAGATCCACAGAGAAGTGGCAGTTCTGCAGGAGTTGTTTTTCGGTTAGGACGGGCCTTCCCTATGGCAAGGTCTCTAGAAAAATGGCCTTCCCATCAGCTCTGAGTTTAAAGAGGCAACCGACTCAAGACACCCTCTAAACGCCTGTTCTTCGTTCTTTCTTCGGAGGGTGTCTCGCGGTTTCTGGTTCAAGGTGTGACGTTAGCTGCTCTCTTCTTCTATGCTAGTTCGTTTAAGGCGGCAGCGTGACCAGTCAGTCAACTCAGAACTAGTTTCATGGTTGGGATAGTGTCAAAAATTGAAATCTCTAGTCCTTATTGAGTTTGAAGTATCCTTAGACATGTAAAAAAGTTACCCCACCATGACAAAGGAAAACTCAGCCGTACCACTGCTGGGCAAAAGTCCGATCAGAGTTGAAAATCTGTCGGATCGCGCGGCCAATTGCTCTCACTCTGAACAAAGGAAAGAATCAAGCAAGCCGAGAGCTTTAGTAGAGAAAACTTGGGGATACCTGCCTGGGGGCAAGTTTGGGGGGGGCCTGATGGAACATAAGCTGACCGCTCCCAACAGAGACGTGCAGAGACCATGACATGGGCCAAGCTGCACAAGCATCTGCTCCCAGGCGAGGAGGCCGCACCTAAAGAGGCTTCCGGCTGACCGCTTTCTGAAACCGCCTCTTCAAAAAACACTAAAAACCCCCAAAAACCCTATAAACCCTGAACCCGGATCACTCTGCTTGTTCCATGCCAGCCCCTTTCAGGGCCTGCCGAGTGCACTTCGCGGCTTCGGCTTTGTCGATCTCGACCAAAAAAACTGCCCCCGGAAGCTGCAAAGGCCCGGGCCACACTGCATAGATGGCACAGCGGTCCAATCTCAGCTGCAAGTTTTGAAAGTTGGGGTGGCAGGGTTGTGTTTTCAATGTCTAGCATGTCAGTTTGCATTCAATGCACCCTGAATGGTCAAGGCGTGGAAAATGCCGAAGGGAGGCTTTTGGCATCTCCCATGTTACGAGATGTGGACAGAGAGCCGCCAGCATCACGACATTCTTGAAGGTCATGAGAAAAGACGCAAAGTCAGCACAGCAACAAATGCAGCACGCGTCCAGGCACAACTCTTCAAGTAGGATGGACTGGGGCAGATTTTTTTGCAGCTTTAGGCAAAGCTAAGCCTTTCCCTTACTGGCCCAAAACCCAAGGAAATAGAAGTTGACACTTTCCGAACAAACTACCTTATGAGAAGCCCAAAAGTTGAAAAGTTGGGTTTTGAGCCAGTAAGTTTCCTCAGAAGCCTCGCATTATTTTCGCAGCCGGGTCGCACTTTCTGAATCCGCGTGGTGCGCTTGGCTTCGCCCTGACAAAATCACTCCACAGCTCCTACGCCACAAAGTCAGAGAAGCCCTAATTCCTAAACCCTGAGCCTAAACTCTAAACCCTAAACCCTGAACCCTAAACCCCCCTAAACTGGCACTCCATAAGATCGCGAAGCTGAAGCAGATGAAGAATGCTTCACCGGTTTCCTGCTGCATTTTTGCCGTTGAGCTTTCTTTTCACATGCCCCCCCTGCCCAAAGTGTAGGTGGGCTTCATCAAACGTCCAACTAGGGGTTCCCGAAATTCGGGGTATCTTATTGGGGTCCTTACAAAAAAGGGAAATCCTACTATTTGGGGGCTCAGAATTTGGGGTCCCGTGTTTTTCGTAAACTCCCAACTCGCCATGGGCTTCAAGCTGCAAGCCCCTCGCCTCAAGAGGCGGGATAGTCAAGCCACGGATGTAGTTCAGCCTGGTACGCGCTGCATCGTAGAGCCTCACACATTGAGATCTTCCCCCCTATACTGAACGTCCTTGATGGGGGATTCTAGTACCTCCTGTTATAATCCCGAGTAAGGACTGTGAGTACAAGGGGGAACATCCCAAGCCACACAGGTAACATCCGCCGAGAACTGCGTGATCTGTACACAAGGAAGAAAAAGGGTGAACCCGACTTTTTTGAGGTTGAAGTGGGAATCTAAACGGCATTCGTTGACGAAAACACCCACAATGCAGAAACTTCATCCCGTTCCAGGAAGGGCTGTACATGCCCTCGTACTATACTAATACAGTTCCGCCATGCAACGCATTTGCGACGTGGGCATTCAAGCAGGCATGGCGTTAGCCTGTGCATAATGTGTTGGGCATGCACTGTTGCTTTCAGGCCCCAGGGTCCAGACAAGCGGAAGTAAACATCACTGGCCCAGCACATACATCAGGTGGGTGGCTCGTACTCACCGTTCTCGTCTGCAGTCTTGCACAACTTGTCCAGCTGTGCTATGATTTCATCCTGCCGGTGTCACACCAGCAGAGGTCCCACACGACAGAGCTAGTGACAGTATAGGGTTCCATCGCAATCGTTTGCTCCGTAGAAGCATTAAGCAGCATGTGAAGCTCATGCCTGGAGAACGCGATTGGGGTAGAGCTCCCCCGGAGAGAGCCTCAGTGAAAACCAAGTTGTGTGTTTCGTGCCTCCCTGGTCCTGCGTTTTCAGCATTGTGAAAGATCTTGGATGAACCAAGGAGTTCAGCTACTTGACTTGCTTTGAAGCTTTGCATCTCTGGTATGGGACAGGTCTGGCCAAAGCAATTAGTTAGCCTCCTTGGGGTGGAATCTCATTTCGAGGTTCTTTGCTGTTCCATTCTTTCCATTCGGCATCCCCTTTGCCACTGGCCATGGCCCTGTCACCTAACAATCGCACCTCAAAGAAAGCACCGTTCGCAGCAATCTACTCTCCCACAAAGTGAAGTGGCGCAGTATCTGCGAGAACCCTCTTTACTATTAGCATTATTGGTAGTACTATTACTAGTACTCTTATTACTGATTATTTTTATTACTATTACTACTACTATTAGTAATATTCTTATTATTGTTATTGTTATTAGTATCATCATTTTGATTATCATTTTTATTACTACTATCTGACCTGAATCTTGAGGTGCAGGCGGTGCCAGAGTCAACGGGTCCACGCGGCGTCTTGCCAGCCATTCGGTCTGGGTGCAGCGTTTGGAGGGGGAACTTCCCGAGCATTGAGGGGCGGCTGAAGGTCTCTGCAAAGGCTAGGGTTTAGGGTTTAGGATTAAGGGTTTAGGGTTTAGGGTTTGCGGTTTAGGGTTTAGGGTTTGGGTTTAGGGTTTTCTTTCCCACCCGTGTCGCATGCGTTTACGAGGAAAAGGTCGGGCATAACATTGGCCAAAGTTCGGATTCAAAGTTCAGACTGCTTTGTTTAGGGTTTAGGGTTTAGGGTTGCTAAGGAACAGCAGCTGGGAGCCCCACGATTGATCGAAAGTCATAGCTATGGCCAGACGGCGTGATCATCGGGATGTCCATGATCTGCCGGGCTATGGCTACCCGGATGGGCTAGTAGGCCTTCAAATCTCCATAATGAACGCTATAAAGGGCCTTTTAAGGGATTACAGGGCATAATAGCCCATCCTTGTATGGATGTGGCGGCTACTGAGCTACTGAATCCGGTAGCCGTTCGGGTGTAGAATGTACGAGAAGGCCTGAGCAGTGTGAGATTTGATCTGGTTCATTTCCTTGCCTCCCAAAGCCTAGGAACCGAAAAGCAGTCCCTGGCAAAGCCACATTCTCAAAAAACTTTCTGAAAAACCCTACTGGTAAACCCTAAGCCCTAAACCCTAAACCCTAAACCCTAAAAACCTCAATATCCTCAAAAGGCAAGGCCAAGTGGCCCGATGTGATATGGGACAGGACAGATGCTGCGACCTTGGCACTTGTGGAGCAGCTTCCTGGACTTTCAACCTTCCGTGGCTCTATTGGGGCCCTAAACCCTAAACCCTAAACCCTAAACCCTAAACCCTAAACCCTAAACCCTGAACCCTGAACCCTGAACCCTGAACCCTGAACCCTAAACCCTAACTTGTGGTGTCGCCATGGAAGGTGCCCACAAGAAGAAGAAAGCGCTCGTTGAAGTCGAATGTGTTAAACCCCCCCCCCTCCCAGGGCAAGGCTCACCCGGACGGCCCAAACCCGAATCGAACTCTGACCCCGGCACCCTTTCGACTCCGCGCGCGCTCTCGGCTCCTGAGCCGTGCGAGACTTCTTGTCCAGCGCAGCCGTTTGCAACATGCGAGGTTGGCCTATGGCTGTTCGGAAAGCTCCGTGCTGCTCCAACCCGAATGAGCTACGAGATGCCATGGACATCACGCCTGAGTCCAGCGAGCGAAGAGTCACTGAGCCTCGCTTTTCTGCGCTGGCTCGGTGTCAGGGCCTTCCTGGTCAAACTCGAGGCCGTTGAAGTGACCTTCCCCACGAGGAAAAAAAAGGCGGGAAACATGAGGTACATGCTCAGAACCTCTAAACGAGAGAACGATGCTTGTGACGAACTCTCACCCACCTCTGACATCTCCAGCCATGTTCCAAATAATGTACCTTGGAGGAAAGCACTCTGAGGGCTGTCACCAACATGGTCGTTGGTCCAAAGCTGGGAACTTGTAGATGTTGTAGGTCATCAAACGCCCCTCTGGTCTACTTCCGCAACTAGCTACGGGATGTCCAGAGGCACCTTCTAGCTTTAGAAGCCAAAGCCCGGAGCGCAGCTGTGTGGGGCCGAGTGACTTTCCAGTGAGGAACTCCTTCTGCACTGCCACACCGCCATACACGCGGGTGGTCGGATAAACAGTGACAGCCTGTGTGCAATGCGGCTTCTCGGACTTGCTAAGATGTGACAACACTTTCAGCTCAAACGAAGCTCACAAGCTCACACGATAGGACCCTGATGCTCTGCCTAAGAGGTTCACTGGCACGTAAACTCCGCATGTAATCTTCCCCCCCAGACATGTGCACCCTTGGGAGGGTTGGCGGTTCGTTTTTGCAGGTCTAAATGTGTAAGTGTATACAGGTATACTTACAACCCTTACCTCCTCAACAGTTCCACCTAGAAAAGGTTACAATTTCTGTAGGACTGCGTCAGACGTGAGGCGGGCGGGCGATCAGGGCTTGGTGTCCGGAAGGAGTCCTTGAGGGCGCTTTTAGCTCTCCGCCCTCTCGAGAGGCGACCTTGGGATCGACGTGAATCCCGGACAGCGCCACGTCTGGCACTTCCTCGGGGGGGGGGGGGGGCGCTTTTTTTGGGGAGCACCCTTAAGGGCTCCTTTAAGGGCTCCGTTAAGGGCACCCTTAAGGGAGAGAAGAGCGAGCCCCATCGACCCGAGACAAGATCGCAGCAGCACCGGAACCTGTGAGAAGAAAAAGGCAGATTTGTAGAGCGAAGCCCTGGCTGAAAATTCGAGAACGAAAAGCTCTCCGAGAAGATCTCGGTTACTTGCTGCCTGGCTGCCAGGAAAACCTCGGCATAGCAGTTCACACCCATCAGGAAGGGATCCTTCAAGGTGCGGATGCGGCAGTGCCGGCGTAAGAGCACGCAAGTCTCTAACTCGGCTCTATCTGGGCATTTCCCAAAAAAGGGGTGCATCTTCTTACACCCCAAATCGAAAAGAATCCCCTCAAAGGGAACCACCCAAAGGGTACCCCTACTTTTGGGAACCTTCATGTAGCCGCAGGTAACCCTAAACCCTAAACCCTACTCCATAAACCCTAAACCCTAAACTGTAGCCTCAGATGAGCGTCTGGTGATGTCATGGCAGGGTTGTTGGAGGCTGTCGTGGCAGTCGGCGGGGAGCTGACCGGCAAGGTACCTCTCTCTCGCATGGCACCGAATAGAGGGGTCGGAAGAACTACTAGTAGTATTCCTTAGGGACTTAGGGTCCCTGTTTAAATATACTATAATAACCCGCCAAAACCTTTGCAAGGAAGTATCTACGATTCGGAACCACACTGATGCAAAAGATGGGTGAGCCGGGCGAAGGCAAAGCAGCCTGCATTAGTGCTCTGCAGGGCCCGTCTGCAAAGCTCGTTTTGTAGAAGGCCTTATGTGTGTATATATATATATATATTATACATACATATCATACATGCATATATATATATGCATTGTAAACTTTATCAAACAAAATATACAAAACACTTGTATGCCATGCGATGTATAATAACCAATACCGCTCCCTCACTCCGCTTGCTGGCCTTTGGCTGTGGCGTTGAGCGGGGATGCTTGGGGCTTCGTCAGCGCGGCCCGCGCCGGCGCGCCCACCGCGGCGATCACCAGACTTCCATGCTCCAGGTCCACCTGCCATCAGGGTTTAGGGTTTATGGGGTTGCTAGGGTTTATAGGTTATAGGGTAAGTCCCGACACTCATAGCACGAACAGTAGTCCCGAAGCCTTAGGAGCTTATTGGGGCCTTGTGGGTATGGGGGCCTTGGAGCCCAGGCAGAAGCCGTGGCCTTAGAACACTTTCAGACGATGCGAAACAACGGGGCAGGGCCTGACCGTCATCTTCTGCGGGTGCTTCCTGGTTGCCACCTGGGCCCAGGTGATCTGCAACGACTTCACCTTTCTGTGGTGTGGTTGTGGGTTAGTTTCAGGCTTTGGCTTATGGATTTTAGGATTGAGGGTTTAGTACCTAGCTGCACGAAAGTTCACTGGCGAGGAAGGACCATATCAGGGGGTTCGGGTTTAGGGTTTTAGGGTCCTGTGGTGTCACTCCCTAGCTGGGAATTCCGAAAGCTGTCGGCCAAGGAGCTTGCCGATGAACGATTCGCATCGAACTGGCTCTCCTATGCAGGCTTTGTCTCACGGTCTGGAAGAGTGTTGTATGGCAAGCCATCCAGCAAGATCGCGGACCTTTGAACTTGGGCCACTTCAGCTTTGGGGTGAGTGCTCCAGAAACTGTTTGTAGCGGTGTCAGCAGCTCGGTGCCACATACCGCTTGGCATGCCCCTGCCCCCCTTGCAATGCCCCCAAACCCTAAACCCTAAACAACCCTAAACCCTAAACAACCCTAAACCCTAAACCCTAAACCCCAAACCCCAAACCCGCCTCGGGCCACCTTGCCTTGAAGCTGGACTCCATGCCGCCCTCGCGCTCCTTCTCCTCATGCGTCTGGCGCATTCCCGGATTGCTGCTAGTTGGGGGTTCATGGGCCCTAAACTCTAAACCCTAAACCCTAACCCTAAACCCTAAACCCTAAACCCTAAACTCTAAACTCTAAACCCCAATCAAAAGACTGAACTCTTACGCCTCCCCCCCCCCCCCCCCCCAAGTCCCCTAAGAAGGTTCTCAGTGCTGTTAAATGGGGTTAGAAAAGCGAGGGGGGGGGGCTTATATGGTCATGAAAAAAGGTTTGTTTTGGGTTTTATATGGCTTATAGGCTTTAGGGATGTTCATAGGGTTTTCTTGAAGGAGTTTGAGGAGACTGATGTCTGCAACTCTGGATTGAGATAAGAAGGTGTAGGCCCTGCCCTCGCAATTTGGCACCCAAGCCCTCTCTCAAGGATCCATCGACTCCCTGCTTCTTTTTTGACAGGTTTTGACTCAGTCAGCCACGGTAGTCTAACATCCGCCTTGGGCAGGCACCGAGATGCATTAACCAGAAACAACCCCTGAAGCCAACGTGCACACGGAAATAAGGCATGCTCGGCGGTTGAGCGTGGATTCGGGTCAAGGGACTCGTCGTGTGTCTGCGCATACGTTCGGGCATACTACAGCGTGTTAGGTTATATCAGGTATATTTTGGGTACATTAGAGCTTTTATTGGGGTCTCCACTGCAGCCTGAGAGGCCAGTGCTGCCAGCAGCGTGAATCCCTCAGCGGTGCCTCTGCAGTTTTCAGAGTGGCTACATGGGCAGTTTGTAGTCCTCAAGATTGGGGGAATTTAGGGGCTGAATAATTAAAATAAGGTTTGGGGGGCCTTTTCTGTGTAATTACAAAGGGACCATAGACCCTTATATTACCCTGCATACAAGTGCCTGTGTTACAACAGGTATCAACAGTTGACCAACGAAGACGCTCATTTGATTCTTCGAGATGCCAGGCTACTTCGCAAAGGTTTGAGTCTGAGTTCCTCGTTTCGGGATGGCGGGATCTGTGAGTAAGTGCCTGGGCATGGGTGGAGCGGGTGGATATTCAGCTTTCGCAGGCCATTCAAAGCCCGCCCCCGTCATTTGAATCATGAACCGTTTTTGCATCCGGCCCTGTGTAGACTGCCGGGTACTGAAGGCAACAAAGCCTGAAACCCTGTTGACCCTGAGCTCTGCAAGAGATCTTTGATATCACACAGTATGATACGAGGTTTTTCGATACAAAATACAGTCGAATATATGTGAGGTTCAGAAGCTCAGGAGCCATGGGCTATGCATCCCCAGCCGAACCCGTGGACTTTCACCTCCGGCATGCGCGCCGCCGCCCGCCGCGTTGAGAAGCCTCAACTCTCAAAAGTTCGAGATGTCTTCTTGTGTCCAGAGCAAAAAAACAAGGGTTTAGGGTTTAGGGTTTAGGGTTTAGGGCTGAAGAAGCAATTTGTGCAGCAGCACGCCTCTGACATTGACACCTAGGAGTCAAGGAGCATATCGACGCCAGATCGGGAAGCCGATGTGTCACCGGCGGCGGCTTGCTCTCCTGCATAGACAGACTACGCATGCTGTGAGATGCCCTGCGTCACTCATAACTTTGTTTGTGGCAGTTTATCCACATCCCTAAGAGAAACAACAGACTGCAACTAGTCTGACAGTCAGCACGCGCAAGATCGCCGACCTATTTCCACGAGAGGCTGAACAAAAAGAAACCAAAATGCCCTTAGACAACCCTTAGATAATCCACCCCCCGATGATTGTATCCCTCCCCCCCCGCCCCCCCCCACCCCCCCTAGGGTTTAGGGTTGTTTCGGGTGCAAAAACCTACCCCCTCATGGCCCCCCAAGATGTCCTGTCTCCTCCTCTCCCTCTGAGGGCGCCTCAGACTCCTGGGTCGCAACTCTGAGACTCAAAAGGCGAACGGAGACTCGGAGAAATGCGACCCTCCCCCTTTAAGACTCTTTCATCGGCCGCGCTTTTTTTGTGTTTCCAGCATCTCCGCCCCTCTCTCATAAGCTACACAGCCTGGGGATCTTTCTACTCGACATCGGCCAGCCAGTTTTGAGGGGAAAGGCCACGCTGCACTAATCGCAAGTCACAATCCATGCATCGCGCCATTGCGCACTCATGTTTTTGAGACCTCCAACACCCGCCCCCAGAATCAGCCTTCGACGTCGCCTAGCTGCTTAGCTACGCAGATCCAGTCACGGGGCTGTAGACTCTTGAGCCTTCATCCAGCAAGCGGGTCACAGCGTTCCGAAGCTAAGGACTCACCTGACACCTGACGTTAAACAAACCCTAATTATCCCCAACCCAAGAAGACACTGGGAATTGCAGGCAGCAGCACTGCAGGCGTCCCTGTGTGGCTTGCGGCTGAAGCCTTCGGGACATAAGAAGTGCCCAAGAAGACACCAGGGATTCACCAACACTTCGGGGGGTCAATTTTGGGCACCCTATGTGGATGAGGCTCCGTCTTATAGGGATCCCCATACGGGACCAGAAGTTTAGAGAACCTCCCGCGAATGGTTCTCGAAACCTAAAGCCTCTTGCGCATGCGCCAATGACTGCCCCGCACCCAGGCCTTGTCAGCTTCGCCGGGACGTGGCCTTGGGTTGAAGAGCTTTGGAGAGCTTTGAGATCAGGAACCGCTGATTGTTGCTGCCCTAGGTAGGAATCGTGAAGCTGCGGAAAACATGCTTGCTGCGCTGGGCACACTGCTTCGTCGTTTTGCGGCTGCGCAGTCATGGTCCGAACTTTCCGCTTTGGTCTCTCTTCAGGCAAGTGGCGAGGGCTGCTGAGATGGCTGCGCTTGCTGCTGCGCCTGCTGCTGCTGTTGCTGCTGTTGCTGTTGCTGCTGCTGTTGCTGGAGAAGCTGCTGCTGCTGTTGCTGCTGCTGGAGCTGCTGTTGCTTCTGCTGCAATTGCTGCTCCCGCTTGGTCCTTAGATATTGCACGAGCACGGGGTTTGTTGCAACTTCAAGTGCACGTCAAGAACATGCCGAATACGTTAAGCGTACCATCAAAATCTTATCAGCTCTCAACCTGCATGGGCTATTATACCCTATAACCCCTTAACAAGGCCCTTTTTAGGGTTGGTCAGGGGATTGTAAGGCCTTTAATTGACCATGCTGGAACTGGCCGTCAGGGTTCTGGTCTTGCTGCGGCTTCTGCGGGGCTTCGAAGATGAGCTCACCCAGCAGATTCGCCTCCAGGGTACCTTCCAGCTCCATATGTATATAATATGAAAAACAGAGAGAGGGAGAGAGCGAGAGAGAAACAAACAAAACAAAATACGGCAAGGAGCAGGACGTGCCAGCTTCGCTCTGAATCTAGAGGTCACAACTGCTTCTTGCGCCCTTGCACAAAATCTCTCTGCCCTTTCGTGTCGGGGGATGCTCCGCCGTCTGTGAAGCTGCTCACCCTCCCGTGGCTCCTCGAGGTCTCCGCACATTGAGATTCCAGACGATGCTCCGGCTGTGATCCTGGACTGGTCCGGACACAATCTTGTTAAATGGCTCCGCTGTTCCACCGTGCGAAGACGGCCATCTAAAGCCAAAGTTTCATAGCTAGCTGGCGCACCTATTTGCTTGACCTCCTGCACAATAAGATCTGTATCCCCTGAAAGCGACAATGAACCAACCTAGCATGCTGAACCATCAGCAGTGCATAAGATACATGAGATCTACCTGCTTGCAGCTACTTCAAAGGCTCATTTCCACCTCTCGAGCATGCATGAAGCGACAGTGCTGTGGACAATGACTGCGTTCACAAGGCATGAGCCGGGAAGTGTTACGCAACAAGCAGTATCAGACTCTAACCAACAGCCAGGGCGCGGCTAGCGAGAAGGAGCCGCTGGTGCATTTCAGGTCATGTGACCGGATCACTCCGCGGTGGTCGAACGGCAGCCTCCGGGGCACATTTTTATGAGGAGCACTAACACTGGCAGGAACCATAGTGAGCAATTTTCTCCATGCAGCATGCTCCGTGGCCCCCACGTCAATTTCTGCAACTCTACACGGATGCTCTGTAATTTGAGTGTTAAAAACAAAAGGACAAGTCACTGACTGGTCCAGCTTGATATTCTTGTCCACAGGCGCCCGGAACATCAACACAGGAGCCGCTTCATTCGAAGAACCTTCAGAGACCAAGAGGCCTCACTTGGCAGTTCCATGACCCACTGCCGCTGGCAGAGGAGACGAGCGGATGGAGCTGCACCTGAGTCCAGTTGCTGGACCGGCCGATTCTTTTTTCAGGGGCAGTTTATGATTTAAGTGGAGTATTGTAGTGCGGTAGTAGTACATGCTTCACTTCAATCGAGAAATGTATCACCATGATTATCATATTCCACAAACTTGCTTAAGCTGTTGAAAGAAGCTGTTGCCCTGAGATCCGTGAGTCGGCTAGTGCCTTGTTGTGGGCTCACCCCTCCCCCCCGCCCCCTTCCCCCCTTCCTCCACAAGGACAAGGTCCCTTCATTTCAACCAACGAGGGTTTGTAGGGTTTAGGGAGTTTAGGGCTTCGGGTTCTTAGAGTTCAGGGTCCCTCAACCTGCACTGCGACCATGGAGGGGGATGAGGGGGCGTGGCCTGGAGGAGGAGCCGGAACTCCAGGGGCGACAGCTCCTTGAGCTGGTAGAATCCTGTCAGGCGTCTGAAAGGGTGGAGATTTTGTCTGCGTTTCTTTTTTCGATATCTTTTTTAGGGTTGGCGGGGGTTGGCGGGGCAGGAAAACCTCTATTTTCCTCTATGTTTTAAGAAGAGTACCTCTATTTTGCTCTATTTTTCGGAGGAAAACTTCTATTTCCTCTATTTTGAAAAGGAAAGCCTCTATTTCTCTCTATTTCTAAGAACAAAACCTCTGTTCCTCTTTATTGTTGAAATACAGCCTCCCTTCTGAAATCCAAGCTGACAACTGGTCTAGTTTGAAACATGAACCGGGAATTCAGGAGCGGAGGGGCCTCAAGGAACAGTCGTCCTGTCTGTAAAGCACTGCAAGATAAAGTCGCGGACTTCGTCCAGCCCCCCACCAAGCTACCAAGAAGCCGAACCTGCCTCGAACTGGCATGCTGGGGCTGCGCCGGAAGTTGTACCTGCTACTAGGAGGTTCAGGGTACTTTCCAACCCATTATAAGCGTAGTTCTAACCCACCTATAAGCCCCGTAAGTACCCCAGTAGGGTTCTAATTGGGCTAGAAGTACAATGATAATTGGGTTACGAAGTGCCCTGATGCTGGTCTTGGAGCCTTCCAGGCTTTGGGTCTTCGTCGGGCCCCCACATTCAAAGGCAAGTGTCCCGCTGCCTCTAGCATGAACGAGCTGCGTGCCTGCAAAGCACAAAAGGCCCTGTCGGTGGCAAACACGAGATCTTGAAGGATTCGTCCTCAAGTTGCGACGGAGAATTGTAGGTTCGTGGCACCGACATCCCGTCATGTTCTTGGGTCGTGAGGCCTCCTTCTTTGATTGGAACTTGTCTGCGCCCTATTGGGAGGAGAGATGAAAACCAATTCCATACTTTCTCGTAGCCTAAAATGCTTACAGGAGTAGTATGCAGTGGGAAAAAAACTGCGAAAAGTCAAGAAGGCAGCTGGTCTAAGGGGACTCGCGCACAAAGGTGAAGAAGGCATATCGTGTGTTAGCTGGTAAACGTGCTAGTGGTAGACGTAGTGGTTCAGCCCGGGTCTGTCCTTGGCGGGCTTGATGCCCCCAACAATGTGAGCACCTTGGAAATGCACGGGTCACTGTCCCTGCCTCCTTCTTGTTGCAAACAACTTCGGTGTTGCATGAATGCGCTCTTTGAGGTTTGGAGGTCTCTTTTCGAGCCAAGAGTCAATTATGCACGCTGATTTCCTAGGCTCCAGTTTGCAGTTGTGCCGCCCAGAACACGTGTCTTCAGAGAGCAATTGAAATCAGTCGTGGGCCTGACCTGAACGGAAGCGAGTTCCCTAGCCCTAGCATTGCCTGATGCACAAGACACCCATATATCCTCAGGGCTCGTGGCACACATGGCTCAGCCCAAGCGCCATGCACAAAAAATCAACTATTCTCCGCCAGCGTAGCCTCACAAACTTCAAGTCTCTTCAGGCCCCAAGTGACCAAGTGAAGAACCCTACTCTAAGCCCAAACTCCCCTAAGCCCTTAAGAGAAGGCCCTAAGGACATTGGCGTGATCGCCTAATGCCTAAACCTCTCATCGCCATGCATCTGGTGAAGAAGGCAAGCTGGCATCCTGCAGGATCCATGGTCGATTTGTCCGATATCTTTCGGGTTTCCGCTGTGCGCCTACACTCTTTCGCATCGGACGTGCGCCAGCATCCCGAGCCAACTGCAACAGTGCAAGTGCTCTTTGACATGTGACTCCCTTGGGGGAGAACGAGAACCCGAACCGAAAACCGTTTAAAGGACGCTGCTCCCAGGAGGGCCTCCTCCACGTCGGCTCCGCCAGAGGCTCCGCCAAAGAATGTTTTGGTCACATGCGGTTGGAAGGAGATGGGCACACACCTGAGATTTCAATGTTCCGGATGACGCTCTACGTAGCTTGAGCTTTCAAGGCTTACTTTCTTCAGGGGTGATGGACCTTTTTCGGCCATTGTGCCAGAGCAAAGAGGTATGCGAGGGAATGGGCACCATCCCAGAGGAAGATTCAAAACAAATCAGCTGTTTCTGTGTATATTGCCCTCGGCTTAAACTAATCCAAGCCCTGGCGGAAGTACTTCGAGGCAAACCTTTTCGTTTGTTCCTGTCCGTTGTCGTCTTACAGAGCAAACAGGGAAGCCTGGAAAGCACGTCTATGATGCCGCACAAAAGTATGCCAACATGTAAACTTTACCATGCTGTCTCGGTTGTACTTCGTGAACCATTCATTATCGAAGCGTTCATGTCGGGTTCGTCCTTCCTTAGATGTCCAAGACAACCGCCGTTCCCATCAGGGCACACTTCCGGCACTCCTGCGATGTCGGCGCAACAATACACAGTGCCCTGGATGTAGCATTCCTTGGGGGGCATGGAGGAATGCCAAGAGCTGCCGAGCTGGTCCTAGTGTGCCTTGAAAGCGACGCAGAACATACGTAAAGGTGCCATCGAATATATGGTAATATAGGTGGTGTTACGCTCCATCTGCGGGGGTGGGGATCACACATTGATCTCATGGAATTCTGAATTTCATCTATGCAGCACACACACACACACACACACCTGCATCCCATCTTTGGCTAGGCCACATCTTCATACTCGGGCTTGCCGTACAGGGTGCAGTTGATCGTCTCCACGATGGACCTGAGTTCACTGCTGGCGCCTCTGTCGTCGCAATCTACATTGTCCCTTTCAAGCTCCCGTACTTGAAGCTTGGGCTTTGTCATGGGTGGCTCGCGTGCGTTGACAGCATGCATGTAGCTTACAGGTCCCAACCCGCTGCACGCGCCACTCTCTGCAGTGCAGGCTGCCAACTTGTTGCACAATGGTTAGACGATACGAGCCGCCCCCCTCGAAGCCTGCTTCAAAAGCATCCCTTCGGCCCCGAGAATGCATCCACCAACAACGCAATGCTGACTGAGGTGCAAGGTCAGCTTGCTCTTGCCCTTGTAGAGGTAGGGTTTCCACGCCGGTGATCGGTGAGAGGTGTCATCCTCGTGAGTGTTCGGACTTGGATGTGAGGGATTCACCGCCCAAGGTGGGGGATGCGTACTTGAAAGCAGTTTGAGCTTATGGCAACTGGGATGAGCACCTGATGCCCTACCTCAATCGACATTTTAGCTACATCGCTTTTCGCCCAAACTGACGGCCTTCCTTGAAGAGTAAACAGCGAACAGCCCTAAACCCTAAACCCTCCTAAACCCTAAACCCTAAACCCTAAACCCTAGTCCTCCTTGTTTGGGAAGCCATGCCTTGGTTCGTTGCGACTCTGAAACCATGAGGTCGGGGTGCGCGCTCTTCTGTGACCGCCCATCAACACCCAGTGCCATCCACAAGCACGCACCTAAAGGACTATACTTTAAATGACCATTTACGTAACACACAAGCAGGAGTGTGGAGGTCCAAGCTCACGGCTCAGAAGCCTTGAGACCTTGCAGGAGGGACGGGGGGACGGGGGGACTTCAGCAGGATGCCTTTTGCTTGTGTTGCTGCTGATGGGTTGCCGCACCATGCGCAGGAGGTAGAAGTTGGTGTTCACTGGGCTGCCGAAAGGCAGTGCGCTCCTGATGTAGTACCTGCAAGTGTCAGCATGGGGGTTTCCGAAATTCAAGGGCACCTTATTGGGGTCCTTATGATAAGGGGAATCCTACTATTTGGGGGTTTATATTCGGCGTCCCTTCTTTTCGTAAACCCACCCAGCATGCCACAGCAAGCTGCAGGGAAATGATGTGTGAGACCACCCCCCCTCTCATCCACAAGGCTGCCAGATCAGAAGCAGCCTGTGCCTTCTTCCGACACTCGACCGCGTAAGGCCCTGTGGCTCTCTGGTGTTGTGGCAAAAGAGGACATGCCCAAGCTTGGAGAGTTTTCTGAGTAGGGCCTGAGCCGGCCGCGGGTGTTTGCAAGGCGCCTAAACATGTATCAAACCACAGCCCAATTTGGAGGAAGAACTCGGACAGCAGTGCTATGTGGTGCATCCGTGGTCAGGGTCAAGTCATGGAGGTTTCGTGAAAGCCCGGTGCAAGGCGCGGGGGCCTTGGGATTCACGAGTCGGGAAGCAACAAATCTGAGGAAAGTCAAGGGATTCAGTGAAGCGTGGTTTGGGACGGGGGCATTTCAACTCCCGTAAACGACTCCCTCTCTCCTCCTCCTCATCCTCTTCTTCTTCTGCTTCTTCTTCTTCAAATTCTTCTTCCGCCGGGCATGAAGGGAGGAATATTCCGCCGTCAGCGAGCACAGCGCACCCGAAGTTGAAGCTCAATCCGAACCAACACGACACAGCCCCCCCCCCCCCCCACAGAAGCGGCAAAAACGTGCTTTCCTATATCACGTTGTTCGCGTGTAGGTTTCCGGCCCCGAATCGCAACCGCCTCCCTTGTTGCAGGATAACTCGCACTCTCTCTCTCTCTCTCTGTCATATTCTGCACGCGACTCGCAGGTGTTCTGAGCCAGACAAAGTGCACAGCCTGAAGTGGCCAAGGGAACCAAAGACTGTGAAGCCACGCGGCTGAAGCTCTGATATGCCGGTAACATCGGAGATCGACAGATTGGCTGGAATGAAGTCGCAGATGTCCTGGAGGTCGAGCGTTTAGGAACCATAGTGAGTGCAGAAATTGAAACTTGCTATGCCCAAACCTGCAGCCCCTGAGCCAGAACCAAAATAGGCACACTCGCAAGGATCGTAGTGGGCTTGAACCCAAAACCCTAAACCCTAGACCCTAAACCCTCAGCTGGAACCTCTGGAACCTCGCGCCCGCCTGCTGCAAATGCTAAAGATTTGAAACCGACAGTCGAACATCAAATCCACGCCCTTCGGCAGTGTCCACAATGAGACCCTCCCCGCCATCTATCGCCTGCAGTCCTCTACTTACCGTGCCCACATGAAGCCGACTTTAGGGTTTAGGGATTAGGGAAGTTTAGGGTTTAGGGTTTAGGGAAGTTTAGGGTTTGCTTGGCTTTGCCACCAAAAAACTCCCGGCCTCCAAGACCGCGAAGGCAGCTGTCACGGCGGGCAAGTCTAAAGCGCGGGGGCGTTCGCCTCGCGGAGTTTGCTTTCCGTTGGCCATTTTTTTTGGGGGACATCTGGGGGAGTTTTCGAAAAATGGGGGATCCCGATTTAGACCCCAAATAGTAGGATTCCTGTAACCCCAAAAAGGTACCCCTAATTTCGGAAACACCCAGCCATTTTGGAGTCCCAGATTATTGGGCACAGTGACAGGTAGGGCTTGTGTAGCCTCAGATCACTCTCCCATATCTCCTCGCGTGCTTGCTCTAGTCGAACCTCGATTTCGGCTGAGAGGCTCTCATTGCGGGCCTGAATTGAAAAGACCTACTATGTGGAAGCTTCTCCAGCACGAGGTGCCAGGTTTACATCATGACATTGCAGACTTGCCACTTATCCAAACCCAAACGAAGGAGGGTACTTTGAAAGCTGAGCTGCCTCGGACAATCGCCTGTCCAAATTCGGACCCCACTGACAGATTCCGTCAGATTTCAGGATTCAGGTTCCAGGTTGTGGCCACATCTTTTCTTTGCAGCTTGTGACAGACGTTTCGCGTCCTGTCGCGCGGAATGACGCCCTAAATGACAACATTCGACGTCAGTCCTCTCAAAAGTGAGCGGAAAGTGTGCGAGCTGGCAGTGGCATAAAACTACAAGCCTATCTAATACATTTGATAATTCAATATAATGATACATCTATTCATACTACGATTATCTTTTTTTCTACTATCATTGTGATTATATGCACAGACCCTGCCGGTGGCGCAACAAGTTCACAGGAGCTTGAGAGAGCAACGATGCCAACAAGCACTGCTGAACTTCTCCCGCGCCTTCGCCGCCTTTCTCCTGCAGCAAGGGCTACAGAGGAGCCGAAACTGGCAACCACCAAGACTCTCTCTCTCTCTCTGACTGACACTCTCTGCAGCTGCAAGAGTGCGGTTGCGGCCAATACGGGCGGCAGACTATCTAGCATCATCTGGCCATCACGTTTGAGATGGAATGTCAAGAACGAAGCCCAGGAACCCTAAACCCTACGTTTCTTCAGCCTCTGCCCTCCAACTGAGCCAGCGCTTCCTGACAGTTGCGATCCATAATTGCCACGGCCGTGACCAGGTAGTAGCCTCTCTGCCACAGAAGACCAGCACTTCAAGAGCAAACAACCTCCCCCAAGCACCTCAAACGCGGCACACAACCTGAAGACTCATGGCTCTGTGATCGTGCAGTGTCGGGATCTCAGGCGCAGGTAGGAGGTCGATGGTCAATCAAGAAACCCCCTTGAAATTGTAGCCCCAAAAGGAGGCACAGTTCCCAAAGCCCCCAATTCCCAGCTTTTGCTGTCAGTGAGGCCTTTCTTCTGCAGGAAGACCACCGGCCAAATTTTGCCCTTCCTCAGGAGAGAGCACAGGCATCAACTGCTCGCGATCTTCAGGTTTCTAATGCTCCAAGCGATCCCGAACCAGAGGGCTTCCCAATTTTTAACCCTCTAAAGGCCCGAAAGGCCCTTTTGCGTCCAGGCTTGTGTGAGTGTTTAGGGCCGAAACCCTTAAACCCTAAAGTCCCTAAACCCTAAAACCCGAAAACGACCCCTATAGAAAGGCCCTATAAGGTCACACCAGAAGTGGGGAGTTCTCAGCCTGACTTCTCCAACAGCCAATGAGAAGGTTTAACTTTATTCTTCCCACAAAAGACACGGCAAACCCGACAAGTTAACAGCCCTCAACCCTAAACCCTAAACGGTTTTAAGCTCATCTGGGTAGTTCTCTAATTTATGGGTACCCGAGAAAGGGACCCGATTTTAGGAAACTACCCACCTGTTGCCCTAAACCCTAAACCCTAAACCCTACACCCTAAACCCTAAACCCCTGAGCCCCAACCCTAAACCCCTGAGCCCCAACCCTAAACCCTAAACCCTAAACCCTACATAGAGGCCTAAACCCTAAACCCTACACCTTAAACCCTACATAAAAGGCTTCAACTACCCCTCTCTTGGCCTAAGTAAAAGAGCTGTCGGGCCGTGGAACATCAGCGCCGTCACCGGGCCCAGGGGCCAGAGCTTCTCCATCCGCGACTCCTACTTCTTCGCAAGATTTCTTAGGGTTTCATGGGGGTTTATAGGAGTTTGACAGGGTGTTTATAGGCTTTTAAAGGTTTTTGCAAGTAATTCTTAGGGTGTTAACGAGGGTTTATAGGGGTTCTCATGGGGTTTATTGGGTTTTAATGGGGCTGCTAGGGTTCGTAATACTTCTTCGGGTTTTACTGGGGGCTTATAGGGGTTTCAGTAGGGTTGATCTGGATTTCTTATCGTTTTGTGTTTAGTGTTTTACTGGGGCTTGTGGGAGTTTAATAATCGGGTTTAATAGGGTTTTCATGGGGTTTCTAGAGGGTTAAGAAAATATCTGGAACTTTGATAGGGTTTATAGGGTGCTAATAGGGTTTGCAGGGTTTTTACAGGGTTTATGGTTTTTGTTGCCGAGGGTTTATGGGGTTTATCGTCTTGTTTTGCCGAGGGTTAGGGTTAAGGGCTTATAAGAGTAAAAGGGAACAGGGTCGTTGAGGGTCAATCGGTTTTGTAGGTTATCTGAATTTGTTTTTGTTTTGTGCCGAGGGCTAGGGTTTTGACTTAATTAGTATTTTGGTTTAGGGTTAAAAGGGTTTATAGTTGTTCTTTCCTTTTTTTCCCTCCGTGGGTTGAGGTTACTGGGTCTACGGTTAGTAGGGTTTATGGCTTCTTTTTTTCTCCTCCGTGGGTTAGGGTTTCGACTCTCGCACTCGCACAGGCAGGGGTCGGTTGGGGCGAGGGTTATGGTTCAGGGTTTATAGAGTATAGGGTTGTTTCTGCATAGGGCTTACAGCTTGCTTTTTGTTTTCGATAGGCCCCGGGTTTAGTGTATATAGGGTTTAGGGTTCATGGTTTCTTGTTGTTTTTGTTTTCTCCCCCCACATGGGTTATGGGTTAGGGTTTCGGGTTGATAGGGTCTGCGTTATGTTGTTTGTTTTGTTTTTTTTGCCGTGGGTTAGGGTCAAAGGATTTTTTGGGGGTTGAGGGTTAGTAGGTCTCATTGCCGAGGGTTAGGGTTTGGGGAGTATAGGGTTTAGGGTTAATAGGGTTTAGGGGTAATAAGGTTCATAGTTTTTGATTTTTGTGCCTAGGGTTCGTGTTTGCGGCTACACAGAGGTGTAAAAAGCATAAACCCAGCACATTTATATATATATATATATGCACACACACACACACACATATATATATATATACATATATATATATATATACATTCTAGAGTTTGTCGCAGGGCCTGTAGGGTTTAGGGTTTGAGCACTCGCCGCAAACCCTTGGAAGTGACCTCAAGACCACCGGCAAGAAGTCTGATACACCGCCTGTATGAAGCACTGTCTGTCCCACTTAACAAACGGTTCTCTTGTACATCGACGTGCCCCACGATGAAAGACCACCCTCATGCCGCTCTCCAGATCGCCGTGCCCAACACTCTGATGCTCCCTGTAGTCCCCCCCATCGATTCTAACTCTAGCTTCGAGCTTTGCTGCGCTTGACCTAAGCCACTCGGTGTCGGCGACCATCAGCACTCTGACATAACAGAACTGCTACAAGTCGCAGCTCCCAAGACGTCCTCCATGGCATCCCAGCTGAAGGACCCTTGATGGAAGTCCTCAAGATTTCTCCGTCGCTGAGTTTCTTGGGGGTGTCACGGCCTAACCCTAAACCCTAAACCCTAAACCCTAAAACCCTAAAACCCCTAAGACCCCTAAAACCCCTAAACTCTAAACCCCTAAATCCCTAAACCAAGAACCAAGACACGCGCCTGGCATGGTGCTACGTTAAAAGCTTGTGAAGTCTGGTGGTTTGGACTGTCGACTGCAAGGGCCACAGCGCATAAAACTTCACGAAACTTCAAGCAGCAAAACTGCTTCCTGACGGCAGGAAGTTGGGTTTAGGGTTTAGTTAGGGTTTAGGGTTGAGGGTTTCAGGTTTAGGGTTTAGGGCTTAGGGTTTAGGGAACTAAATTCTCAACCCCGTTTTGAGCTCTCTGCCAGCATGAGCCTACTGAACCCCACACGTGAACACCTCGGTTGCTGTTTCTTCCCTAAACCCTAAACCCTAATTCCTAAACACTAAACCCTAAACCGTAAACCGTAAACCCTAAACCTGAGCGCCTCGTGGAATGGCGCTGGTAGATCTGCCGGAAGGCTGTGGTCCTCCTCCTCCTCCAGAACCTTTTCGGAGCTTAGGGTTTAGGGTTTAGGAAGTTTAGGGCTTACTCTTTTGTCCGAGTTTGTCGCGCAGCGCAACACTTACTAGCCTCGGGAGCACTAGTTGCAATAGAACACTGCGTCATCACGTGCTCACCTTGCTTGTGGCCGACCTTTACTGCCCCTCTCCCAACATCTTTTAGAAGGTCCCAGTGGTGTTTGAAGTCATTCTGAATACCCCCAGTAAAGTGCCCTTTTGATACATTCTGATACGGTCCCAGCCTCTGACACGAAAAGGTGGCTGATGTCTTCATCGCAGGGAAGCGGCACATGGCTGCTGCCTGGCCAGGGGGTGAGAGGACCGACTTTTCTCTGGGACCTTGTTTTGCCTGAGATCTGCTGCGGTTTGGTTGTTAACAAAAATTTACCATCCCTACACAGAACCCTGTGACGATCACTTATAAAGTTCCTTAACACGAACCCAGGCTTCTGCGCGACCTTGCAGCCGCTGAAGCTTGCGCTCCTGTGAAGTTTCTCTTGAGTCAAGCAGAGAGGGTTTCGGGGGGTTTAGGGTTTTGGGCTCAGGGGTCCTGAATTTGGGCTCCCCTCATACGCAAGGTAGCTCCCCCCAAAGAACTTAAAGTCCGAAGCAAGGACAGCTCCCATGACTTTGCATGGCTTTTAGCGTGGCTCAGGTGAGTATACCTGCAGAGGCAGGTAGAAGATCAGCGCTCCCAAAGACAACAAGACCCTAAACCCAAAACCCTAACCCCTAAACCCTAAACCCAAAACCCTAACCCCTAAAACATCCCCGCAGCTCCACAGTGGGGAAGCGGCGGCTGGTGAGGAGTCGCACCTGGCACCCGCTTATTCTTCTTGGAGTTTCCGAGAGAGAGAGAGAGAGAGAGAGAGAGAGAGAGCGAGAGAGAGAGCGAGAGAGAGAGCGAGAGAGAGAGAGGGGTACCCTTTTGGGGGGGTCCCATTTAAGGGTTTAGGGTTTAGGGTGAAGGGGGACTCGATTCTATTTGGGGTATAAACGGGGTACCCCTATTTTGAGAAGTACCCCTCATCACAGAAAGATCAGACGTTCAGTACGCATCCGGCATATAGGAGGTTGTCAAACTTGCGGTTCCTTTATTTTGGGACAAAGACATGCCAAAAAAGGTTCCCCGTTGCTATTACGAACGGCACCTGTACTAGGGCTTCCTAGGATCCTCCCCTGGAAACCTGAAACCGCTCCGAAAACTTGAAAAGAGTCCCCCCCCCCCCCCCCCCACTCCTCAACCTTTGTCCTCAAGCTCGGGAAAGCTAAACTTTCATGTGGATAACAGACATGACCGGCGAAGCTAAACTTCAATGCAATCCCGTATCTGGCTTGGGAGAATTCGAACCTATCAGGAGATGGAGGGGCCCTAGCAAAAGAAATTCCCACACTTCCGACGCTGGGCTGTACCTAAACCCCCCAAAGCATGTCAAAACCATGGGCCTTTTTATGGGCTTGAGGATGTTTTTGGCGATTCTTTTACATACTTGGGGGGGGGTGGGCTTACCATGGGCCTTTTTATGGGCTTGAGGATGTTTTGGGCGATTCTTTTACATACTTTGGGGGGGCTTTTTAAAGACCTCCGACTCCATGTGGAAGACCCATAGCGCTCGCAGCTGGCAGGCCATGGCAGGCGACGCTGGTGCGCGGCGAGCATGGGCCCACGCGTTGCGTTCGAGTCTGGAACGCCACGGGTGTGAGATTTTAAGGGGGGTTTACGATGGTAGGGGTCCTTATCATAAGGGGATCCTAGAAGGGGATTCCTACTATCTGGGTCCAGAATTTAGGGGCCCCCCCCAATTTCGTAAACCCCAATTTTGGCTCGGGCTCAGAGACTTCTGCTGGTCATGTCTGTTGGGATGGCTTGCGGAACATCTTGCCACCGCGCTGTGTCTGGCAGTTGCGTGCGGCTGCATGTGCGACGTGCCCGGCGCAGGGTTACGGCAAGTTCGGCTTAGGAACAAGTTAAAGCCAAAGCCGTGCTGGTTTTTGGCAGAAGGCCATGGGCTACAGTCGGGATTTCTTAAGGGTAACGGGCTGCAGATGCCTGATTTGAGCCATGGTCCAGCAAGCTGCGATACACTTGTGGCAATACGTGTGTTCTCGCAGCGGAAGGGAGGCGATCCATTTTGAACTCTCAACCTTCCATCCCCAAGCAGAGCCAAAGCAGACTGACACAAGTAGCGGGCGCTGGAGAAAGGTGCCCAAGCAAAACCCTCGCTAGCAAACCTCCCGAAAGATCGTCTCTTGCAGGTCGGGTGGCAAGTGATCTTCAAGTTCAATCTGCGTGGCCGAGTCGAAAGACTGGGCGTGGCTCGTGTTTCAGTGTCTAAGGGCACGCTTCTGAGACCGAGCTTTCAGAGCGCCCCAACATCAACGTTCAAAATCAGATTCCGCTGGTTTAGGGTTTAGGGTTTAGGGCTTGCAAAGCAATTGAGCTCCACAGGTCCAAAAACAAAAACGGACTTCGCCGAGCCGAACGCAGCACACACCGTGGAGCACAGGACCGCCCTGAACCGAAAGGGGGTTGACGAAAATAGGGGATCCCTAAAATAGACTCCCAAATAAAAACAAAAAACAGGAATCATAATAATAATTATTATTATTATTATAGAACTGCCTTAAAATAGGGACCCCAACAAGGTACCTAATTTCGAAAACCACCAAACCGTAGTGTAGGGGCCTTAATCATTAGAGCAGGGGTTTGGGGATTATCTATAGAATATTTATATAGGGACCATAAGGGAATACTATTAGTAATTTATTCCGACCCCTCTCATACTGGGCTAAAACCAACCCCAAGCGTGCCTCGGACTCTTCGGTGGCTGAGCCGTCCCAGTCGTGCTCATGTCCGGCGACATTGTCCGCCATGGCACGACTCACCAAACTTGAAACCCTAAACCCTAATTCCTAAACCCTAAACCCTTAAAGGGTTCGCCAGCCCGGGCCCATGATAACCTTAATCGCAACAGCGATAAGGAAGCCAAGCTCGTGCCTAGGACCTATGGGCCTATGGAGCCACAGTTCGTGTTTGCAGAGTCGGCACTCTGCCACTTCTGCTCTGATGCTGACTTGCTTGCTGATATAGTTGGGTTTTCTGACACGCGAACTGCCTCGGAGCCCAAAGGGCTATTCCAACACTGCGAACTTGTCTGTGTGTGTGTCCAGTTGAGGCGCATGCTCCGTTCATGCACAGAAGCTGCCCCTACCTTTCCGCGATCGTACATGATGATCGGCAAAAGAATAGCGAATAGTGAGAATAGTGTCTATGCTGTCCTAGAGAGCCTCAGACCACCCAGCAGGTTTAGTGTGGTTTGCGCTGGAGCGACTGACACAGAGGATCCATGTCTTTCGGGAGAATGGAGCAGCAAAGTGTCCATCGAATGAGGCGCAGCTCTACAACCCGGTGCTGGTCCTGTGCTGTTCAGGGGGATGTGGTTTGTCACGAAGTGTTCGCCGTGAAGATGCTCCTGCAAGTCTGCGGCTGAGCGTCTTTTGTCATCGGGCAATGCTACACAGTTCCACAAAGAGGGCAGAATGGCCTGGCAAAGTCCTGAGTTCACATCACACGAGGCTTGTTATTCTCCGTTTTGGATGGACGTGGGCAGTTTTCTTTCAACTCCGTCGATGTGAAGGGCCGCTGGAGTTCTGGTTGTGTCTCAGGTGCTCAGCACTGAATCAATCCTCCTCACCCCTTAACACGCATGTGCCCCTGCCCGTTCCAACGTAGCAGAGAGTTCGCCTTGGAGTTTAGGGTTGCGGCGTTTTGAGGCTTATGCGCGTTTGGGGTCGTATGATCCTACAAGGATTCCAGAAGAGGGCCTCATAATGACACCCCCCATGCTCTCCCCCAACTACAACACGGGCCTCACAGCGGTTCGCCGGCCTCGTTTCTGGTTCTTATTAATGATCATTTCACAACTCGGGATCTCTCTCTCTCTCTCTGCAGAATTCGGGATCGGCCCAAAGAACTTTCGAACGATTCGCGGAGGGGATTTCGGGACCCGATTCTACCCCGCGCTGCGCTGACCCCAGTGTTACGCTTAAGCGCGCTCGCGCGCGCCGGCGCGCGCCTCAACATGCCTTGGCAGACGATTCGAGGCTCATGAGGAAGGAGCAGAACCTAAAAAATGCCTAAAAACAAACGTCCGAAAGGAAGCGCTTCACAGGGCTCCTGACCGCTGAGCTCCTTGTCTCTGCGACACCTGGGCTTCAGGGCTTAGGGCGCAAGTGAGCCCCCCCCTTGAGTTTCGTCAATCTTCCCACTCGTACGCTGCCACTCGGGGACTGGGATTGCTCCCAGCCGCGCTTGGCAGCAGAATAGCCTATGCGAGGCCTCCCACAGGGTGCACCCGTATGCAAACCTCTGAAAAAAAAGCCGCAAGCCAGAAGTTGTGGCCCTACCCCTGAGCTGCACCACGAACCGTAAGCCGACGACAGTTTCGGGATGACGATTTAAAAAAACAAGGTGGCGCGTTGACAGCTTGGAGAAAGACTCACGCCACAACGACTGCCATGAACAACCCCTCGGCTGCGAGAGCTTTCAAAAAAACTGACGGGCGGACTACCACTGCCAGAACAACGGCAGTCATGGTCATAACAGCAAGTAATTAGGACTTAGGAACCATCATAAAGGTTGTGCTCAAAAAACAGAGAAACAAAAACGCTTCGAACCTCCACACCCTGTCCCTCAAACCCAGCTGCCAGGATTTCTGAACTTCATCAACATTTCTGCACCGCTCACCAACCACCAGCCACCAAACAAAACATAAACAACATCAACATATACATCTCTCTCTTCTCTCTTCGCGGTGTAGCGAAGAAGAATAGGAATGACAATAATTGTGAAGCCATCTCATCGCGAAGCGAGCCACAGGAAGAGGTAGCACCGGCCCAGGTAGTCACCGGTTGTGACAGAATCCTCAGCTGAGCTTCCACACTTCAGGACAACTGGGGTGGGTGTGGGCCATGTGGGGGGGAGGGGGGGGGCCCTACCACAAACTCCCTTTCTGCGTTTGACAGGGGCCCATGGGAGTTTAATGTTTCTTCCACTTCAAGTGTGAATGCTGGAATCCAGGCCCTGTTTTCTGCTTCAAACATCTCAAGCTTCCCAAGACATTGATCCAACTCTATTCCTGCAACAGGCTTCTAACTCCCCACCCTTTCTTGCAATCCGGAAACCGTAAACATCCCTAAGGCCCAAACCCATACCCGACTACTAAAGAAAGTCCAGGCCTTCGTTCATCCTACACTTCAAGAGGCGGTTGAATGAACTGCGGGATCTGTGGCCCTGCTTGCGATTGAAGCCGGGACATGTGGCATCAACGCAACTTGCCTACTGGTAGCTGGCCGGCTTGCTTTCTTTTGGCTGTGTAGAAGTGTGATTCACTGCCAGAATGCTGGTTTCGGGTGGGCTTCGCATGCCCCAGGTATGGAGGAAGCTTGACTACCTAGACTACCACTAGCCACAAGAATCCGAACTACCGGAGGACAACCGAAGTCTCTACCGTTGTGCGGAACTCATGCATGTGGCTTCTCAAACCTATTCGCCCTTTTCCTGCTCTTCAATAACATATCTAGAAGCCGACAGAAATGCCTCCAGAATTTGATCAAACCCCGCCCCCTCCTGCAACCTGCGGCCGGGGCACCCTGACAGGCTTCCTAGGCACGAACGCCCACCGGCGCCGAAACCAGAAACAGCTGCATGAAGAAGGGTGAACTCGTTTTCTTTATATAGTCGGAAACCCTAATCAGCAGAAGCTTAGAGACTTTATGGTTCCCTTTATGAAGATCACAACATCAAGCGAACCATCTAAAACGCAATCCGTCCCAGCCAGGCTGACACCCCTGAGCTTACATCCCCACATGCGCTGGACCCACGCGCACGCAAGTATCACGAGCACTTTTTTGGCTGCGATCACCTTAGCTGGGGCATCTGCACCTGAAACATCCTGAAACATTCGCTGAATTCGCTGCCTTGTGCCAAGAGGTGGTAGTTCGCATAACTGTTGGGTGGCCATGGTGTACCTTCAGGACTCCAAAAGAACTGCGTCGAAGAGTTGGGTTATTCGAAGGCGGCTGGGATCTCACATTTCGGGCTTGGCTCACCCGCCTGTAGAGGTGAAGAGGCTTGCCACCTTGTGTCGACAGCTGCTTTCTAGCACAAGTAGCAGCAAGACACCCAGGGCTGCGATTTACTTCCTGCAGAGAATCTCCCGAAGTCTAGTCGAGGCTTTGAATTCTTGATTCAGGTTCGGCCAGTCTCAAAGTGCTCGTTGCTGATTGCATAAAGGCCAAAAAGGAGGACGAGAATGAAGATAAACGCATGAAAGCATGACAAGCGCATCCCTGGCCTGTCGGCACACTACGAGGGCTGTGCATCTGATGATCACGTTGGGTACTCAATGAAGGGTAAAGAAGGATCACTCTGCACAGATCTGCTATACGACACTTAAACTATACGACCAATGCAGCAATGATAAATCTCATTACTAGTCTAGTACGAGTAGCAGCAAAAGAAGAAGTAGGAGCAATAATACAACTTGAAATGATAATACCAGATGAACTAAGAATAGAAATAAGTGACAGCAATTCATAGTAACTGGCAGTTGTCGAAATAATTCGTAGCAGTAGCAGTAGTAGCTCGTGGCAGTAGCAGCAGTAGCAGGAGCAGTAGCAGTCGTAGCAGTACTAGGTTCATGGGTACTTAAAGCCCCAATCAGAACTGTACTTGTAACTTGTTTAGGGGACTTAGCGGGCTGATAAGTGCAGTCATAATTCGTAGCAGTAGCTAGTGGCAGTAGCAGCAGTAGCAGTACCCGCAGCAGCAGGAGCAGTAGCAGTAGTAGCAGTACTAGGTTCATGGGTACTTGTAGCCCCAAGTATGGCTGCACTTGTAACCTGTTTAGGGGACTTAGGGGGCTGATAAGTGCAGTCATAATTGGGGTTCTATCTACCCATGAACATGCAAGTAGTAGCAGTAGTGGCAGTAGTCAGCAGGTAGCAGGTAGTACGGAATACGTAGATCTCATGGATTTTTGTCGTAGTATGTTTCGTGACTATTAATAGCAATCAAAAGCACAGTTTGTGGTTTTGTATACCTCAAGGTCAAGGGTGTCATCAGACAGCACCAGCCTCCAATGTCTGGAGGAAACAGTTCAAAAGCCTTCCAGAAATTCCGGGAATTTCTGTGCAAGCAACTTCAACACCTCAACTCAGAGGTAGCCAAGTTGCAAGATCTTGAAGTCTACAGGGTTTAGGGTTTAGGGCTTAGGGTTTAGGGTTCCCTGAACTTGCTGGAAAACTCTCATTTCGGGGCTTCAGGACCCTTCGGCCCCAGCTCACGTCACCTCCGGGGCCAGATGGATCTCACCTTGGGGGGCAGGGTGGCCTCTTAAGGGGATTCTGATTTAGGGTTTAGGGTTTAGGGCCCTCTCTTGCGCCCTAAATAAGGATCGTATACATACATGGGTGAGGGAGGCCCTGTTTAAGCCCTAGAAGCTTATAATCTGGGCAGCTCCCTTACGGCTGCGTCCCTTTAATTTATTTTCTTCTTGTTCCTTCTTTTTGGGAGGGTTTGGTTTTAGGGGACTTCCTGTGTTTCTGTCACATGGTGACTCAATCTTCACAGTTTGCTGAATCAGTGAAGAACCCTTTTGCTACTGGGCTGAAGGTCTAGCCAGTCTCCAGACCTCAATAATTATTCTTGACCGAGGCTGACATGCAAAAAGCCCTGATGCTTGCATCCAGGCTTAAGCAACAGACAAACCTGCACGGATGCGCCTACGTTCTTCCTTGAGTGCGAGGCGCTGTGCTCTGTGCTGATTCCGTAGAATTTGTATAGACTCAGGCTGGAAGGCAGGCTCACTCTCACGGAGATAATTGAACGAACCATGTCGAACGGTGGGTTGACCCGCACGTGGTGGTATCATGGATTGATCTGACCCTGAGGTTCGTGAAGTAACTTCCGATGGTGCAGCACGTTCCTGCACTAAAAGTCTGCGATCAAAGTCAGTCACTTCCCGAATGACCGTCTGAAGAGCCTCCTCGTATCTCTGCACGAGAGCTTTGCATTGTCGTTCGGAGATTGGTTCTTCATATGTCTGAGTGCTCACATGACAAGCCTTGACGCTCTGATGGCTTTCCCGGGAACAAGTCTGGGAGCTGCGCACGGCCTCATCCGATTCCTGAAGGTTCAGTCCCTCGAACAGGCTGATTTTTCGTTTTGGTTTTCCGGTGGAGTCTTCAACCAGTTCTCGCAGCACCTGATTCAGCTTTGGAGTGGCGGAAGCGCATCCCAACTTAGAAGAAAGACGCAGCGCGTAAGCCAAGCAGGATACCAAGCTCCTCCGGAGTTTTCCTTCTCCGTCATCCATGGCAGCAAAGGAAGTCCTAATTTTAAATGCTCACTAGAGCCTCGTAGCCAAGATGTCCTTGAGCCGTAGCCATTTACCCTAAACCCTGAACCCTAAACCCTAATACCTAAACCCTAAACCTCCTCTTGAGGAGATGGCGCCACCCGCTGGCTGTCGACACCGGTTCCCGGCGGGAATCAAGCAGGCTCGCCGTGGACGAGAATCCTGAAGCCTAACTGCTGAGTAGCCGCACCTCTTAACCCAAAACACAACCCCTACACCCTAAACCCTAACAACCCCACACCCCTAAACACTAAACCCACAAACCCTCAACCCTAAACACTAAACCCATAAACCCTCAACCCTCAACCCAAAACCCCAAGCCGGTAACCCTATACCCTGCCATCTCTCCAAGCTCCGATTCCCCAAAAAATGCGCAGAACCACCCTGACCCTTATCAACCTTTTAAAAGATGTGCGGCGTCGGGCTAGGGTTTAGGGCTTTGGCACGCGCTCTCTGCTAGCAGTCCACAGAGGGTTTAGGGTTTAGGGTTTTGGGTTGTAGGGTTTAGGGTTTACTTCGTCCTTGACGGCGTCGGGCTTACGAATTTGTGCTTGTGCATTGTTGGCTTGTGTGTTGTTACTTCTGCTTCGTTGGTCTTACATGTCTGGCTTACGTGCTGAATTTAGACTCTAGCCGCATCCTGGGTCTGGATACCTGCAAGCACAACTCAGAAGTCAAAATCAACGAATGTCCCCCTGTACTCCCGTAGTTCATTCGAGGGGCCCTCCTCCCTCGTTCGGGCCCTTGCACAAACCGCGGTGACAACTTTTTGGGAACTCCCAACGTAGAACCCTAAACCCTAAACCCTGCACCTCGATGCTCACGCTCCCGGCGCTCGGCCCTCGTCTCGGCAAGGATCTGGGCGAGCTGAGGCCCAGTTCCCTCGAACTGTTTTTGTTCCGCTGGGTGCCAAGCGAGGGTTTAGGGTTCAGGGGTTAGGGTATGCTTCTTCGATGCGCCCTGGATAGATTGGTGCTTCTTGAGCCTTCAGCTGCAAATCTCCGCCCTCAACTCTCTCTTTCTTCCTCCTCTGAAAATCGCTCTTTCTTTCTTTGTCATATTCTTTCCTCTTCTCCTTCTCTCTGTCCCTCTGATGGAAGAGAACCCCCCCCCCGCCCCCCCCGGCCCAACCCCGGCCTGCCACCAGCCTTGTGGATCCGAGCCCTGGCCAGGTGGCTCCAGTTCGGGGGGGCTTTTGAAAAGACATCTGAAAACCCCCTTACGCGAAAGCTTCAAGGGGAGCCATGGGAAAAGACACGTTAAGGTGGAGAAAACTTCAACTTTCAGGTGGACTGTAGGACTGTAGGACATGTAGGGTAAGTGGGTAAGAACGATGGCTCTGCGTCTCTCAACACCCGGATTCCCTGGGAGTTCAGCCTCTCGCAGAACAGGCACCGGCAGCGGTGACGGGATGCGCGCCTGGCCAAGGCCAACCCAAAAGGTCCAGCATGGGCGCAGTGGGTTCGGGGGACTGCTGAAAGGTTCGGGACAGCTGGGAGTGCGCGCAAGATGTTGCTTTTCTCTGATATACGTATACATGCAGCCGAAACTGTAAGCATCTGCAAGCCCTCGCTGTGACGCATTTCATGGAATTAGGATGATCGCATTGTACTGCTCGGCCAGCAAAAGCATCCCAGCATGTGGACTTTCCTCTATCGCACCCCTGAAGCACATCGGCAGCAACAGAATCGGCGAGCCATCTTACCCTCCGTCAGAACCTTGAAGCGACCAGGCAGATGAGTGGGGCATATGTCTCACTATAGAAGTAAGTAACTCTTTCCCCCCTAAACCCTTTGACCTGATGTGCCCTTCGAGTCTTTTGATGTCCCTTCCGCAAGTCTCAAAGCTTGCTCTTGGGCGCGCCGCTCAGGCGAACCTCACAGAGCGTCGGGCGCAGGGAGGAGACGAGGCTACGCAAAGGGGGATATGTAGGAAACTATTGGTTTTCGATTCTCCTGCCAAGCAGACAGGGTTCAACCGACGACTTAAAGGCCCAAGAAGGCACCGCAGAGAGCGCAGCAAAACCTTTCGAGAGCTCGGCCACGAGTCTGCAGGGTAGGACCGGGGAGCTACAGATTGACACCTGGGAAACCCAAAAGCCTGTAGTCTTCGCTGATTATAAGAGGGTGGCGGAATCTCGTCGAAAAATGTGGTCTGAGGCCCCCACCAATCCTCGAAAGAGTGGTGCGAGCAGCATGGGCCTTCAAAGCAAAGATAGTAGCAGTAATGATATATAAGAGTAATCATGGTAGTATTCGCAATTAGAGTAGTAACAGTATTGAAATGTAAGGATTATAACGACAACAAGCAACTTCCGCGAAGAGAAGCGAAAGGCCTGTCTAGATGCGGCCCGGTGGTATCTTCGGCTTGCCCACTCCAAAATCCATTCATTCTGAGTGTGCGGTTCTACAGCACATGGCAAGCCCCAAGAAAGTCATGAACAAACAACTTAGATGACACATGGACTGTCCCATATGCTGCTTCTTGGTTGTCGGAGGGGCCCAGATAAGAGCAGGCGTGTTTCTCATCCCATAAAACTACGGTCGAGCTACTTTCGGCAGACGGTTGTAGCCGTTCGGATCAGTGCGTCCTGTTCCAAAATTCTCGAGCCCCAACCCCATTGCTAATGCCGATCCGTATGTATTCGCACGAGTCTCTTGGTCTTGCATCTAACCCCCGCCCCCCCCCCTCAGTGCTAGATGCTTGCATCCCTCCAAACCCTGAACAGCATATCACGTCCCAAAGTTCGAAATTCACGTATGCAAGCAAACCCACGTTGCCTGAGCACATCGAGCTTCCCCACCAGCCGCGCCGAAAGGGAGATGGGCCCGTAAGCAATCGCGGCCCTGAGCAATCAGCAGCGCTCGTACTCTGTGTGTGGCTTTCCGAGCTTTTGGGGGTTCGCGGCTTTTGGGCACTGTGACCTGCAAGTAGCAAGAGCGATAGTTCTGTGATCTCCTGAGCTATGAAGCCAGGATCGCCGTTCAGGTGCAGCTGTACCCACAAGAAAACCTTTGTAAGCCTTTGCGGACACGATGAGGTTAATGTGTTGGGACTCTCCCCCTCATACTAACAGTCCTTCATAGGCATTGTAGGACCCCCGATTTCTCTCTCTATCAACGGACTGCTAGTAACTCTAAACCCTAAACCCTAAACCCTTAGTATAAGGGGCCAGGGCTTGAGCGGTCTCTGTCTCGAAGTTCCAACGCTGAACGCCAACTACGTGTCAACCCTGTGAGCCCTGGAACCTCGACTGCCCCAAACAAGAGTAGCAAGAGGGTTTAGGGTTTAGGGTTTAGGGTTTAGGGTAGAGCATCCTCAAGAGACTTCACCCTTCATACTGTGCTGAGCTCGGTCGTTGGGAGTTCGTCCTGATAAGGGTTCCCCGTGGCCCCTGTTAGCATCTGCAGTCTTCACACCTTCCGCTGGCTCATATGGCCTGTGCAAATATGGGCTATAAGGTATGACGTACAAAACCTAATAATGCCTCATAAAAAAAGAAATAAACAAATAAGTAGATAGATGAAAAATAAGTATAAATAAAAAACAAATCAATATTATATAAAAATAAATATAAATATGAATAACTAAACAAATACATATATATATATACATATAATATCCATGAGTAGACAGAGAGAGAGATATATATATATACATACACATGTGCTCCTGCATGTGTGAGAAAAAACCCCAAGACGTGTCTGACCCAGTGGCTGGCTTTGCCGCCCCTGCCCGCGAAGCAGCGCGTCTGCTGCGAGAAAGCCGCTGCGGGCTGCAGACTCCATGGAACTCCTCGGATCACAGGGCGGATTCGGGCATATGAACCCTAAAAGGGTTTATGGTTCATACTTAATCGGGATTATAGTAGTTTTGGGTGTATGACCCCAATTTTAGCATTCGGTCCCCAAGGTTCCGGCATGTTCATGCCAAACGTGTCGTATTGGGTGGCAAGTGCCACCTATGCCACCTCTACTGTCCCATATTTTCACAGGGTGATGGCACCAGAGTACTCAAGACAGGATCTTGGAGCACGAGGTGCGGGAACTCCGTCCGTGTCCAGCAGCCCGCGAGATAGAGACCAGGCACCTCTGTGGCCTGGCATCGGAGATCAAGGAACAAAGCTTGACGGTCCAAGGCAGTGGCGAGCTCGTCTGAAAGCTTATGATGCCCCAAGTTGATTCACAAGCTTCGGCTCCATTGGGCCCTGAGGTCAAGGGACTCGAAGCTGAATCGCTCAAGCTTAAAGGTCGGGGAGGCGAGAGAGAGAGTGAGATGGAGATTGCTCGCGCCCTACACTGCTCCGCCGACTTTGATGCAGAATGGTTCTGGCGAGCCTATGTGAACCCTCACAATGGGCGGTTAAAGCACAGTTGAAAAACACGACCGCCCCAAAAAGCCCAAATTAGGAGGAGGACCATTCTAATTCACACCCCGGGCTAAGCTCACGTAATTGGTCCCCTTGCATTTAAGAAAAAAACAAAACCTGAAACCCCAAATCTTGAGACCTGAGCCCATGGCCTGATCTGGGCGGAGGGACTCGGTCCCCACCACGGGGCGGTGGATGGCCATGGGAATGCGGTTCACCTGTAAAGACTCTGGGGACCGGCGGGGTAAAAACAGTGGAGTGTCTACTGCACATGGAGCACGTGAAAAGGCGTCATGTCGTTGCGTCCGTGAAGCGCCCTTAAACACACCGAGCCGACCAAACCCAAACGAGCAACGTCTTGAAAGCCCCAAGCCCTGTCAAAACAGAGGAATGGCCCACAACACTCAACGGCCCTAAAACCCCATCAAACCAAACTCTAAACCCTCTCTCAGAACCCAGTGGCCACAGAGTGCAGCACCTTTGCTTCCAGAGCCTTGGGGAACCGCTCCTGGAGCGGGCTTGGGCTTGCTCAAAGTTCTCCGAGCTTTCGAGAACTTCGTTTTTTCTTCGAAGTGTTTGTCACCTCCACCCTGCGTGTCGCCCAAAACATGACACACGGAACGCCCAAACTGCTGGGCCCTGAGGCACAACAGAACTGAGGGAATGAGGTGCCCTATTTTATCCCTTCACGGGTATATATATATATAAGTGTAGGGCCCTATCCCTCATTCCCTACTACAAGAACCAGGGAAAAAGGAAGGGAAGAACGGGCTCCTGCATCTCTCGGAGGGTGCCCTGAACGATCTCCTCATCGGTCATGTCTGCCAGCCTCCAGTTTGGGGTTTGGGGGGTTCAGGGTTTAAGGGTTTAGGGTTTGGGGCTTCGGGTTTAGTGGTTTAGGGTTTAGGCTTCTGGGCTCGGTCTTTTGTTGCTGCACAGCAGTTTATGGAACAAAGCGAAACGTGCTTTACCCGATGTAAGTTTCACAAAAGCTTCCGGGGCGGGGGGGGCGGGGGTCTTGGGGTTTTGGGCTTATAGGGTTTCGGGTTTCCCCCTTATAGTTCCCCGTTCAGCCCGCTTGCCTCCCCGAATCGATGATGTTGGATCCGACGAATGAGGGCCGCTCCTTCCATGGCTGCCCTTGAGCGTCCTGGGGGGCTTCCACTCTCACACTCGCACACGGCCGGGGAGGTTTAGCCTTAGGATTCAGGCTTTGTTCCCCACCCTCGGTGTGGGGTTGTTAGATTTTAACCCCAACTCTTCTCCGCGGAGTGCCCAAGCCCAGAGTCTCCCTCAACCCCAGAGTCTCCCCGATTCACCCCCAGAGTCTCCCTCGTGGAGTGCCCAACCTGCCCAGCCCCAGAGTCTTTCTGGAGTGCCCAACCCCAGAGTCTCCTTGGAGTGCCCAACCCCAGAGTGTCTCTGGAGTGCCCATGCCACCCCTATCTGACTCGGTTTAGAGTTTAGCGTTGAGGGTTCGGGCGGAGACTTCAGCTTCCACGGCTCTGACTCTCTTTCCCTGGATGTTGCATGATTTTGCAGCCTCGAAGGTGTTTTTAGATGGGAGGCTGAGCCGTTAGTGGCCGTACCTTATGTGTATGTCTGACATTGCATTAGCCACCACCTGCGGCCACAAAACCGACTACCATCACGCAGACCCGAAACAGAAGGCTTCCCTCAACATCCTCTCTGGATCTCTTCCTTTCTTCATGAAGGTTTCGGATGCGGGCAGTCCTTTCCAGGATAGATCTCGGAGAAGTCGTAGAACTCGCAGTTCAAGTCGTCCTTGCTGTATGTCCTTGCCCACATCTGCATCCCTTCTGTGACCTTACGGTCGAACCAGAGATAGACGGAGATGTACCTGGGCACAGACAGCGTGCGAGCAGGGATGAGTAGTCGCCCCGCATCTGCGGGCACAAGCTCTTTGCAGGCTGTAGCACTGGATGTTTCGTGGCTCTATACTAATATAAAACTAACAGGCCCGAGATTCTTGCACGGCTTCAATGCCTCCAAACTTCGGAAGCCAGCGCCCTCCCAGGCAACCGGCACCAGTGGCAGGAAGGTCTGTGGGGGCAGAGAGCTGATGACTCCCAGCTTCGGTCGGATCTCTTCGCCTGCCAGTGGCTTATAAGTTATAAGCGCTTCGCTTCTTGGCAGATTAGATTTTTCCAAGCTCTGGAAAAAGACTCTGCCACTCTGTGCACCACACCGAGGCATCCTCTACTCCGAACTTCCGGACTGCGGACGTCTGGAGTCCCAGAGCCCTCCTTTCCCCGCCTGAGTCCAGGACCACGCCTTCGCAGCGCTCACTGCCGAGGAATCCCCTGACCTGTGCATCGAAGGATGATCATTGCCGAACTACGGAATGGTTTTCTCTGACGGGGGGGGGGGGGGGGGGGGGGTGTGGCCCGTCCTAGATGAAGAAACATCATGACTTTTCGTAACTGCTGGCGTATCAGATACATCCGGAAGCCAAGGCTTCCTCTCCGTGCTTCTGAGGAACCTCGGTGCTGGTGCGGACGGTGGAGCCGAGCTTTTCGAGAAAGGGTTTCCTCAGGGCTGACATGCAGTCATGCATGTAATACGTGGGTGCTTCCAAGGAGGAACGCCTGTACTTCTGAAATCTGCTACAAGGCCTCTTTGGAGTCATTGCGCAAGCGAACGGTACGTTGCAAGTCCTATACGCTCTTCCAAAGAAAGACCTTCCTAGAAGCCTACGTATCTTCATGACACCTCTGCTGAAGACCTGTCCCAGTTTCGCGGGCACGAGGAGCTCGCCCAAGCCGCATCCCGAAAAGCCTCTGAGGTATCTTCGGCTGGATTAGGAGTTTGGTCCTCTGTGTCGGTTTCAACTTGCTGCTCCTGAGGACATCCAAAATAAGTGCCTCATGAATAGCTGCTCAGCCTACTAGTGTCGGTGTTCTGGGAGCCTGTAGCCTGTAGACTTACTCTGAATAACCCCGTACGGTGGACAGGAATCTGATCTCCCACCGTCCCCAACATCCTAGCCGCACTCTAATTCTACTTTCCTTGCGAAACGCAACTCCTCCTAAGCCCTAAACCCTTTTCAGGCACGGACCCTACACCCTAAACCCTTTTTTGAACCTGGAAGCCCTAAACCCTAAACCCTAAGCCCTAAACCCTAAACCCTAAACCCTAAACCCTTCATGAACACCAAACCCAGATGCCCATCTCCATGGAGGACCGCCCCACCAGGCGCCGGAAGAAGCGCACCAGTGCTGCGGCCGAGACCTCCTGGTGGAGGTCAAAGGGGGCCTTTTAGTTTAGGGTTTAGGGTTTAGGGTTTAGCGTTTAGGGTTTGGGGTTTAGGGTTTAGGGTTTTGAAAGCCCTCAGCGTAGCAAGGAATTGGTCTGTTGACATCCCTGGCCACATATTCTTGCGCATACGCAGGAAGGTTGGTTTTTCAGCCTTCACCTTGCATGAGCACACCCTTGTGTTGGGATCGGCGACATGCCTGGCCTGAAAGAGCTGGCACGTTTGCCCAGCACAACTTGCCTAAAGGAACTCGAGGGTCCACTTCGTCTTGGTACAGTGTTTGCCCGAGAAAACGGACCATGCGCATCGCCCCCGAGGGAACTCTCACCGCCAAAAGCTTTGTGCCCCCGTCCCGGCTTCATTCGACTAAGCCCTCCCGGATGCTGCCCTCTCCTCCACTGGCACGTTGAGGATGGCATGGGAGAGAAAACCCCAGAAGTGGCGGATGTAGTCCTGCCATGGGACACCACGCTCGGAGTTACAAGGGCAGTTGAGGGGATCTCAATGTGACAGCTGTGGTCTTTGAACCTGTATACGGTTCGACATGTCTACCCGCGCCCTATACTCCCCTTAGAACCTTTCATAAACAGAAATGCTCTTAATCTTCCCTGGGCTTAAGGACAACAAAAATAGGGCAAAATACTTCCTAAGGGAGCTATAGAGCCTCCGGGTGCACCCGCAGCCTTACACCCTTTGAACCCCCGAGCCTTGCCTCAGCACCCCAGACCTGGTCACACCTGTCAAACCAACAGCGAAGCAGCACGCACAAAAGGAATACGGGGTGACACGCCTCCCGTGTCCCCACATGTCCCCACCCTACCCCCTTTCGGCCTCTGAGGCCAATCCAAACAAAAAGAGAAGAATCACCAGGATGGGTTCGCATACCCTATAATCCCTTTGAAAGGGCCCTTCACAGGGTTCCTTGTGGGGATTTTAAGAGGCTTAATAACCCATCCTTGCAGGGGACAGAGTGCGTGCTCCCATGCCTCCGTCACGCCCAGGCCTCTGAGAAACTCTGCGCCGGACTGGCCGTCCTGGGCAAGGAGGGTTTAGGGTTTAGGGTTTAGGGTTTAGGAGCACAGAGCTTTCGGAGGCTACTTTGTGTGTGCTTCGCAAACTATACATAGGAACCGCGGAAAACATCAAACAAGAGAAGGATGAAGGGGAGGAGGCAGAAGAGGAGGATTTCACAATCAAGGCGGTCGGTCCAACCCCCCCCCCCCCCCGCCAAAAAAAAAACGGCCCCACAGACGTGAACTCTGTTCAGACTGGATACCAGCTTCATCAGCTCCTCTTCATCAAGGCCGAGGCAGTGCCTGGACTAGTCTTTTCTCAGTATGGGACGTCAAATCCACTATAACATGATGGAAACTATCTTTGCATCCAAAATAGGTACTGAAGTCAAGTACGCGTTGCCACTTCCGAAAGCTGCCACAAAAACCGCGCCCCTTCGAAGGTGAGCGGCAGAGAGCCCTGAACAGCTAGGACGAAAACCTGAAGAAAGCTGAAGAATCACGCGACTCTGAGGCAGGATGCACTGCAGCAGGGACCGTGGAATGCTTATCTGCCCATGTCACAAACCTCGGCTGCTGCCAAGTTCACATCGCAGGGGCGTACTGGGCACGTGACGAAACTGCATCTGAAACTGAATGCATTTTGGGTTTAGGGTTTACGGCCATCTGAGAAAAAACACGTCGCAACAGAAGCTTGAAGTAGCCCAGCACATCATAATAAAGGGGGTTGCCCCCCCCCCCCCCCATCCCCTTGTTAACGGTTAGTTGGTTGCTTTTACAAGGGACCCTTCCTAGAACATGCCAGGAACCCCTTTTGAACCCTGCTGAGGCTCGCCTGAACCCCACATCGTGAACCCTCAGCCCTACTAAACCCTATAATTCCTAAACCCTTTTTGAACCCTGTCTGAGAGCCATCCGAAACACCCTAAACCCTTTATTTACAGCAGGCCTCGGTTCACAACAGCCCTAAACCCTAAACCCTTTTGCAACAGGCTCGCGCCACTCGATATAAGCATAAGCCCTAAGCCCTAAACCCTGTTGAACCCGGTCCTAAACCCTAAACCCTAAACCCTAATCCCTCTGAACCCGAAAAGTGCTTTTAAGGGTGTCTGGACCTAGTCAGGAAGCGGGTCGAAGATGGACGCTGGACCCCAGGAGGCCGGGGCGGGGAGCGGCCGTGTCCTGAAGTTCTTCGCGAATTGGAATAGAAGGGCTGAATAATTAGAATTTTTGGCTTAGGGTTTAGGGTTTAGGGTGTAGGGTTTAGGGTTTAGGGTTGGAATAGTGTTTTGGGGGTTTCTTACAGTATAATTATAAAGGGACCCTAAGGGAATGATGTTGGTAATTATTCCGGCCCCTTTTGTATGTCTTGATTATAGGAAGCCCCCCACAAAGGGTACCCCTATTCTCGGAAACCCGGAGATGGCTTTCTGGGTGTAGGGTTAGGGTTTAGGGTTTAGGGTTTAGGGTCTAGGGTCTAGGGTCTAGGGTTTAGGGTTTAGGGTTTAGGGTTTAGGGTTTAGGGTTTAGGGTTTAGGGTTTAGGGTTTAGGGTTTAGGGTTTAGGGGGAAGGTCTCCTGATGTGATAGTCGACCTTTCCCTGCACGAACGTCACGAAGTGGCGCCAGGGCTGCCACACAATCCTTGTGTTCTAGGGTTCCTTCAGGGAGGGGGGTCCCTTAAGCACCCTGAGTTCTAGAAGGGTTGGGGTCCCTTAAGGACCCTGTGATTCTGGGCACATGGAGAGAAAGTTCAGCTGAAGTTCGGGTCGAGATGCACTTTGGCGCCTCTAGGGAGTCAGGGTCTGCAAATGCCAGCGCTTTACGCGTTCTGAGTGCCCCCTTGGGCTAGGGCAAGGCCTGCAAGGCATGCCACCTTGTAGACTTGAGGACCAGATCTTCGCGGGCGTGCAGGGATTTTTTGTTTACCCGAGCCTCATCTTCGCACGCCACTCCCGAAACTCGATAAACAGTTCGTAACGAAGTCAGATGCCACAGACACTTGTACCTCAATGCCCTAAACCCTAATAACCCTAATAACCCTAATAACCCTTATAACCCCAATAACCCTTATAACCCTTATAACCCTTATAACCCCAATAACCCTAATCACCCTAGTAACCCTAATAACCCTAATAGCCCTAACAACCCTAATCCCTAAACCCCAAAGTCCTAAAGCTCTCCCTCCCGTCTTCCTGACTTGCCGGCATCCCCAAAGGCTCAGCGGTGATGCCAAGTGGCTTCTCCAATGTCTGCAACTTCTCCAGCAGCTTGAAGAAGTTGGGGTACTCAGAGACCTTGCGCAAATTCTTGGGCGAGGGGCTCCCAGTTGGGATGTTTCCTTCAAGAGGGATTACAATCGGGGGGGGGGTACCATAATCCCTAATTACTAAGGACTGTTCGTATAAGGGGGAACATCCCAAGTTCCCAGACGATTCTCTTCTTGTGTTCGGCATGGGGTGTCCAGATATCCTCTCCAAGGAGCCACCACATGCGGGCCGATGTGCACCGGATCGCGCGTAACCTCCGTGGCACCATGTACCGCAACAAAGAAATATATATGTATATATATATATGTATATATATATATGTATGTATAAGTATATGTCTAAATCTATACATGCACACTGTAAGCCATGTTCCCAACATAAGTGCATGAACACTAAGCGGTTCAAACGCCCAGGGCAAGATGGGCTGGACGAAATGTCGCTCTTTTGCCTAGGTGCGGGCGAGGCCGCACTCGCCGTCCTCGAAATTAATTTTTGCGACTTCTGGGCTCGAGAATGCGATTCTGTCGTCGCTTTTGGACGTCTGAGCCGACATGCATAACTGTCGTCGCTTTCGGACTTTTGGGCAAACATGCTCTCTCACTGCTGGGGTTCAAGCTGGCAAAATTGTGAAATGTTGCGCTACACTGCATTCTACTATTTATGCAGACAGCGAGAGAGAGTGAGAGACAGTGAGAGAGAGAGAGAGAGTGAACAAAAACAACCTAAGAAAGAGAGAGAGAGAGGGATAACGAGAGATTGGATTGGACCTTCATGTTGGTCTAAGTCGGTGACAAGCACATGACAGTTTGAGATGCCCAAAAGCCCAGCACTTCACGGCCCAGCGTCGCCATCCACCCAGCTGCGCGCCCTGCCGCCCAGGATGGAGCGGCTCTCGAGGACCACGACTTTCAGGCCCTGCTCTGCCAAAGTCACCTCTGGCTTTTGCTGGGAGTTCTTGTGGCTCTTGTGGGCTTGACTGAGTTTGATATTACGAGGAAGCCTTTAACAGTTTTAAGGGTTAAAGCAAAAAAACCACCGCATGCAAACCCCAACGTCACCAAAGCTCAATCCTCTTGAATCGTTGAAGCTCCCTCGCACCATGGTCAAGCGAGAAACCGCGGCAGCTAGCCCAGCAACGCCCCCGCCAACGATGGCGACATCCACTTCAGACATCGTGGGCTAAGCAAGGGCTTCGAAGTCTGTTTCTAGGACTGCAAACGGTAAGCGTAGCCAAAACATATACAGCTCTCACGTAGTGCGCGGCAAGCTCCACTGAGCGCCCGAGACGTGAAGACTGCGAGCCCTGTAGGGTGAGGTGAGCAGTCCCAAGCTTCATGCCTTAACTTACAACTCCGCTTATAACTACAGCCTGATATGGCCTGCGGCAGCACGAAGAAACACGACATCCAGCGCTGACCTACGCAGAGACCCTAAACCCTAAACCCTAAACCCTAAACCCTAAACCCTAAACCCTAAACTCACGAAGCAGAATTGCACTCATTTTTGCTTGTGAACCCTGGCTCCGGGGCCCCTGAGGGGGCGCAGGTGCCGGGGGCTACATCCCACACATCCCCACACTTCTGTTAAGAGTGGGCACAGATGTGATGTCCAGTGAACAGGGCCTGGTTAATCCGAAGCTCTTGGGCAACTTGATGAAAGGAAGGATAAAAATTATGAATATGCCTTACATTATGTTCTAATTTTAATATTCTCAATATTACCCATATATGATCAATATTATTAACATTAAGTGACACGGCAAGACCAGGCCGATGCTCAGAGCATGATCTGGCTCCTAACTAACCCCCGAGGACTTGCATGGGCTCGAATGCTGATCCTTCAAGGATGCCGAGCCAAAAACGCTTTCTCGTGCAGGTCGGATGCCACTCAAGCAGACTCCTAGCTTTTTTGTTTACAAGCTGTACAAGCTGCAGGCCTGTGCCAGTCCTTCTAGCCAGAAGCTCCACTCTCACCCGGCAGTAGGCAAGGAGTCTACTTCTGCTGAGCGGCAGCCAATGTGAGTCCAGCACCGGACTTTGCTTTCATGACTCCCCACACATCACAAGTTCTAGAAGGGCAGTTAGGGTTTAGGGTTTAGGGCTTAGGGTGTAGTTGGACTCACTGTTGGTACATGGCTCAGGGGACGTGGCAGCTTCCAGCTGCTGCAAGCCACTCGGCCAAGACAGGCTTTGAGCAGGATCGGTGTGCAAACTTTCCCCACAAACGTCTGTCACAATTCTGCAGCCGCAGACATTGCGCTCTCTCTCACATGTCCAAAGCAACCCTCGAAGTTCAAGGGTCCAGGCCCAAAGCTCTGCGTTTCTCGTGGTGCCTCATGGCATGCCCAACTCTTCGGCAGAGCAAGAGTGTGAGATGAATCCGGGGAATCGAAGCTGTGCCTGAAGCCCATAGCGCCAGCATAAAGACCGTAAATTAAAATTGCCTGTGAAGGTCAAGAAACACCCCAAGAAAAAAACCATCTTTGACAGGGCCCAGGGCAGTTCTCGCGCTGATGGCTCAGCATTCAAACTCCACAATGTACTCAGGGTACCTCAGTACATGAGTTGCATGCGTAGATTTTTGGGGCAGGGCAGCCCAGCAGAAGCGTGTATTGGAACGGCATTGAAGGTGAAACGCAGGCACCGACTGGGACTTCGATACAAAACATAACTGTTCCCGTGGATGCTGACCTGGGCGGGTTCCTGCACATATGAACATGGCCAGCTGCAACAAAGAACTTTGAAAGGACCGATGTCGATTCGATGACTCTTATGATGACTCCGTCCAAGGTACACATGTGACTCCTCCAAGACGATGTACTCTCTTGGGCCTTGTCGATCTGGATTTGCCAGAACGCAATGCTTCCTGAGCAAGAAAACTCGGCTCTGACGCCCCAAACGGGGTTAAGGATTCTTGTGCCACCCGCCCAGCACGAAGGATTTAGTGCAGTTTCGGGTTCAGGGTTTAGGGCGACAAAATCTTCGAGATCTTGTGGGATGGTGCATCCAGCCGTTGTTTTGCCACAGGGGTCTCTACAAGAAACCCCCAATTGAACCAGTAACCTCCCCTCGAAACATCGCTGAGCCTGTAGAGAAATCGAAGGCCTGGAGATCAAGGTTTCCGAATACGCTCGCGCGTTCGCACGCGCGCGCGCGCGCGCGTGCGCGGCTGCACCCATCCAACTCGGGTCGAGCCACCCTGCTCTTGAAGCTTCGGTCGTCGCGTCCGAGTGCCAATGCTTCTCAGTGTAGTACATGTGGCCGCAGACCTCAGTGGCCAGAGTGTGAGGGCTTCGTCTCAGGATATATTTCTCGAACTCTCCTCAGCTTTTACTTAGACAAGCAATTAAGGTGCAAGAGCTTGAAGCAAGCTGCGCAGGCCTGCTTCAGGTCTGCATTAGTTCTAACAGCTGGGCTCGCAAGTTCGAGCACGCATGCAATCAGGCTGGGATGGACCAAACACGAAGAGCCATATGGGCATTCCGAACCCAAAAATAGGGGTACCCGTTTTTTCCAAAAATAGAATAGAATGCCCTGAAAGGGACCCCCCCCCCCCCCCAAAAGGGTAGCCCGATCTTCGGAAACCCCCAGAGGCTTGTATAGCTTCTATGCGGTCCAGCTTGGTGTCGGAGATTGCAGCGCCTAGATGTCCAAATTTGAGTCTCACTTTTTTTGCGCAGCTATTTCGGGGGTTTACGACAAAAGGAGACCCCCAAAATATACCCCAAGTAGTAGGATTCCCTCCTAATAAGTTCCCCAATAAGACCCAGCAAATTACCCCGAATTCTGCAGCCGAGGAGCTGCGCGGCATAGTAGAACATAATTCACCTTGGGAAGCAACTTTGAGCCATTGAGCATAGGGGGGCATGGCGAGGACTTCAGCAGGGCAGCTAGCGTCCTCCTATAAAACACCGGGGAGGATGCGGGCAGCTTTGCAATGGTCTTCCGGGACCGTTTAGATTTTTTGTCAACAATACCATGGACTGTCAGTCAGCCTTCAGGAGGACCGCTCTTTACAAAATTGCTCAAAAAGAAAGCGGTGGAGGGCGGAGGGGCCACTAGGGCAAACTGAAAGTTGAAGACTTTGGCTCTTCAGAGATTTATGGGCTGTTCCTCTGGACTCGACATAGGGGGTAGGGTTTAGGGTTTAGGGTTTAGGGTTTAGGGTTTAGGGTTTAGTGTTCAAGGGTTAGGGTTTAGGGTTTAGTGTTCAGGGGTTAGGGTTTGTATCTTCGTTGCAGATCTGAAAGGTGGCCGCTTCATTGCCGCCAGGCTTCGCTGCCATAACTCTTGCAGTAGCCTCATACGTGCGCAGCTCACTGCACATGCAAGGGCAGCCTACTGGTGCACCCGAGATGGGCATATGGGTTTAGGGTTCATATAGGGTTTAGGGTTTAGGGATATACCCCTTCTGTATCATGTAAAGCTGAAGGGCGCCACACTTCAGGAGCATTTAACGAGGTAAGGGGCCGTGCAGAGGGACCATGCAACATCGCCCCTTTTACATCTTTGGTTGGTTCAGGGTCTTACGTCTTAGAGGCCTGGTTTCAGTCGTTCGATATACTCGCCCCTCATGCTCGAACCGGGCCTGTGCAACATGATTCGGATAGGTCAGGGTCAACATGCAAAGAAAGACCCTAAACCCTAAACCCTAAACCCTAAACCCTAAACCCTTTCGCAACGGCCTTCGAAACCCTAAACCCTAAACCCTAAACCCTAAACCCTAAACCCTAAACCCCAGGGTATGGGGAGCCGTTGCCAAGAAGCCCAGACTCTTGCCGAGGTCCTGCGGTGAAGCGGGGAGACGGGTGGCAGTCATGGGTCTGCGGCGGGGTCTCGGATAGGGTTTAGGATGTAGGATTTAGGGTTTAGGGTTGAGGGTTAGGGTTTAGGGTTTAGGGCTGACGGCTTCACGATCTGTCAACTCAACCCTAAAGCCCGATGAAAGCCCTATAAAAAGCTCCCAAATAAACCCCTAAAAAACCAACCCCTTTGGCATTTTTGCACAATCTCAGCCAGAGGCCCGACAAAGTTGCTGTCCTCTGCCAGGTATACTCCATGGCCAAAGCGGCGACCGTGTGTGCCACTCCTGGCAGGTCGTTCAAGATGCAGCAATTGGGAGCAATTGGGTGGCTTGAAGGCCATCAGTTCTGGAAGGGCATATTACTTCATCACAAACTTCTCTCCCGCAAAGCCCAAAGTGGACGATCTCTGCCCAAACCCTTGCTTACCTCTGGTGGTATGCGTAGGCGATCGCAGGCACACGTAATGACCCACGACAGATTACTCTGACGTCAGGTCCAACTGAACCTTCAGCCGCCCCCCGTTCCGCCAAGCGACTGCTTGACTTCGAAGCCCTCTTCTGCGATGGCTTCTGCCGCCTATAGGGACGGAATGGGGGAAGGACGTCCTTCCCAGCAGGGATCTGAGCAAATCAAGGTCACGCTCATGTCTTTGTTTCTCTGAGACTGGGAGTGCGCTGCGGAGGCTACTGTGCAGGCTACTGTGTCGGTCCCACCAGGGGCCTGCTTTGAGGTGCCGTGCCAGAGAAGAGTCTCATTCAAGCCCACGGCCATGTTTTCCACCTTGGCGATGGGAAGTGCTTGGAATGGTTGCTGCGTGCTGCACCTTCTTCAGTGACAGAGCGGGTGCTCAAGGCATTTGCTCAAGGCATTTGCTTACGCACAGTTCCAATGATGCAGAATGTCGAAGCTTTGGGCTGTCTGGGAATCGCCAACTAGCGACATGACTCAAAACAAGTGGCCTTCAAACACCGCCACAGATGTCGTTGATGCAAGAGGTGGTGTTAAGCCAAACAGATTTGGACCCAGTCATGTTGGGTGTCTCATGGACCTGCTTCCATAAGCCCAGCTGCACCCACATCTTGAACCAACTGAATCCGGAGCCGAAACACAGAGATGGCTTCATCGCCGTGGAACTCCTCTAAGATGGTCGCCTGGGTGCCAGGACGTGTGCATAACGGGGCTGATGCAAAAAACGGGGCCCCACTGCAGGCCTGCAATTGCTCACATCTCCAAATGCCTGGGTGCAGGACTCTGGGCCCAAGCCCAGAAGTTCGTCAGCACAGGAGGCCATCAACCACATTCACGATATGACAGCCGAGCCGGGTTCAGGGTCTAGGGTTGAGGGTGTATCACCACCACATGGGCAAATAAGTGAAGGCACCGTCAGCGCGTGGCCAGATTCCGGGTTTCCATCCAGCTCGTTGGGAGGTGTACCTCCAAGGAAAGGTTTTAGCTTGACAGACCCGCTTGTTGCTTTTTGCAGCACTGAGTATCGAAAAAGACTTGTGCGCTGGATTCCTAGAAAAAGCGCTGGCCCCGGCGCTAACGGCGGCTCTGCACAATCGCTGAAGTAACACCATTATCATTCTTATTGTTGCTATTACTATTACTATACATATTACTGTTATTATGATTATTATGACTAGTATGATTACTATGATCATTATGATTATTATGAGTATTATGATGATTATTTTGTTGTTATCGTAATTATATGCCCCAGTTGAGCCCAGCGGCATCTCGTATCACCATTGGCCTGAAGTTGTGCGCCTCCCAGGGCCCCAGGGGCGAAAACATTAAGTTGGCTCAGGAACTTGCGTTGTGCCACAGGGTTTAGGGTTTAGGGTTTAGCGTTTAGGGTTTAGGGTTTGGGGTTTAGGGTTTAGGGTTTAGGGTGACAGCATCATAGCCAGCGCCCCTGAAATCTAGAATCTAGTGCCATCAGGTAAGACACAATGGGATCATGCGCAGCGTGAATTCGAGACCCAGGAAGCTCAGTAGTGCGCAGCTTGAAGCTGCAGCGTTCTGAAGCCCTTGGCCGATAGACATGGTCGAAACATGTAGATACCAAGGGCTCTGACGAACGCGAACCTCCGGACCCACAATCCCGAAATGCTGTTTTTGCTGCATGACTCTTGTGAAATAATGGTTTACGAACAGAGGGGTACCCCTTTTAGACTCTAAAGACCCCAAAATAGAAAAGAACCAACTTTACAAGAACCCCCTAAAAGGGTATACCCCCATTCTCGGAAACCCCCATATAGCCCTGTACATGTAACCCAATTCTAACCCTATTGGGGTACTTAAGGTGCTTATGTGTGGGTTGTAACTACACTTATAATGGGGGGGTTACTAGGTACCCTGAACCTTAAACCCAAGAATGCAGGGAGCCTAAAGATCGCTTCCAGTCAATGTAGCCTGAAGGGCTTCCCATGCCGCGAGAAGGGCCACAGCTTGATGGAAGCAGGGTAGTTTAAGATTCGGGGCACTTTTCTGAGCATTGAACAAGGTAACTCATGACACTGACGGCATGAGACGGCACCCGACAATTGAAGTTGTGTGAAATGTTCAAGGCATCTCCAGACCCCAGCATGGGCTTCGCGTGCTTCGCACTGGCTTTTTGCTGTCTGAGTTGCGGCACCACAGATTCGAATCCTCCACCCGCTTTGCCCGGAGCACCTGATCAGACGAGCTCCTACGCTTTTCCCCCAACAAAAAAAGCACGTGTGTTCCAGGATGTGCACATTAGACCCCTAATAACCCTTACCAAAAGGGCCTTTATAGGGTTGTTTATGGGGGGGGGGAAGCGCCTATAACCCTTAACAAAGAAGGGGCCTTCGCAGGCCTGTTTATGCAGTGGGGCCCTAGGAGCCCATCGTTCCTTTCGTGTTACACGTGGGGCCCCCCGTGCCTTCGGCGCCGATCCTTTGCTGGAGCCGTTGGCTAAGCGTTGAATGAGCTCGCGGATCCTGCAACTCTTGGCGGAGGGGGCAGTACGAGTTTCCGGTAATTTCAGTAACATCAAACGACATCAGTTGCAAGTCAACTTTGAGATTCAGTTTAAGCGTTGTAAGGACACAGTTGAAGGGCCGAGGGATCTTCTTCCGAACCTTCCAAGAATAGTCTGTCTCTACAAGGAGTTCGCGCAGAGGTCGATCATGTACGGCATAGATGCCGCTGTCTCTTGTGCAGTGCATTGCGACGGCGCCTCTCAACTACGTCCGCAGCCAGACACACACGACGTGAAGTCGGCGAGGAATCGGCGTGGTTGCCAAACCAACCCGAAGCCTAAGCCACTGAGGCCCTCAGGCACCCACCCAGCCCCCCCCCCCCCCCCCAAACCCCACAACGCCCGGTCTTTGGCTTCACCAGCCAGTGTTCCTTGGCTGGAGTTCAGGGCAGGTCGCTCACGCAAACTTAGCCGCTCAGAACACACATAGAGTGCTCTGCTGTCTGCGTTCCGGGGCCAAGAGCTCCGAAATCTCACCTCCTCACTCCCTGTTCTCGGATGGCTCCTATACGTGTTTAAGGCGACCTACTTAAACAGGCGTGATCCAAAAAAGACGATCACGAAGAAGACAAGACCGTAGCGCTCGGTAGGCATTGGGGGTGTCGATTTGGGGCTGCATGTTTCTGACATGCACTCTCGGATCTGCTGAATCCACCATTAAGTTTTAAGACGGGCTCAAAAAGAGGAGTCCGCTTCAGGATTCCAGATCCAAGCTTCTCGGAAGCCCTCCGTGTACGGATTGAGCCCCACGTTCTTCCAATACCTTGCTGGACACTCGTCCATCGAGGCGGTAAGGCATTCAGACATGCTGCAATATGAGAAGTTGGGGGGGGGGAGTTCCCGTAGTATCTTCAGATGTCCTCAGCATGACGTCCCTACTTGCTGGTGAAGGGTTAGGGTCGAGCCCATGGTTGGGATCAACGAAGCACGGACCCAAATTCATTCAGACTCGGGCTCAAGCACTAGAAGCATCCCGGAATTCAGCCTTGCGCGGGCATTCCGCAGTACATCGGCTTCATGCAGAGATGCCCGGATCCCACTAGACCCGACACTTGCCTGACACGGCCCTGAGTTGCCAAGTGCAGCCGCGCAGCAATGGCAGCTCTAACCTTGGCTCTCAGACTTGGTTTCGGCAGACGGAAGAACGCCCTGAGGGAGAGCAGGCCTCCAAAACGCAACACGGCGACAGAATCGGCATCGCGGAGCGGGAATAGCGGGAGTACGGTTTCTGAGAGCCATAAGAACCTCTCGCCGAGAGGCAAGAATGGCACATCCTTGGGCGGCAGTTCGGGAGTTTCACCTGCAAGGCATGGCATCTGCGTCGGGCTGTTGTGCTCTATGTCTACCAGATCTTACCAGAGCACCCTTCTGAAGTCGCTCGTAGAGGACCAAGTACTCTGGATAGACCTGCAAGGAGGGCTGAGCTCCAGGCATTGCAGGGATTTGGTTCAGCAGAGTTTGCTTTGAAGCAGGGGAGAACAATCCCTAAACCCTAAACCCTAAACCCTAAACCCTAAACCCTAAACCCTAAACCCTAACCCTAAACCCTAAACCCTGAACCCTAAACCCTAAACCCTAGACCCTAAGAAGGAGTTGCGGGTAGAACCGGGCACCTCTCGGCTTTAGGGACCTCATGAGTCTGCGTTGCGTTGAGAAAGAGTGCCGCAAAAGATTTAAGGGGATAAGGAGGGACCCCTAGAAGGGACCCCGTAATCTTATTCCCCTTATGTAACCACAATAAGACCTAAGTAGCCCCAAAATGACCCCTAGAAGGGACCCGTAATCTTATTCCCCTTAAAAAACCACTATAAGACCTAAGTAGCCCCAAAATGACCCCTAGAAGGTACCCGGAATCTTATTCCCCTTAAAGAACCAGTATAAGAACTAATGACCCCCAAGTAACCCCCACAAGGTCCCTTGTACGGGTCCCTGCTTTAGTCCCTTGAAAGATGTCTTGGTCTTAACTTCCAGGTTCTCAGAGGTTCGGAAGAAGGGTTCAGTTTCTGGGCTTCGGTGGCGAGACCCTCATCTGCCTGGGAGCTTAAACGAGGGGCCCTGAAGCCGACAACTTTGGGCGCCTGATCCTCATCATACACCACCATCTCGCGGTACGTGTGCACGGACTTCGCACGGTCGCCGATGGTACCTGACTCTTGTGGCTCTTCCAGCTTTATGTCCGGCGTGCCTGGACATGATGGATTGGCAAGTATGAGTTGTATACGGGGAGTAACTTAGTAGCCCAGTAAACATGTCATGAGAAGGGGCACCCAGTTTTGGGTTGGTTATTTGGTTAAGGGAAGCCAGAACCTCTTGTCAAGGTTTGGAGCGAGCAACAGTAGCCAAAAAAAAGCGGGGTACAGCAAACCCCAAACCCTAAACCCTAAACCCAACCTTTCGAACCATCAGCCACGGTGGAAGACCGAGCCAAGAATCTGTCACACTCTCCAGACTTGTACTTGTCAATGGCCGAGGGCTCGCGGTCCAAAGTGTAGTGGAACTTGCCTGTCCAAGATGAATGGGGACCCTAAACCCTCAACCCTAAACCCTAAACCCCAAACCCTAAACCCTAAACCCTAAACCCTAAACCCCAAACCCTAAACCCATGGAGGGATGGACCGGACCTACGGGGCCGGTTTGTGAAGTAGCCCCAGCTTGTACAGTTTAGGGTTTAGAGTTTAGGGTTTAGGGTAGCCTTAAGGGCTCAAAAGGAGAGACTGTGACAGCGATCTTGATCTTTGCATCAGGCCTACAGGCCCCGAAATGGTAGCCTGCGCTTCTTCCCAACCAGCTCCAGGTTCCGCATCTCCCTCAACCTCCTCCGCCACCCCAACCCTAAACCCTATAAACTTATAAAACCCAAAGTCCTATAAACCCGACACACCGTATCATGAGCCCTAATCCCTAAACCCCCCCCTCCTCCCCCCTCTTCCCCCGCCCGGTGCCTAGGCACACGCGGCACAGGAGCAAGCCCCTCACGCTGTCGTAGTGGCCGCCCGGCTCATCCATAGCGTATTCGTCGGCCTACTTTTCAAACCCCAGGCAGCAGCAAAAACAACAACAATGACACATGTTTAGGGTTTCGTCACTCATGTGTAGGGTTTAGGGTTTAGGGTTTAGGGTATAGGGTTTAGGGTGTAGGGTTTGGGGTGCAGAGGGTGTAGGGTTTTCACTCACAAGCCGAGGCTAACCATCTCAGGGTGAAAAGTACGCTGTCAACGGTTCTCGATCCCCTTATCCCCTTCGCCAGTGCTTGGGGGGTGGGTCGTGAAAACCCTAAACCCCAAACCCTAAACCCTAAACGTTCCCCCCTGTGTCTTCTTGGGTCGAGTCCCCTTCTCAACGCCAAGCTCCCCTGCCCCCACCAAGTAAGCCCTCGAAACCTTTCCCTAAAACTGTCCTCCCGACGTGACCCAACCCTCCCCACCAAGAACTGGATCCGACAACTCGCTCCCTTGTCTACTTTGCTTGTCTTTCTTGATATCTTTCTGGCTCTTTTGTTGTTGTTCTCTCATGTTCTCTCTGCATCTGTCTGCAGCCTCTGCATGCACATTCACAGGAGGCATCCGCCGGTAGGTAGTACGCGTTTCTCTGCTCTTGCAACTCGTTGAATCTTCTTACGACTCATGCGGCATGTACGTCGGGCCTTTATCCGATAGAGATGCCAAAAGGGTCAGATTACAGGCTTGGAGCGTATGTTGGGGTTTCCGAAATAGGGGTACCCTTTTTGGGGGGGTCCCTTTAAGGGGATTCTATTCTATTTATACATAAACCCTAAACCTGAAAAGGGGTACCCGGGTCTTGGAAGTAACCATGTTCACTGCGGCGTGGCCGGCCCTCAACACATCCTTTAGACCAAGAGAGCAATGCAAAGAGGGCCTTGGTGCAGCTCTCCGAGAAGTACAGGCCCTTCCAAGCAGGTTGTTGGGTGAATCAGGGAATGGAATAGCTCGGGATCTCCGCTAAGACTTCTCACCCGCTTGCTGTGGTGCTTTTGTGCTTTGTGTGCAGGGCTCTGGGTCGCTAGGCGAAAGTGCATTATCCGGAAGTGTACTTCCATTCTCAGAAACAGCATTTCTCATAAGGAACCCGACTCGTACCCATTGAGTGGAAGATACCCGGAAGATGGCATGCGAGCTCAGAAACCGAGCAACTGCCCTTGAAACTGAGCCTTAAGCATCCCAACGCTTCGAGAGCTACTGAAACCTCCGAAGCCCCTGATTGCCTTCCCATACATCGTGCCCGCACCCGAGCCGGCGAAGGTGAGCTTAAAATCCTGGGAGATCGCGCGCGCAGGAACATTTTTGAGGACGCTCGTTTGCATGTTTTGGGTACTTTGAGCTGCCCGGTGGTCCCGTCCCCAATAATAAGCCATCAACAGCACCACTACGTACCAGCACCACTACTTAGTTACTGCAATTGCATAAGCAGACGAAAGAGTATCACCAGGAGAAAGAAGGGGCTTCTGAGGCTCTCCGGCTCACTATAATGCCCCTAAACCCTACAAACCCTCAAACCTCTTGAGGGTTCCTTGAGCCCACGGGGCTTCTTTGCGGTTTAGGGTTTAGGGTTTAGGGCCAAAGCTCGTCTTGGGCGATCTTCAGGCCGACTCGCACTTGAGTTCCGTGCCAGAGGTACACCTGGCTCGAGCCGCTTGGAACACGGGGAAAGGAGAGTTCCTCACTTACATACATATATGCATTTATCATGTCATGTGCGTGTGTGTCTATTTTTGTATATATATATATGTATATATATATATGTATATATGCTCTTGGAAGGGCCAAGGACAGCCAGACATCAGAAGCAGCGCTTTGGAATTTGATATTCAATTTTCGGAGCTTGGTCTGTTTTGGAAAAGCCGAGCCGACGAGATGAAGGACTGAAGCTGAAACTCTTTCTCTATCATGAGCTGTACGCGAGAACGGCCTGAAAGCAAGGTACTATTTGGCTTCAACAGCCATCGTCCCAAACGCTCGCCTATTCTTCAAAGTGGCTTTAAACCCTAAACCCTTTTTACAACCAGGTCTGCACAGCTGCCGGGAAAGTCAGGCTCACACCCTAAACCCTAAACCCCTAAACCCCTAAAGCCCTAAAGCCCTAAAGCCCTAGAGCCCTAAAGCCCTAAAGCCCTAAAACCCTAAACCCTAAACCCGAGCATGAAGCGCCTCGTTGAGGCTGTCGTCCAGTTCGCCCAGGACATCATTGAGGCCGCCTCATTGCGTACCCCGCCTATAACTCGGGTTTAGGGTTTAGGGTTTAGGGTTGCCAGATTGCACCTTTTCTCGCAGCCTGGTGCGCTTTTTTCTCCGCACGCCATGTGGATAAATTTCGCATTGCTCTTTGTAGGGCTCTAGGGGCCGATGCTGCGAACGAGCTGCGGTGGTGGTCCATTGCTTCACGAGTGAAGATGGCAGGATCCGGCGCTTCGCAGGATGAACGGGCTGCTTTGATGTTATCGCCTCGGCTGCTCAGGTAAGGTGCCAAGAAAACAAAAAACAATTGCGGGTTTACGAGGGGGCCCCTAAAAACGACTCCCATGTAGTAGGATCCCCTTATCAATAAGGTAGCTGCGCTCTGTCCAAGAACCCGGCGCTGGCAACTCGGGGGCATTGGGAGCATTTGATGGCCGTGAAGTAAGGGGACCCTGCCAACCTCCAAGCCGCTCTCTCGAAACCGCCCACTGAATCTGGGCCAAGAGACGTCTGATGATGTACCGCGTGAACCTCAACCGTAGTGGCAGTAGTGGATAGGGTCCCCCTCTAAAACTTGACAAAGCTGTGGCTGGCCTTGAACATAAGGTTTGTAGGGCTCAAACGGTGAGTTAGGAATACTGTTACTTGGCTGGAGACAGCTTTTCGGCGTCCACGCAACAAGGAGTCTTGGCCCCCCCCAGTCTGAACCACCCCTACCCGGCAGAGATGCTGCCGAGCTGCATGTCAGAGTCTTCCACGCGGATGACGCGCTTGATCTGAGGGCTCGGGGGGGCTTAGGGCTTAGGCGTAAAGTGTCAGACCCAGCCAGGCGACGTCAACTGCCCTACCATGTTTTACCTCTTGGGATTTTGTAAGCTTTAAAAACCCAACAAGTGGGTTCTGCATTTCAAGCCCTCCACGCGCGTGGCAGATTCCGCGCCTGGAAGCCTGTGGGCAGGCCTGGATCACCCCCAGGCTGCACGCAGGGGCATCCACCTTAGGGCCGGCTTCTGAAGCTTCGGCAGGGCCACAGCAGCTATAGCAACCGCAGCGGTCATAGAATGCATCACACCAGTTTCGCAGATATGCCCACAGCTTTGCTTCCAGACCTCCAAGTATGAACACAACCTTGAACCCCTAAACCCTAAACCCTAAACCCCTAAACCCTAAACCCTAAACCCTAAACCCTAAACCCTAAACCCTAAACCCTAAACCCTAAACCTCCAACGTGGCTGAATGCAAGTGCTGCGGCCCTTGGTCTTGTCGTGCTTGCCAGTTGGGCAGAGGCGATCTTGGGTCGTGATCTGCTTGTAGGTGTAGTTGACCATCTCCTTTCTCAAAGAGTGTAGGGTTCAGGGTTCAGGGTTCAGGGTTCAGGGTTCAGGGTTCAGGGTTCAGGGTTCAGGGTTCAAGGTTCAGGGTTCAGGGTTTAGGGTTTAGGGTGTATTCCTCAAGCCCAAGTCTACACCTACTCAGATGCAGGAGTTTCGGGGGTCACCCAAGGCCCAAGGCACTTCTCAAGCTCTCTGAGTCGAAGGGCAGCACCTTCCCAAAGCGAGCCTTGACAGCAAAGCACACCCTGCGGTCCTGGAAGAATTGCATCTCCTCATGCTTGACATACCTCATTTTTGCACTCACGAAGCGGCAGGAGCGTACTGAGCCTTCGACGGCCTTCAAAAAAAACGAACGTGGCGGGAGATGATGCGCCACAACATCCAAAATGGGCTATAAGGCCTTATAATCCCGATGATCAACCCTATAAAAGGGCCCTTTTAAGGGGATTATAGGGTATAATGGCCCATGCTGGATGAGCTTAGTGAAGCCTGGTGCGGGAAAGCATTGAAACCGCGGGCCAAGGCCTGCTCTTCGCTTTCAGTGGAGCCTTCAAACGCAAAGCTCACATTAGCCCCCCCACCCATCTCGAATCTGCCTGGACTCGACTGAAGGCCAGTTGTTTCTTTCAGCCCTATGTCGACCAACGAATCAAGGGGCTAAGACTCGTAGCCCTGAAGGTTGTATCCCTCAGAGGTTCCCTTACTCCTAAGGCGGCCCTTAAGGGGCCCTTATATTCCCTCAGAGGATCTTTAAAAAGGGGCCCCCCAAACCCAAGGGTAGAAGCAGGAGAACCTTCAACGAAGCCAGTGGAGCACATGCTCCAGGTTCGGGATGCTTCAACCAGCACTCATTGCATCGAGAATCATGAGCTCGTCGAAAGACAGGTCCTGTCGGACCTCTGAGACGATATGGCTGACGCTCTTGCAAAAAAGAAGGGGGCTAGCCCTCAATATGCATGCGATCTTGAGTTTCCTTCCCGGTCCATCCCGGTCAAATCCTGAATAACCCTGAATCCCCAGGGCGAGAGGCGATGGCTGCGTCGTCGTCCTTGCTCTCCCGGAATCCCGTCCAATACTTTGGCACACTTTTGGCCGCTGTCTCGTTCAGCGGGTTCACCTTGGATGCAGATTTGGGGCCTTGAGACGAAACCCCACATGTAGCTCTAACTTAGGGAAAGAAGTAAGGAAAGTGAGACCACATTGACTTAGGACTTAGGGGGGCAAACACATCGCTTTCTTCTCCTGTCCAGTGACCAACTCCTTACTGTCCGAGCGCTGCATCGCCTTGCCACCGATCACCACGGCAGAGGGCCCGCCTGCTAAGAATGCTGTTGGGGTCTGAGCTGCATCCTTGAAGTAATTCTTCGAACGCGGGCTGCTGAGATATTGATATCCCAGATCCCCGAAGCAGTATCAGTCCGATGCGATGCGTCTAGCAAGCGAACACAGGCAAGCCGGCAGAACAGAACAACAATCAATGCTCGAATGTGAACGGTCGATCTTGACAATCCATGCCAGGGAGAGCCAATAGACTCCTGCCCACCATGCACTAGAGCCGCAAAATCCAAAGCAGATTCAGTTGCATGACAATGCCGAACGCCAAAAGCCCACTCACAAAGTCTTTAGGCCTGAATAGGCTGGAGATGTCTTCTTGGCCTTCCAAGCACGGGTAGATTCGCAGCACAGAGGTTTTGTGTTGTGTCCAAAGAAACTGGGGTTAGGAGTTTCCAATCCTAAACCCTAAACCCTAAACCCTAAACCCTAAACCCTAAACCCTAAACCCTAAACCCTAAACCCTAAACCCTAAACCCAACCACTCAACCCACAGCAGTCGGCTCTAGCAGGACGTCGGCAACGAGCAGAGATCGTCCTACAAGGTGGGGCCCCAGTTATAAGAGCCCTTACATTGGGTTATAAGGATCCTAAATTAGGTTATAACTCCCTAAACTACAGTTAGTTAGTATAGTAAGGGGACCCCTCCTTGTAGAAGCATACACACACGGTGCCTTCTTGCTGCAACATCGTCTCCTCGCCTCGGATGCGTTTTGCGGTCCCATGGCTGGCGTAAGCCAGGAACCCCGGGATCCCAGAAAGTTGAAGGGATCTACCAGGATGGGCTATTAAGCCTTATAATCCCCATCATCAACTCTATAAAGGGCCTTCTTAGGACGTTCTAGGGTATAAAAGGGACAACAGATGGGAGCCCAGGTCCACGTGTCCGGTATCGCCAAACTGCTGCACTCCAAGAGGCGACGAGCCAGGTGACCATGATCATGAACGAGCCGCCAAGACTTCCAAAGACCTATAGGGGCGACTCTTGAAGCATCGGACAGGTTGTTTTTTCAGATTTTTTTTTGTTTGCTTCTTGTTCTGTTTTCCTTCTTTGGATGTCGGGCTCTCTGGGTTTGGGGCAATTGTCAATGTGGTGCAGGCATCTTACCATACCATGCTGGTGCATCTAGAGCCATCTCGATGCACAAGTTTTCGCCACTACCCTAAACCCTAAACTAAACCCTAAACCCTAAACCCTAAACCCTGGTAAGACCCAAGGCGCTGCAGCGAGAATTTCGGCATCGCTGAGGTCCTGCGTGACCCTGCAGCACAGCAGTTTCGGTGAACCCAGTGGGCAGCTTTGCCATCCTAGGATCCCAGCAAGCCGAGCCTCCTGAAGACTGGGAGTTTGACCCTAACCCTCAATCCTCAACCCTGAACCCTGAACCCTCAACAAGAGGATCTTGGGGAACTCTCTGGTGTTGGGCGTGCACACCCAGTGTTGCTTGTAGATACAAACAACATGAGCTGGCGCTGCCCACACCCACCATGACTCGACTTTGAGGCCTACCAGGATGGGCGATTATTCTCTAGGACCCCTAGAAAAAAAGGCCATCTTGTGGGGTTGACTAAGGGGATTTTAGAAGGCCGAATAGCCCATCCTGGTAAGATTGGTGAGCCAAAGGCCTGGTCCTCACACTCCATTTCCTCCATTTAGGGTCTATCGGGAGGCCTACCTTGCTAAGGCAGCCCGGAAAGTTACTCTCACAAAGCTGTGCCGGGTGCGATTCGCGTTCTGCTTGAGAGGACCCATACCGGATGTGGGGGTTTGGACCCCAATAAGGTGCCCCGAATTTGGGAAACCGGGAAACCCTGAACCCTAAACCCCAAAAGTAGGCCCCCGTGCGCAACGGGCTCTTCCGGTGGCGACGTAGGGGCGGCGGTTGTTGTTGCTTCCACTGGCGGCCTTTGACTCAGAATGCTTTGCGCTGAGTTAGGGTTTGTCGCCACCCGCATTGAGTTAGGGCTTGGGGGTTAGGGTTCAGGGTTTTGGGCTTATAGGGTTTAGGGCTTAGGGCTTATATAGTGTGTTTTGTGTTGAGGCTGATTCCCAAACCGTTTCCCTCAGGAAAGCAGAGTTGCACAAGGAGCTTCCTCCGAAGTTTCCCTCAGGATATATGCTGCCACCATGCGGTGGCTCAAGTCGGCAGCAAGGAAGAAAAGGCCTTGCTTAGAGTAGGAGCGGCCACTGTAGTTTCGACTACAGTGGTAGCGGGGCCTAGTTCTGATCCTGGGGGCCTAGTACGGGTACTGCTCCCAATTAGAATCTCCGCTGTTTCCTGCTTGCATGGCCACGGCCGCGGCTGACGGCGAACCCCAAGTGCCAGACGACGACACAGGCCTTGAAGAGCCTCAAAGCCAGGAACCAGAAGATCCCTGGCATGACGCTCAGCTTCCTCGTGGCTCTAGAGCTGGAGGCGGCAGCTGGGCGACCGACGCCGAAGAGTACCAGCAGTTTCTCCGCTTCTTGAATCGTGACAGTCGTTCCAGAGGCAGGGCTTCGCGCCGAAGGGGCGATGACGATGACGATGACGATGACGATGACGAGGCTGGCGGCGGCAGGAGCAATGCTGGACCACCTCCAGCCTGGGACGGCGCGTCGCCGTTCAAGGACTACCTGGTCAGGGCTCGGCTGTGGTTGGCTACGACGAAGACGAAGCCAAGGAGCCGAGGGCCGATGCTCTTAAAGAACTTGACCGGCGTTCTCTTTGACGACCTGAAGTACCTGGCCAAGGACGAAGCATGGATGAAAGCCAACGACAATGGCGAGCAGATGCTGAAGCTCATGGACACGAAGGAGCTCTATGGCGAGGACGAAAGGGAGGATATGTTGAACAGCCTGTTCAAGGTGACGTACGCCATCCGGCGGAACAAGAACGAAGGCCACAAGGAGTTCTTTGCCCGCTGGGAGATAGCCGTGCGCAAGCTGAATGAACATTCTATCAGTCTTCCTTCCGAATACCTTGGATTCCTGCTCACCATGGCGCTCCAGCTCAACCAGGAGGAGGTCAAGCTACTGATGAACTTCACCCAAGGGAAGCTAAGCCAGAAGGATGTGAAGGAGTGGGCGAGGGTTCACGAGACCAACCTTGACCTTCGCCAGTCCGCTCAGCAGAGCCAGGTCCAGAAGAAGCCCATTGCCAACGCCTACTACACCGTCGAGCCCGAGACATCGACTCAGGACTACGAGGACTTCCACGGAGACGGACCAGACGAAGGCATCGAGGTCCTCCTGGGCGCGATCGAGGAGCTCGACGGCGAGGTCCCTGGAGATGAGTCCGGGGAGTATGACAACGGCACGTTCGACGAGGACGAGGCGAAAGAGATCCTCTCGACAATGGTGCGCGAACATGCGGTGAAGAAGCGCAGCTTTGTGGCGGTGAACCAAGCAAAGAAGGCCAAGAACCTGGCCCGAGGATATGGAAGTGGTTCCAGCTACAGTTCTCGGCAGGGACCACCTTCGAAGCACAGTGGCCTTGAAGGCTCCTACAAAGTGAGCATCTCCGCGCTGAAGAAGCGCACACGCTGTGCTCATTGTCGACAAGTCGGGCACTGGCACAGAGAGTGTCCCAACAAGGACCAGAAGTCGCCGCAGAAGTCTGGCGACCATGGAGTTCATCTTCTTGAAGAGCCTACTCATGAAGCACTTTTTCTCGGCTTCAACGACTTTCTGAAGCTCAAGGCCGCGGCCCAGGCAAGGACGCAGGACCCGAGCAATGAGCCCAGTAGCAGTTCCGGAGCACGTTTTGACTCGCAGCTCAACTCCGCATACAAGGACCGCAGTCTTATGCATGAAGTGTTTTACGTTCACAAGCATCAAGAATGTCCTGAAGAAGCATGCGCAACAGTTGACACAGGTTGCCAGAGGACTGCAGTAGGAAGCGAAACCCTGAAGAAGATATTGGAGCAGCAACCAGCACCGCTTGGCATGGTAGTTAAGAACGAGACCCATCACTTCAAGTCCATTAACGGGGTGTCCAAGACTGACAAGGTTGCGTGCATTCCAACAAGTCTGGGTCCAAAGGGTTGTGTTTTGAGGCCAGCCGTGTTCGAGGACGAAGCCACAAAACATGCGCCCTTCTTGCTTTCTCTGCCGTTCTTACTACATTGCAGATCGGTTCTCCACCTTGATCCAGTTCGAGGGTTGGAACTCGAGCTCAAGAGATATCAGCACCGAGTGCCTCTCCACATTGGCCCGACTGGAGCCTTAAGGGTTCCCCTCCAAAATTTTCGTCCACAAATGCATCGCGAACTTAGTCAGGCCCTGGAATGTCTTAGAGAGTCCGAGCCCGAGGGTCTGCACCATCTCCGCCTTGATTCTGATGATCGGCTCAGCAATCAACCCTTTGCTTTTACCTCATCCACGTGTGCATCCTCAGCACCTTCGCACCAGTATGCCCATGGAGAAGAGAGCTCGCAAGTTCCAGGAGCCCAGAGAACCGAGCGACGCGGACTGGCAGTGGAATCGCATGGTCCTGCGCTTCATGATGGCCATGACGCATGCCATGCAGCAGTCAGTTCTGAACCACTTGTGTGTTCGAGGGCCCCAAGAGGAACTGTACCGCCGTATGGTCAGCGACCTGCCACGGCTCACGACACACGAGCTGAGGCAAATGCAAAAGCACATCAAGCAGAACTTGGAGTGCAGAGAGGTAGAGGGCTTGGAGGAGCATCAGTGGGATGCTCAACGACCGTGGAGTCGGGAAGTGACTCCAGAGGACGCAGCTTCGACAAACACCACCGGCTTCATCTTGGTGCACGACGAGACAGAGCTGAACAGTCCAGTGGTGGAGCGCTGCCATTGTGGCTTCGAGACCGTGACCCTGGAAACCAGGAAGGAGGGCCGGAACCACGGGCGACTCTTCAAGAGATGCCCAAACTGGCGGGACGTCACCCATCGATGCAACTTCTTCATGTGGCTGGAGGAGCAGCCGAACTGGAGACCCACGCAGAATCACGAAGCTTGGGCGCAAGGCACTCCAACTTCGACCACAATGTCACCGACGCCAAGGACTCCTCCGACCAAAGCTTCCCCGACGGCCAAAGCTTCGCAGACAACGACGGCGAAGCAGCCCGGGACCAAGTCACCTTCCAGCAGCTCGATGCCACCAACACCAAAGATGCCCAGCCGAGGACAGGAGTCCAGCCAAGACAACTGCCTACATCAGTTCACGTGCCATGCGGGCTCCAACGGCTATGTGTTCATCACGAGATGTCGGGACTGCCAGAAGATCCTCAAGCGGGAGGCGCGCAGACCAATGTCGGCGGGGGCCAGCAGCCAGCTGGGCCCAGAGATGGAGGCGACAGCCCAGAGCGACAAGTCAACGGACGACTATGCCGAGTTCCAGCAGTTCAAGAAGTTCCAGGCCATGCTACGTCGAGAGCGCCGGGGCTGAGCAAGGACCTCGGCAAATCCAAGAGCCGAAAGGTGCTTAGTGTGCTCAAGGAAGCAGAGCGGCAATGGACAGAAGTAGAACGCTGTCTATGCCATCCAAAGCCGAGCGAGCCTTTCCAGCAGCTAAAAGAAAGAGCCAGAAGCGAGCTACAACAAGCCAACGGTAAGCGCCAGAAGCACTACCAGGAGCTCTTTAGTCTCAGCCAGCAGGAGCTGCGGACAGTGTCTGAGATTTACAATCCACATAGGCTCAGTAGACGCACAGCTCAGTTTCGCCTTCGGCCAGGCAAGGCGTTTGATTTGCCGCTTGTCCACGACTTGTTGAAGCCTTCAGTCCAGCACTCCGTGCTGACCTACCTGAAGCATGAACGTCCAGGACTTGTCATCGTGTTTCCGCCTTGTGATGGCTTCAGCGCGTTGAACCACCTGCTAGACAACTTCCGCAAGAAGAACCTAGAAGCTCTCAGAAGATACCTCAAGAAGCTTAAGCAGGGGAAGGTGCTCCTCAATTTCGCTATGAAGGTTTGTCAACTTTGCCATGAACAAGGAATGACGTTTGTTTTTAAACATTCGTGCAGCACTTCGTCATGGAAGATGCCTTCAGTGCAGCGGCTGCTCGAGCAACCTGGCGTTCTACAAGTCACTGCGGAACAGTGCAGAAATGGTCTTGTCAGTCGAAGTGGCCAACAACAGAGGAAGGCCGCTAGCTTGCTGACCAACAACCGTAGAGTCGCAGAGGCTCTGGGCCGTGGATGTCAAGGGAAGCGCTATCCCAGCGAACTGGTGGGTGCCATCCTCCAGGCCTACAGTAGAACAGTCGGCAAGGCGCCGCAGGAGATTGACTTGGTCGAGGCGGCGAGCGTAGCACGAGAAGACCTTCAAAGAGATCAGTGCTACTTTTTCCCTGAGGAGCTGGAGGAAATGGATGGAGCTGAAGCAATGCCTCTGGAAGAGCCAGAAGAAATAGGACATCGCGAAGAGGTCCCACCAGCGAGAGAGATGATGCCCGAGGCCTTCGGGGTCACCGAAGACATGCTGAAGCAAGTTGGTTGGAAAAAGCTGGACACAGGTGCTTGGATGTACCTGGAAGAACACACCGAGAAGGTCAATGGGCCCGAACCCGGCCATGAGGCCTGGCGGCTCCCTTGGCGAACCTCTTGGACCTGGAATGGCGCAGACTGGAGCCTGCTAGAGGACGAGGTCCGCTGGCAAGATAAGGCCCAAGACACCCGCTTGCAGCCCAACACTCGTTACCTCAGCATATACCAAGCCAGATTGGATCAGCATGCAGATCGGCACATGAGACATTTTCCCGGCATGGCGCGTGTGACCTTAGAGAGAATGATTCGGAAGGCTCACGAAGGCCTGGGACATCCTGAGCATGGTCGTTTTCTTCGTATTCTCAGGCAGTCTAAAGCGTCGGAAGAAGTTATCGAAGCAGCCAAGCAGTTCCGGTGCTCCACCTGTGAGGCATATCAGCTTCCAGATCCGGCGCGAAAAGGCGCACCGCCCAAGGAAGAACTCTTCATCAATGAATGGGTTGGGGTTGACACAGTACATCTTCGTGACCATCAGAATCAAGCTGTACCAGCCTTGAACATCATTGATTTTCATACACACTTCCAGTTGGTGATCCCTATGGACAAAGAATCAGCAGCTGAAGTAAGAAAAGCGTATCGGCAGTGGGTTCGGTTCTTCGGGGTGCCCCGCAAGGTTATGTTTGACCTGGGAACAGAGTTCAAAGCCGAGTTTCGCCGTCAGGTGGAGAACGATGGAAGCGAGGCGTTGCCAAGTTCCCTGGAAACTCCAACTCAACGAGGCCTCACAGAACGGGCCGGTGGAGTGTTCAAGAACATCCTTTACAAGTCCATGCTCGACTACCAGTGCCAAAGCCGAGAAGAGTGGAAAGAACTTGTAGACGTAGCCTGTATGACACGAAATAGGTTGCTTCTTCGAGGGGGTTACTCTCCCATCCAGCGCGTGATCGGATACACACCTCGTCTGCCAGGTGGCCTCTTGACTGGTGGCGCAGATGACCACACCATGGCAGGCCGCATTGTCATGGGAGACAGAGACGTGACTAGATCCATGAAGATGAGAAAGGCGGCTGCTGTAGCGTTTCATGAATCGGACTGTGACCAAGCCCTGAGAGCCGCTACACTAGCTGGGCCACGTAAGCTTTGCGATTTCGAAGTCGGCCAGGCAGTCTACTTTTGGCGGAGGGGCGCTGGAAGCACAAAGAAGACGAGGCAATCATATTGGACTGGGCCTGGGGGAATCGTGATGACATCTCTTCCCAATGCCATCTGGATCGCCTATAGCAACACCTTGATTAAGGCAGCCCCTGAACGTGTTCGACATGCAACAGCTGAAGAGAATATGTCCATTTCAGGTTGGTTGCGTGGTATTTCCAAAACCCGGCAGGACTTCGAGAAGCTTCCAAAGAAGGGGTTCGTAGACCTAACAGGAGACTATGAGATGCCGGGCGAACTTGAAGATGATCTCCAAGCCAACGAACCACATGATGATACTAGTCCTCTCCAAGACCCTGAACCAGTATCCGGAGTCCCTCCTCTGCGTAGAGTACGACAGAAAACCGGAGAATATGAACATGCAAAAGAACCACTAGGGCCTCCTCCTGGTCTTACAGAACCCCCAACCGAACCGAGAGGTGAACCAGAAAGAGAACAACCTGAAGTTCCCGCTCTTGAACCTGTAGGCCCTCTTCCCTTCCTGCCAGGTGAAGAGCTCTTCGACCGCGACATCGACGTCGAAGAGAATGAGAACCACGAGCGAGGCCAGGGTTCTTCAGGGACAAGTGCTACAGGGTCGTCTGGGTTTGCTGACAACAAGAGGGGTCCAGAAGACAGAGAGCCAGAACCTCCTGGAAAACGTAGTCGAGTACATCTTCTTGAAGCTTATGCTCTACATCTTCAAACGTTAGCAAGGGCTCGACAAAAGAAGGAGGTCAGAGCGACCGACTTCAAAGGAGCGGATGCGGTCAAGTTGCAGCGAGCCATTCTGAAAGAAATCAACAACAATCTCGGCACCAGGGCGTACGAGTTGCTGAGCTCAGCTGAGTCCGAGCAGATTCTCAGAGAGAAGCCAGAGAAAGTGATGGAGTCCAGATACGTCTTGACAAAGAAGCCCTTGGAGCCAGCAGAGGTCGCCGGCGCCGAGAGTGAAGGGCTGTTGCTGAATGATGACACTCATGGCCCTTGTAAAGCAAAGTGTCGACATGTCATGAAGGGATACTCAGAAGAATCGGCGCTGGACGTTGAAAGCACCACGCCTCAGATCAACAGGGATACAGTGATATTCCTGCTTCAAGTTCTCGCCAGTTTGGGTTGGGATCCAGGTTTCTTGGATTTCACACAAGCCTTTCATTCAGGGGATGCCATCAAGCGCGAGCTCTACTGCAAACAGCCGAAGGAGGGCATACCAGGCGCCAAAGCAAGTCAGTTGTTGCGACTGCTGAAAACTTGTTATGGTCTCACAGACGGGCCTTACGCTTGGTACCAGCATCTCGACCGAAAGCTCAGACAACTAGGATACAAGGCAAGTCAAGCAGATCCGTGTCTGTATTTCTTGCATGGCGGTGCTGATCCCGAAAACCCTGAACTTGAAGGTGTCATCGGTGTTGCGACTGATGACTTGTTACACGGTGGCAACGAAAGACATTGGGCCAAGATAGCAAGCATAGCCGCCGAGTACAAGTTAGGCAAGAACCAGAGGGGCACGGGCAGATTCACTGGTAAGGACATTGAATTGCAGGCCGACGGGTCCATCAAGGTGAGTCAGGCCTTCTACGTGAAGGAGAAGATCCAGATCATAGCCCTGACCCGAAAAAGAAAGCAACAACGGTATTCCAAGTGCACCCCCCAAGAAATTGAAGCCTTGAGAAGTTCATTGGGTGTTTTATCCTGGTTGTCAAAGGAGACCCGGTGTGATATTGCCGGAAGAGTGGCCTTGTTGCAACAAGCCTTCCCAGAGCCCAGAGTTCAGGACCTGGTCGAAGCCAACAAGATCAGTGAAGAGGCTAGAAAGTACGCCCATCTTGGCATCAAGGTCATGCCGATTGCGCCGGAACGACTGCGCATCTCGGTAGTGACGGATGCTGCCTGGGGTAACACTAGAGATCAGCCCTGGATTGAAGACCATCCCGATGACTACTGGGAAGAAACCGAAGGAGAGTGGGTGAGGCACCACGTTCAACCAAGGCGCACGACATTCCACCCTGGCGCGGCGCCAGGTGGACCAGACCTCCACAGCCTGGACAGGAAGAGACAGATCTCCTTCTTCGCTCCTGAGCCCGACGGGGAGATCAAGAGTGGCATAGTTGAAGATGACTGGTCCGATGGCCATGGAGTACGAGTTCTTCAAGACCAACCGTGGACAGGAAGGACAGTGTTCAACAAATGTCACGACGAGAAGATCACCAACCAGAAGATCCACAGCAGTCTCGCCCAACTCCAGAATCTCAGCAGCCAGGGTGGCCAGATCATCCTGTACCACGACCGCTCTCTTTCCGAGACGGAGCAGCCGGCGATGGCTACGGTGGCTTCGTGGAAGAGTTACCGGCTGAAGAGGAAGACGGTGGACACGCTTGCTGCGGAAGGACAAGCTCTACAAGCAGGGCTCGGCAGCATTCACTGGCACCGATTACTCTTCATGGAAGCCTTTTACGGCATGCTTTCGGCGAGTGACTGGAGAGAAGTAGCAGGTAGGTTACCTTTTCTTGCTGCAGTGGACTCCAAATCTCTTTTTGATGCCGTTAACAAATGCGCGTGTACAGCTTCGTATGTTAGCGACAAACGAACTGCCATTGACCTTGCAGTCATAAAGGCAGATTTGGCACAGACAGGCGGAACCATCCGCTGGATCGACACAAGATCTATGTTATCGGATCCACTTACGAAGCAGCATCCAGGAACATATCTAAGATACGTTCTTGACAAAGGTTTTTGGGCGATAGCAGAGGAAGGACATGCTCTTCAGGCCAAGGCCCTGGAGCGGGAAGCAAGACGCTTCTCCGAGAGTATGTTCCTAACGTTTTGGGAATTTAGAGTGTGACCGGTGTGTTTTGTGTTGAGGCTGATTCCCAAACCGTTTCCCTCAGGAAAGCAGAGTTGCACAAGGAGCTTCCTCCGAAGTTTCCCTCAGGATATATGCTGCCACCATGCGGTGGCTCAAGTCGGCAGCAAGGAAGAAAAGGCCTTGCTTAGAGTAGGAGCGGCCACTGTAGTTTCGACTACAATAGGGTTTAAGGCTTCGAGTCTAGGGTTTAGGGCCTCAGCTCCGTGTCTGGGTACTATAGACCATGGCTTCAGAGCAACATGGCATGTCTCCAAAAGCTAAGTTTGCTTTGACACCCGGCCCGTACACTGGGTGCATCTTTTAACCCCAAACTTACCGTGCTCACCATGCTCCAAGCTGGGCACGACGTGATAAGACCCTCTGAGCTTTGCATGGTGACCTCCGTCAACTGACATGTTCATGAAACCTGAACGAACCAGACATGACAACATCTGGTTCTGCTGAACCAAGAACCAGGCGCCTCACTCCTCAAACCCTAAACCCTAAACCCTGAACCCTAAACCCTAAACCCGGTCCTTTCCTGGCCTATATCCTGAAGAATCCGTGCAAGCCTGAGGCTTCCCTGTCATGCACGAGTCGCTGGGACGTGGTTGTCGTGATCGCCATTTTTGCCTCGACTTCTCAGAAAAAATTGCATAGCCCAAGGATTCTCAGAACAGCAGAAAGCTACCCATGACGCCCCGTTCTCAAAGTGCAAACCTGCAACCGGCACTGCAATCCGGTGGCTGCAGGAAGAATTCTGGTCTCGTCCACAGAACCGCCTGCATTCAAAAGAGTCAACATGCCTTCCGAACCCTTTCATCGTTCACACTTTTGAAGGCCTTGCATGTTAGGCTTAAGGCGGATGGTACTCGCGAACCCTTCACTTCATGGCCAGACATGCGCACTCCCGTACTATGTTCCCAAGGCAACTCGACTCTGCCCACTCTTTGCCTGTGAGTCCTCCGAAAGATGTCACGAAGAAATTCGTGTCCTTGATGATACGGCCGAAGAGGCTCTCTCATCGTCATGCAGTGTTCATGCAGCGTCTACCCTGCCGTGTGTAGAAGAATGTGCTTGCATGCTTGCTTCTCAGTTGCGGACCCAAGAGGATTTCCCTCTCCCTATCCTGGTCCGATTAAAACACCGCCTAGACTGTCGAAAATGAAAAGCCATGGAGTGCGGTGCAGAGCTTGAGGTCCGGGAACTTCGGGCGAATCTTACTTGGAGGTTCAGGGTGCTTCGTAACCAATTAAAAGTGCAATTATGGCCCACTTAAGCCCCTTAAAGTACCCGAATAGGGTCAGCGTTATAATTGGTTATAAGTACAGTTACAATTGGGCTACTAAGTACCATGAACCTCCAAGTAGAGGTTCGCGTACGCAACAGAGATGGTGTCCAAGACACGGCGGCTGGACGTTGCGTGATTCGGGAACAGTGAGCGCTGTAGCAACGTAGCGACGTGGTTGAACCAAAAAAATGAAGGGTCCAGAGTCTTGATCGTCAAGAAAACCGTCGCCAGTACCCACTGCACACGACGAATGCAAGGACATCGAAACCGTCCAAATCACCTTTCCCCACACAATCTCGCTTCTTAGACTAGCAACCTCTTGAGATGTCTTGAGATGTCACAACTCCTTGAACAGCTCGAAGCTGTATGCTACGCGACACTAGAGAACTCAAATAAACAGGCGTCGTAATTCGCAGCCAGCGTGTTGGCCAGGCCAGTTGGGTCCAAGCGCATCTCCTCTTTGGAAGGCCATAGACTACCAACCAATTCGGTGCTCACCTATTCCTTGCGTCGAGTCTTCTGGGGAGGTGCCTGTGACATGCATTGGCATCAACACCTTGTGCGGGAGGCGTAACCCAGTCGTTTGAGATGAAACATGTCATTGCAACCGGCATGTATGCAACATTCTTTTTAAGCGCGTGACTCCAAGTGCGAGTTTTGTCGGGGGGGTCTGATGCTATATACAATACAGAGCTGCAAGAACTATAAAACCTTGGCCCTGGCCTAGGAATCTTTGTCCATTTCCAGCTGCCTTAGGGCCAGTGCGTATCTTACCTTCTTGGATGGTGCAGTGGTAGAAGGGAAGGACCAACCAGAGCGCTGATTCTGAATGCCTTGGGTTTTTGCCCAACCCAACTGCAGACTGTTGTCGTGTTTGTTCTTTTGGCTTCAAGTTCGGTTCTGTTGCGAAGATCGGAAGGTGAGGTTAAGATTCATTCTGGTCACTCGTAGCATGGGTGTCTTCAGCAACTCAGGAACTCCGGCGGCCACAGCGCCAATTTGTTTGGGCACTTGGGGCAATGGACCCATACATTAGCCCTGGAGAAGTGCAATCTGCACAAGAATTCTGTAAGCAGAGCGGTCCTCGAGGATAGCTTGGACACTGGAGTACACGGAGGCTTGTGCCGGATCTTCGGCAACCTCATGGCAACGACTGTTGTTTGGTACACTTCTCGGGGCTTCAGAACATGTGGGAACATACTGGAAATCAAGGCGACGCATCTGAAACCACCTTCACGAATTGTGCAAAGACTTGAACGGCGACTGCACCTGTGGCAAATGCAAGCAAAACTTTCAAGCCAAAGCACTAGGCTGATGGTGATGACAAAGTTGGGAGCCAACGTGCTCTGCAGCCGTCGGTCGCTCCTCTCCTGTGCCCAGCTTGATGTCCAGGGCATAGCTGGGGCTACGTGGAGCAGCAGTTTGGGTTCAGCCGGATGTCAGTTCGCGTTGGCTTCGGGCAAGCAGTTCGAACAGGCATGCTAGCCTAGCCTGACACCCCAGGCGTCCGGACATCCAGATATGCATTTCTCAGCGATGGCCTCTTCGGACATCTGTAGGTCTTTGGATGGAAGGTCTTTTCCAGTTGAAAAGATTCAGAGAGGGTCCCGCCCCTAAACCCCGAAGAAACCCCCCATAAACCCCATAAACCCTGGAAACCCTCAACCCTAAGACCCCCGACACCCCAAACCCGCCCCACAAAACCCCCCCATGGAGTGCTTCGGGCCCCCGGGAGTCCTCCGACAGCCGACGGCCAAAGAATTGGTAGTCTCCTGCACTCCCAAATGGAGCTTTGGGCTGCCAACCCTAAGCTCAGAGGCGCCTTACAAGGTGGGGCCCCCTAGTTATACGTAGAGTTCTAAGAGCCCTAAATTGGGTTATAAGGATCCTAAATTAGGTGATAAGTCCCTTAACTACAGGTAGTATAGTAAGGGGGGGCCCTCCTTGTAGGGCGCAGTTACATATTCGTGTGTAGGAATCCGGGCTTAGGGTTTAGGATTCAGAAGGGGGCAACAGTGAATAGAACAAGGAAGAACAGTGTGCGCAGGATCTGGCTCCGTTTCGCCACTATGGGGTCCCTTCTTTGAGCACCCTCAAGACATCTAGGGATTGGGGCGGTCCGTCATTTCAACTTTCTTGAACACGTGCTATGCGACTGTCTGAGAAGGGAATGCGACTGCACCATCGCTCCACGACCGCACCAGTTCTAACAGCGACAGCTCTCAAACCACCCCGTGCTTCCTGTTGAGAGGAACCAAAACAAAAAGGAAGGGGACGGGGGGGTGTGAGGAGGGGACCACAAGATGCGGGAGCTTTTTGGCCGTGTGTTGAGAGGGCCACTGCTTTTCTCTAAGGGAGCTTAATGGGTTTCGGATCGGTCGCTGGCCTTCCACGTCAATCGCATGCCTGAGGTGCAGTGGGCGCAGGAAAACTTAGAGTTGAGATTTGGGGGCTCCGTGCAGCTTGTCAGCTTGACTCTGAGACATGGAAGCAGCACTCTTGCTAGCTCCCCACGCCCCTGACGCCCACGCGTGCTGTGTGTTCCAAGCGTTGTGTTGTCGCCAAAGTGCTGGGGCAACGCCAGCATGCCGGCGAAGGCCACCCGGAGTCGTTGTTGAACCGGCGGAAAGCTATCTGAGTGGATACCTGAGGGGAGTCGGAGGCAGAGGGGGAACTCTCCGAAGTAAGGAGTTGCGCACTGTCCTTTCGTGCCGCACTGCGTTTCAGGTTGAACCGGACTGAGGCACTAGGGGGCCACGTTTACTTCTGGATGGGACTCGGAGGGACATGCACTAGACTTTGGAGTGACCCGACAGGTACAGTGGTCACCCCGAAAACCACAAACTCTCCAAATCACCAGGACCACCCTTGCAATCTCTTGCTCACCTTGAGCTATAAACTCAGCTGCGGAGCCGTTTCCCTGCACAGGCCAATGAAGAAGAGCCGAGTCGCAGTCCGGGTCACTGCCCCCCGTAGTTGTACTGCAACGCAGCTGAAGGTCCGCTTTAAACCTAGGCTTTCCCCCGTGAAGGTTTGGGTGCCGCTGCATTTTCAAACAAATGGCGTTCGAGAGAACCAGGCCCCCCATGGAGACAACGTTCGATAGCAGCAACTCTCAGTCACATTGAGCGGGAGGGTGCGTGCCACACACCTGTACTGGTATACCTGTGTGTATACAAATATATATATATATACATATAGTATTCATATAGATAAGTATATATAGCATATATATATATATGCATAATTAAGTGCATAGCTTTGCTTTGGCTTCATAGTCATTGCCTGTTCATTTACTTGAGCCGTCTGTAAAACTTCATCCAACCTACGACCCTGGAAGGTGCAGAACTTGGGCCGCCCGCGACGGCTTTCCCGAATCCTTGCACTCCGAGAACCCTAAACCCTAAACCCTAAACCCTAAACCCTAAACCCTAAACCCTAAATTGCACTCCGAGCAGCTGGATCGTTTCTCCCAGAGTCACGGTACGGTTCCTCTGGAGTCTCTGGGGTGGTTCAGGTCTTAGCGGGTGCCGAATCAAGGCTTGACATGATTTACATTCACGGGACAGCTGCGTTGAACCTTCTGGGGCACGGGGCGAGCGGCTAGGTGCAGGGCTGCACGCATCAGTCACACTTTCTGCATCTCGTGCACTTCTCGCTGCCCGGGCTCCAGAATGGCATGGCAGGCATATGGAGCAGAGTGCCATCCACATCGCCAGCCAGGCTCACAGGCGAACCGACATCTGTGCCTTAAGGACATCAGTGTTTTGTTTCTTGCCACCTGCACTGCAGACACACTCTCCACCGCAGGAAGAGAAATCTGACACACCTTGCTTCATGCCTAAACTGCCTAAGCTGCTTTGTACACTCTCCGGTACTCCAATTTCGAACAGAAACAAGCACAGACCGCCCCATCCCTTCATCAAGTCACCCCTCCGTCAAGTTCAAAAGACCACACAGGTTAACCGACAAAATGTTTAGAGCAGCCGCTATCAATGCTTGGAATCCTCTGCCGAACTTGCTCTTGCAGAGCGGAAACGCAAAACAACACAACACAATTTGCTTCCATCCCCTTGCCAGGGCACTTGGCTCGAGATACCAGCCTTGCAATGCCACGACACATGTTGGAACCATGATGCTGTCTGCTTCTGCTTTCACATGAGCCAGGCCCTCATCTCCACTTCCCACCATTGCTTTGCCCCGAAGGGTGCAGGACTGGGGCAGAGCGGGGGGGGGGGGGGGGGGGGGGTGGAGGTGACTTAACCCTAAACCCCAAACCCTAAACCCCTAAACCCTAAACCCCAAACCCTAAACCCCAAACCCTGTTGGCTTTGGGACCTCAAACTTTCCAACAGATTTCAACAGCTGCAGCCCATGGTTCCGAAGCTGCCCTGGGCGAAGAGCAAGCTGCCTCAAGATACTATGATGTCTGATATATGTATATATATATATATATATAACTTAGGGTTTAGGGTTTACTATAATAGCAGTATTAGTTACCATATACGTTACAGAGTTTCAGGTTATAACATTCTAATTCGTCTGATTCTGGGCGAAAAACAACCTCTTTAACTCAGTATAATTCTTGGATCTGTGCTAAGTACGAATGACTAGATTTATTGCACTACCACACACTTCTCACACAAGTGCTTGGGATGCCAAGGGAACTCGGCCAAATCTCAGCACACTGCCAGCACACTAAGTGCGCAACATCTGACTGGCTTGAAGGAATGGCCGGCAAGCAAAAGAGGAAAAGCCACAGCAAGTTCTAAGCAAGAGTAAAGCTGCTGTGCACGATGGCGCATAGGGGCGATGTTGTGCCGCCAAATTCGGCATTCAGCCTTGAGGGTCAGAGCTCAAAAGGTATAGAAGTGGCTGGAATGGAACTTGACCCGAACACTTAGTCTTCCAGGATCCTAACATGTGAAAACGTGAAACCCCCCCCAAGTCAGCCAATGTGGAAGCTCGGGGCGTGTTTGGAGTTTCTGCCCCTGAAGCCCTTCAGCTGCAAGTGGCAGCATTCGCGCGGGGTCAGCCACAGCCACCCACAGCCACTGGGCAATCAAGTGATGTTCATGATCCCGCGAAGAACTCTCTTAAGCAGGAACGTGACAAAACTTTCTAAGCAAGTGATCCCTCAGGTTTCTCTCCCGAAGATTCGGACTTTGATCCAAGATCTCGGCGTCCCCCGACGACATCTAAAATTGTGCGGTCGGCCCTGCACCAGATGCATGCACGAAGATCTAGAGAAGCACAGTTCAAACCTCTTGCTGAACTTGTTGACGCATGGTAACTTGGTTGTGGCGCCAAGAAACTCCACATCGCACTCTTCCGTGGCGCCCTTTATCGCCATGCAGTTGTCCAGGTCGACGGAAAATTTACCCGGCCTCAGTAGACACAGTTTTGTGCCTTAAGTTCCAATTACCTTCATGTCATCATGGAATATGTTGCAAGACTGTCTGGCAGTGGGTACAGAAATGTTCAGATACCGGCTAGCAGCTAGCAAGGTTGATCTTTCAGCCCACGGTTGATTCAGTGGCCCTCATGCTGGGAGCATTGATCGAACCCCGCCCCTGCGGAGCAAGAGCGTAGCGAGAGTGCAACCACTCGACAAAGCTTTTCATGCAACTGAACGACATACGATAACAGCCTTAACATTAAAAAAAGTGGGTTTCGAGGAATTAAAGAAGAAACTGCATAGGGACCGTAATTAAGGGACACGATTCGTATCTATTCTGACGCCTCCATGACTCAACAGCCTTTCCTGTGGCGCATTGGGTTTTGGACTCCCCGAGCTTGGCCCGCTCTCCGCAAATTGGGCGGGTGTATCCTGCTTCGCTCTGACATCCCCCCCAACATCCCCCCCTTCCCAGCTCAAAACTAAGGTTATGTTGCGTCCTGCACTAAATGCAGCTAGGCGAGAAAAGCGTACGGGACTTGCTGGGCTACGAGATGCAGCAACCGCAATGAAGTGGGTTTGGGATGAAACTTCACTGGCACATGCTCTTCAGAACACAGAAGGCCGCTTGTTTGAGGAAAAATAGAGCCTCGCACCCCAAGCGGACTTTGAAAAGGTTGCAGGTGTGTGTAGCCTGGGGGTGCAGTGGAAAAGAAATCCGGCTTACCAAAACCTCCAAAACACGTATAAAACAATTGCCCTTGTATGGGTTTTGGGCTCTTCTTCAACATACTTTGGGGGTCCAGGTACTTGTGACTTGCAGGCCATGAATGCAGCAAGAGCACGCAGCTTTCCAGTCAGTCCGGTCCCACACAACGTGGTTCCGACTGCCAACCGGAGGGTTTGAGACCTCGGCCCGGGGTCATGGTGGACATTTTGGATTCAGACCAGCATGGGCTATTGGGCCCCTATAATCCCCCATAATCAACTCAAAAATTAGGGCCTTTTTCAGAGGGTTTTCGGGTATAATGGCCCGTTCTGGGAGAGGCTTTGCGTGCCCCTGTAAACGGATTCATAGGCCGAAGCTCAGGATTTTCACATTTCGTCCGGCTAGCTCCAGTTCGATCCTTTGCCTCCACAGAACCGATTTAGGGTTTTAGGGTTTAGGGTTTAGGGTTTAGGGTTTAGGGTTTTAGGGCTTTAGGGTTTAGGGTTTAGGGTTTTAGGGTTTAGGGTTTAGGGTTTAGGGTTTAAGGGTTTAAGGGTTTTAGGGTTTTAGGGTTTTAGGGTTTTAGGGTTTTAGGGTTTTAGGGTTTTAGGGTTTTAGGGTTTTAGGGTTTTAGGGTTTTAGGGTTGAGGGGCTCTAGGTGATCCGATGGACCACTGCGCATATAAGGCCGGCCTCTATATCCCACAATCGCCCAACATCCACATCACTTGCAAGCCCTGTTGAGTCTAGTCGAAGTCGTACCCAGAAGGGGTGGGGCTCTCGAACTTCTAGAAGTGTAGGGTTCCGGGGATCCCTTGATGCAAACGTACCGCATGCCCTTTCAACTTACTTGCGCCAGGACTCCGAGGCTGGCACGGCTTCCTTGGCGGAGGGCGCGCGGGCAGGCGCAGAATGTTTCCAGGGCTTGCGCGGCAAGTGCGCGCCCCTAAGGAATCATATTCTGCTAAAAGATCTGGGCTCATGCAAGGAGCAGCTTCTTCAGATATAGGTTCGGGTTGTGTAGACGAGCTTTGTGATGGTGGGGACTTTGGTTGAAGAGTGTCCTCCCAATAAGGTATAGAACTAGTCCTGGGTAACCAATATAATGCGAGTAAGAATTCAGGGTGCCTTTTTTGGAGGTTAATGTTGGACTGACTGTAGTATAAGCAGGGTCTATAATCACAAGTTTCGAAAATTTATTCTGCGAACCGAGTTTGTTCAGGGTACCCGCCATTATCACAAGTTTTTTCGGACGTCTGGGCTCCCAGGAATCTTAAAGAGCCAGAGCGCGGAGAATCCAGAAATCTAAGCCCGGCCAGTTCCATGTAAAGCCTTATGGAAATCAACTACGGAACGAGGCCCCAAACAAATTTTGTGATAGGTAGCCCACGGGCCGGTCAGGCTGTCTTTGGTAAGTTTGTCTGGCTACCCTCTATACTACCAAGTTTTTTAGGATAATGTTTTTAGGTTTGTGTTTAGGGTTAAGGGCTTACGCAGTAAGGCTTGAGATCCTGAGGGCCTTGGGCTCCAGGAATCTTAACTGGAAAGCTTCAGGCCTTGAGAACCTAAAGGCTTGAGGCCCTGAGGGCGGTCCCCCCCCCCCCCCCCCCCCCCCCCCAAAATTGGCTTGGGGGGGTCGCCGCGCCATGCGTTTATAGAGGGTCCAAAATTTTTTTTTGGGGGGGGGGGGGGGGCCTCCATACTAAAGACAGTGCAACATTAGTTACTTTAGAAGGGAACCTCATTGACCAAAAAAGGGCAACAGGGTACCACTGGGCTACCAAGACAGGATCATGAGGAAACAACCGCCTTTCCGCCAAAGCACATGAGGATCGACCCTGATCACCACTGAGAGGTTTAGGGTTTAGTGTTTAAGGTTTAGGGTGAGGCTCTTGATGCAGCCGAGCTGCCGACACTGTAAGCCTCGGCAGGGATCTCTGATGGCCGCGAAGGGAAAGCAGGGCAATGCAACGGGGATTCCCGAGGGGAATGAAGGGGCCAAGATCACTTCTGCAGGCTTCCGGATGTATGCAAAGCAGTATCCTGCAACTACTCAGCTCACCACCCCTCTACCTCTGAAGTGCCAGTGCCATCAACCCGAAAAAATGCGATTGAGGAAGGAAAGTCTTTGTGGTCGCGATGAAGCACTGCTAACGTGTACACCCTAAACCCTAAACCCAAAATCCAAAACCCGAAACCTAAAAACCCAAAACCCAAAACCCTACACCATAACCAGGTTCACAAATGCCACCCAAGGATCCTCGTGGGAGAGATGAGGTTGTTGCAATAAGGGTCCTCGAAGAAGCTGACCCTGGGAGCGGGTGGAGCTCACAGGTGCGGAGCCTGCCTCATGATTCCGAACCCTAAACCCTAAACCCTAAAGCCTAAAGCCTAAAGCCTAAACCCTAAACCCTAACCCTGGTGATGTCTCAGAGATTGAAAGCCCGAGTCGCCCGTAGAGGACGTGACGATCATTTGCACATCTCGGATCTCTGCTATTGATGTACCTGGGCGCGTGACGTGTGGCGCTTCTTGGAGGTGTGCTCATCTTCATTTAGGGCGCAGAACATCTCAGACCCACCCTAAATCCACGAAACGACTTGACACTGAGTCTTCAGGGAGATGATCGGAGGGTCACGAAAAGCCTCTAAGACTCCAAGCTTAAGCACACCATGCAGCGCCCAAGCGGCAAGCCCCAGTAGGAGTTTGTCATCCAACCGCTAGCAACGTACCTTCAGTTGCGCTTTCAGGTTTAGGGTTTAGGGTTTAGGGTTTAGGGTTTAGGGTTTAGGGCTACAAAAGGGATCTCAAGCTCTGACGGCTGCAGCTCTGAAGTGCAACGCTTGCGCAAGAACTATCTTTGCGACTGGTTCTGCCTGGGGTCCACGACCAGGCATGATCAGCCGTCTAACTCCCAGGCTGGTACTGACCGGTTGCAATCGCTGGGTCTTGCTGCCTTCTCGCATCTGCACAGCAACTATTGATTCCGAAGTTTAACACGGCTGCATGGCGACTTTCTGTTCAGACTTGGTGTGACTTGCTGAAAGATGTACATCTTAGATAGAAGCTTCCAAAAGAGGGCGGGTTGATGATCACAGCTCAGCTATCATCCGAAGCCCTCGGGACATCTCGGAATTTCCATCGCACTGCCTACAAGTGAAGCACCTTGAGCTGTTGCCTTTCTTGGGGAGTCCTCATCAACCAGCAACCCCAAAAGGTTCGAAGGCCCTTTGTCCCTAAAACTCGCATGACTCCGTCTCAAGGGCCAGCTGCTGGACTGTAGGGGAAGATGCCCAGCCATTGTTCCAATTATCCTTTCGAAATAAGAATTGGAACAGGGTTTTGGGGCTATTCTGGTATATTTAGAAAGGGACCAGAAGGGAATACCATTACTACCTCCGACCCCTTTGTTAATCGCTCTCTGGTTGGGGCCCAGGCAGCCTTTGGGAGAGTTTAGGGTCTTTGGGCCTCTCAGCTGTTGTGCAGTTCGGGGGTGTGAGTACAGCAGGGCTGCTCCAGCATAGGCGCTGCAGGGTACCCTTGATGTATGGTGGTAGGTGTGAAAAACCTGTGGCAAGCTGAAATCCTTGGATGGCTGACACATCGTGACTCATCCTGGACTGTGAATGGGAACGGGGAAATGCGGGGAAGGCGCTTGCAAGCATATCACTGGTGGAATTATAAACCATCTCAGATCCAAAGTAGACGATGGAAGTCATGCTTGATATGAAACAATGTCAATAAATCCCTCACGACCTTGTGCAACACCTGAAGCCCCCGCCCGAAGTTCCAAAGAGAAACGGCGCGGCCCTGGGATGCTTGCAGCTCAGGGTCATCCATGTTCCCCCTTGGCTCAAGATGGAGTCTTGCTGTAGTATCAAGGTCTGGGATCTAGGATCTTGTGTGCTTGAAGGCCTGTTCATAAGAGGAAGCTTATCCTGACTCGTACCTACGTTTATGAGCCTTGCGCTTTGTCTCCGCGTTTGCTCACGCCACTCGGGCGTTTAGGTGCGAGCGCATCGGAGCGCAACCGACCTGCCGAAGCTCAGCCTGGAAAAGCTTCCATGGGATGATTCGGGGAGGACATTTCTTAACCATGGCTTTCCTTTTGTTGGCTTGGCTGCTGTATCTGACTGGGTATTGGAACTTTGCTGGGAGTACTAGAATGTGCTCCAGCCTATACAACCCTATCAACACCCTGCATAATAAACGCCCTAGACCTATACAACCCTAGTACACCCTCTATCAACACCCTTTATAAACACCCTGAACTTGAACCTGGTGGCTTGTAACTTCCACTGCGGCCAGGAGGCCGGGCAATGGCGGCTCCCCGGAAGAAGCACCGAGGCACCGAGCTTGACTCACCAGAATCAACGAAGAGCCGGAAGAGGATGCTCTGACAGAAGCCTGAGAGCAGGGTTTCAGGGTTCAGGGTTTGGTGAGCGAACCTCTGTGACGTCCGTGTGAAGACAGAAGAGCCTTGAAGTCACTGAAGTCAGGAGTCAGAAGGCCCCGAAGTTGCCAAGCTGCCGCAGGAGTTGCAGATGCGCACGCAGTCCGCCAGAGTCGGGCACTCCGATTGTGGGCAACCGTGGTCGGAGGTCGGAGACTGAGCGGGAGCATGGGCAGGGGAGGGTTGCAGCAGCGGGTTTTAGTGACTTAGGTGATTCTTCCTTCTGCCTTAGACCGGCTTCGATGTGCGACCCGCCAAGAGCCCAAAATCTCCAAAAACACGTCCTAGAATCCACGAAGCCAAGGCTTAACAGGACAGAGTCTTCTTGGGCCCATAGCAAATTCCTAAACCCTAAACCCTAAACCCTAAACCCTAAACCCTAAACCCTAAACCCTAAACCCTAAACCCTAAACCCTAACCCTAAACCCTAAACCGGACGGCATAGAGATAGGGGGTGGCTTGGACCGCAGCCAAGGAACTTGCATCCATGCATCGCATTCAACTGCAGGGCCTCGAGGGTTTAGGGTTTAGGGTTTAGGGTTTAGGGGACTTCAGACTCAGCCGCACCGTTCCAGCAAGATAAGTGCTACCAAAGAGCTCGTATCAGGATTTGTGGCCCATCCGCAGTACTGCGTCTCCTCCGTCACCAAGCCCAGGGGACTTTAGGGATGCATTTGGACACTTGTTGCAATTCGTCCGCTGCCACCAAGCATCCTTCCCGGATCCTGCGGCAAGGGAAACGCCTGGCCGAGGCATGCAGGATCAGGCTTCAGAGACCAGTTCTACTATTTGCTTAAGAATCTGAAAAGAATATAAAACAACAGTCCATATATTGCCCTTAATAAGGAAGAATATTGTTTTGTTTTTTTCGGGGTCCTTAAGCAATTAGTAGAGTTTCGGGCGGAAGGCTTCAGGGATGTCGTGACGTAGTGCTGGTGGAACGGCCTTGACCGTCCGTCGTTTCACTGTGGAGTTAGACGATTGAGACACGAAGTCTTGCTTGCGAAGCCTGTGGAAAGGAAGCGTTTGCCATCGAGAATTGTTAAGCGACATGAATACACACATGCTCACAAGAAAGAGAGAGAGAGAGAGTGTGGGAGAGAAAGAGATATATATATATACTTATATATATATATATGCATGGACAAGGGCGCTTGAGGCATCAGAAGTGGATCCCATAGCACCTCTTTTGACCCGAAGGGGTGTGGAGTTCCTTCTATACTTCTGAAGGGAGGGGGTTTCAGGGGTGGTAGGTATCCTTAGGGAAGCCTCGGGAGCCTTAAGGAGTAGTGGGGAGTTTTTGGGAACTTGGCTTACATACCCCCCTGAACCCTAAGCCCTAAAGCCTAAACCCTAAACCCTAACCCTAAACTCTAAACCCCAGAATCATTCGAGTGCGATGTTCCAAGGCGAGGCCATCCCGGGCCTCGGTAATTGATCTTGGCAGCCGAGTCGGGGCCGCCTGACAGTCTGACAGGTCGGGGGAGGAAGATGCCACTAAGAGTCCGATGTGCCCCTAAACCCTAAACCCTAAACCCTAAACCCTAAACCCTAAACCCTTAACCCTAAACCCTAAACCCTGAACCCTTAACCCTGAACCCTGAACCCTGAACCCTAAACCCTAAACCCTAAATCCTAAACCGTCTCCAGGGTTTTGTCTCCAACTCGCCAAGCAGACTAGCCACACTGCATGGCAACACTTCGTGATGAACAACAAAGGCGTTGTTTGGAACCGTTTGGAACACTCTGCGCAACCAGCCAGCGTCAAGGGCTTAGGTAAAGGAGTCAACAGCTATCCTCCACGACATGAGGTCAAGTGCATTGGGGAACAGTCGAGATTCTTGGCTCGTTGCCTGTAAACCCAGCTCTCAGGCTTGGGATCATGTTTGCTTTCTTCTTGCGGGGCTTTGGGGCCTAGAGGCATGTTACTGACCATTTGGACATAGGCATTCAGGCCCGTCGGAGAAAAAAATCAACCGTCTTGTGGGAGACCACAGCTGAAAAAAGCGTAGTACTGTCTTGAGCGAAGAGTTTTCAGAGCTCGGTTGCGGTCCAGGAGTCTACGGCTTCGGCATTTTCGAACTGATGGAACTACATTGAGCAGCCGGCGATTCTTGCAAAACCTCCCTGCCACTGCCCAAGCTCCATCGCTGAATCCTCCTTCCGTTCCACATCAAAAAACCCATACATTCAGCATGCTCCAAAAACCGTCCTCGATCCACCATGCTTGTTAAACGCTTCAAACATCCTGAGGGTAACCTTGGCCTTAACAGCCCAATGCGACCCCACCTGTCCATGAGTGCGCAAGGCCAGAGACACCTTTGGCGACTGGAAACCCCGGGGGTTTGGCTGTGGTTCCGAACTTTCATGGAGTTCAAACCTTCTGAAGAACCGGCATGAGAAACTGTCTGCTGAGCCCTTACAAACATGCAGCCTTCAAGACCTGAGCGCAAGAGCTGCAAGCTACTGCCCCTAAACCCTAAACCCTAAACCCTAAACCCTAAACCCTAAACCCTAAACCCTAAACCCTAAACCCTGAACCCTGAACCCTAAACCCTACTGGTTGAAAAAACAACGACCTCCGGGAGGTCTCATAGCCCTGTCGACCTTTCCTTGCAGGACCTCAACTCGACCGTATCGGAACTGATGCCCCAAACTCCAAAAGGGCATCTACGCGGGTTTCCGAAAAATCGGGGTACCCTTTTTGGGGGTAAGGGGATACTATTCGACTTGGGGTATACAAGGGGGTACCCCAATTTTCGGAGATCCCCATATACCTCATAGGAGAAAGATGAAGAGGAAGCCAGGATACAGAGCGCGCTCACCTCTGCCTTGGCGCGCGCTTAGAGAGATGTGGTGTCTAGGGGGGGGAAGTCGGCCAGTGCTACATCCATCGTTTCTGAAGTGGCTTGTGCATCCACCAGCTGCAGGCCCTACTGAAATTGATATTGCATGCCAATATGATTGAGGATAGACCTTGGCAGGTTCGCAAAGGGTGTGGGGCTACGGAATCCTGAGCCTTCAGCCCCACGATCCGTACCTTCTCTCTTGCTTGCAGAGCGTGTGACCAAGGGGCCGCCCCAAGGGGCACGCTATACCGCACCTTCTCTCTCTCTCTCTCTTTCCCTCTCTCTCCTTCCATGTCCTGGAGCCCGCCGACACTGAACTGAAACTCCACAACTTCCACTCCTGCAACCTGTTTGCACCCGAAACAGCCCAGGAGCTTGCACGCTGCCCACGTTGCGCCGGCGGTGGGAGACCGCTTCTGTTGGGGCTGTGGAGTGGCTTTGCTTTGTGGCTCAGCTCTTGTGCACTCACGTGGCTTCGCAATTAGTCGTAGGGTATGGGCGGTCAGGCCCTGTCCATCGCTCGACTGCATGTCTCTCGGTTCTGGGGTGGGTCGTGTACCCACGTGGAGGCCGGCCTCGGAAGAAATGCGGACTCTGACACAGGCATTCAAGAATTCCCAAGCGTTCTAACCCTAAGGCTCCAAGTATATAAATAATACCTACATTGGGGTCTAAAGTCTGTAAATGATACCTACTTTGGGCTATTTGGAGCCTTTCGGCAAGGCATTTAGGAGAAGTCGCCCGTCCACCCAAAAGCCCGCACCCGAAGCCGGTGCCTGGTGGGCTGTAGACAGAGCACTCCGCCTGGGAAGGAGTCTCGAGTCTGTGCCCGACATAGGATGTTGGCATCAGAAACTCTGCAGTCAGGAGATAGAGTGGTCTAGTGATCTGCAACAAAGTGAGTGCGGGCCGAACACAAACTCTCACAAACAGATGCCCGAACAGTCTGATGCATTTCAAGCCGACATCCGTACTGTTACGGAAAGCCTCAAAACACTAAACCCTAAACCCAAAACCCTACACCCTAAACCCTCAACCCTAAACGAAGCTCTCTGCTAAGGCGAGTCTCGCTCCCGGAATTGATCGTGGGCTCAAAGTAGGCCTCGGGACATGTAGGAACCCACCAATCGCTCGCTCACTGTGTGGCCAAGGTCTATATTGGGGCGGCCACTATATGGGGGTTTCCCGAATATAGCCCCCCACGTACTATAAAAAATCCTAATATCGGAATCCCCGAAAAGGGCAAGAGTTCGGAAACCTCCATATCACCAGATGCATCGTAACCTCCGGGACCGATCTGGGGCAGCCGTGATACTCTCCCGCTGCAGGTCGTCGCGACTTTCCACGACGTTAGGCCTTATCGCGCCCAGGTACCACACGAAAGTAGCTACTCAAAAACCGGTCTCTCCAGGCAGGGCTCCTGCCTAGGGTGGTTTTTCGCACGCATGAAAATCTGCTTCGGGGTAGTCTGGCTAAGCACGTGGCCGGGGTCTCCAGAAACCCAAGGCGCCCCTAAGCTGTTCCTAGCGTATCGTTTTGGCTCTGTGTTCCAGGAAGCCCTGAAGCCAATAATCCGAGGAGCAATTGCAGGAAAATGCGTGGAAACCGGTTGGGCAAGTTGCAACAAGAAGACCTGGCATGAGAGGGCTGTCCAGTCCACGGTTTAACAATGTGTTAGGCAGGTGAGAAGCAGCAAAAGCAAACCAGGTTGCCAGGCTATGCACTCGTCAACCCACCGCATCACCGCATCTCGCCACCCTCTGCATTGCAAGGGCAAGCCCTGAACACTCAGCGCGCCAACTCCAGCAAAATCAATACCTGCTTGACTCTTCAATATTCTAAATGTTCTACAAGCGCCCGAGTGGTGCAACCCGTCAGCCTCAATATGCTCTTAAGACGTTCTCAAGACCTCACAAGCACCTGCAGTAATCTGCAGAACATGTACTTGAAACCCGGAGCCTTCACCGTACCCAGAGAAAGTAATCTGCGTGCTCACGGACGAGTCGCTCACGCAGAGGGCCTGGCAACTTGCACCAGAGTGGCCAACGAAGCAAGAGGCCTGGCGTCCTATAATCACAACTTAGCATCACGCAGCCGAAAGGTCCTAAAGCCCGAGTACCCGCCACCATACAGTCCGCGCGCCTCTGCCATAATTGCCTCCAGAGTCGCAATGGGTGAAATTCGGAAAAAGCCAGGGAGCAATTCTTCAAGTGACGAAATACAAAAGGGAACAGATCCGTGGAAGAATGTTGTTTCCATTCGCTGAACACTTGTGCAAGGACGTGGTGGGCTCCATGCGGCGCAACGCATCATCTCACAGGTTCCACCATTTGTTCGAAGCAAACTTGAATGAAGCCCTTGAAGACCAAGGGTTCTCTCAACCCTAAACCCTCAACCCCCAACCCTTTTTTGCAACTGGGACTTGGTGACCCTAAACCCTAAACCCTAAACCCTAAACCCTAAACCCTAAACCCTAAACCCTAAACCCTAAACCCTAAACCCTAAACCCTAAACCCTAAACCCTAAACCCGCACAAGGCCGTGATGCCCTTGTCTGAGGTGTTACTCCGATCCAAAGCGCAGCTAAGGGGCCTGTTCGCCGGACTCAGTTGGCAGGGTCAGGTGCGATGGCAGCAGGACTAAGAAATGCATCCCAAAGCAGATTCTGAGGATCCCGGGACTCAATTTTGGGATTGTTCTTGCCCGTATGGCTCATCATTAACCCTACGCGCCTAGAGGCCGGAGTAAGTTTGTCGGCGTTCTGGGGGGGGTTTCGAACAACCGACCCCTTAGCCATTTGTGCAAGGAGCAATTGGGTCAATTGGGGACCCTGCACTTTGTTGCTGACCGCGAGGGGTCTGATCAAGCCTTGACATGCCACTAAACCCTAAACCCTATACCCTAAACCCTAAACCCTAAAAAACATCTCGACTCACCGAATGCCATGTGGCCCCCTTTGCCGTGCAGGAGGTCGTGCCATTGACGAGCATGCCGTCACCTCGCTCGCTTTTTCAATAGGGTTTAGAGTTTAGGGTTTAGGGTTTGTAGCGTTTTGTTGCTTCAGGATTGTACAATTCATGCGCAACTGAATATAGTTTGGGATGGCACCCGGTGCTTGTTGAGGCTTCTAAGACAAGTGAGAGAACTTATCGTGTTCCTCGTGATGGCATTCTTCGTTCAGATGCGCTGGGGGAAATTTGAGAGCGGGATCTGCCACGAACCCTCCTCTCCACGCAACACCTCGACCGGAACTTGCTAGTGATTGTCCACTTGTACATGCCTACTTGCACAGAGTAGAAAGCAGGAGCCAACATGACGTTGTTGAACAGAAGCTGAATGCTTCTAGGTGGTGAGCCGACTTCAAGACTTTTGACCAACAAACATTCCACCGCACGCCGGCCCAAATGGGATATGTGCAATTGGTCCAAGAATTGAACTGATGATTTCTTTTGGAACGTGAACCCAAAGACGGCGGAGAAGACTGAGCAGGCCAAGGAAAGGACCCGCAACCCATACCCTCCACTTCACATATTGAGCCTTCGACTCGTATGCCACACCAGCAAATAGCCCCAAACCCTAAACGCTAAACGCTAAACGCTAAACCCTAAACCTGTGGCCTGTGTCCGGCGGGATGGTCCTCGGTGGCTTAGGTGGGCGCGCTGGGCTGTGTAAGGACTCTTCACTCCCTGAACCGAACTCCCTAACTCATGTGAAGTAGGGTATATATTTCTTGTCCCCCCAAAAGGGCACCAGGTATATACACTCACCTATATTAAAAAGGAGCCTTGTATACACTCACCAAAAACGGAAATATAAACCCTGCTTCATGTAGGGTTTAGGCTGAAACCCAAATGCCGAAGAAAGGCCCACGCGCCTTTTCTGTCGCAGCAACCCCGGATCCATGCACATGTGCGCCCTTGCGGGCTTGAGCACCGGCCTAAACCCTGGGCTGAACCTTTAGGGTTTAGGGTTTAGGGTTTACGGGTTTAGGGGCTTAGGGCTTGGAGTTACCCCCCCCAGCACCGACAACCCTGAAGAAACCCCAATCCTAACCCCAACCCCCCGAACCAAATCACTCAAACTTCACACCAGGCCGAACCCACCGCCTTTTACACCAAACTTCCGCAAGCCCAGACCTTCATCACAAAGCCCGCACCGAGGTGGGGAGCTTCCTCTGTGATAAGCAACTGAACCATGCAGCAACTTTTCAAGACCCCTTGAGTCATGCAGCGCCAAAGCCAAAGAAAAGGCCGCATATGAATTAGGGCATATATTTCTTGTAGCCCCCAAAAGGACACCAGTTATGTACACTCACCAATATTAAAAGGAACCTTATGCACACTCTCCAAGAACAGTAATATAAACCCTACTTCATCCATGTGTCTGGCACCGGAGAACCAAGGGCGCGATGGAGGGGCAGGTGGCTGTGACCACGCCTAGGAGAAGCTTCGAGGGCGGGTTCCTGACCCCCCCTCTCATGTAGGGTCTATGGGATTTGCTGGGCGCTGTCTCTGAATCTGAGGGTTTAGGGTTTAGGGTTTAAGGTTTAGGGTTTAGGGTTTCGATTTTGTGCCAGCTGCCTGGAAGCCCGCACACCACACTGCCGGGTTGCACTGCAGCTACTCGTGACTGCCGACCCAGAGGAGTTACTGGAGTTGGACAACAGATGTCAGTATGCGAGGTCGCCGTGCCAGCTGCTTGAAGTCATCAAACTCGCGGCGCATGCAAAATTGTTAGAGGGCGCCTATCCGACTCCCAAACAAGAATGGAACCTGAGCATGCATGTCAGCAGCAACATTTACAACCCATATCTGTAACACTCTGCCTTAGACTTAGTCGCCCAGAAATTAAAAGCATACCATAATGAGGGCACCCTTTTTTGGGTTGGCTACCTTACAAGGGAACCCAGAAGAAGTGAAAAGTTCAAAGGGTACCACTGGGCTACCAAGTAAATGCCCGACTCGAGGTCTCAACCCCGGGTGAGCCGAAACATGGAGGTTGGGTTCGGATTTGTGTTGGGACGGAAGCCACGGTGCAATCGTCCGCATTGCACGACTCACTGTAGGTGATCTCGGCTCGAACAGGCGGCACGAAAGGCTCACTTCGTTGTGGCTTGTTCTTGAGAAATGTTGAGGCTCATGCTCCAGGATGCGCTGTAAGGCCTTCTAATCCCGATCATCAGCCCTAGAAAGGGCCGTTGTTAAGGGTTACAGGGTATAATCGCCCATCCTGGTTAGGACATGGCGCCCCTCTCGACAATCAACCCCTGAGTCGGTTCTGAGCAGTCTTAACATGCACCCTGCCACAAGACTCCTCGGTAGCTGGCTGACCTGAACCACACTAGGGCACTTATGGGGGCATAGAAGTGGGTTATGAAACCCTAAACCCTAAACCCTAAACCCTAAACCCTGGTTACGGGCTGGGAGCAGAGCACAGCCATCTGAAACATCTTACCGAACCGAAGCTGGAGTCCTCTGACCCGAAGTCTCGAAGTGAAGTTTAGGGTTTATGTAGGGTTTAGGGTTTAGGGTTTAGGGTTTAGGGTTTAGGGTTTAGGGTTTAGGGTTTAGGGCTTATCATGAACCCCATGGCAACATTCAAGATCAAGCTTGTCCTTGGACCCTGTCACACTTCAAGAGAAGGGAAGGTATCTTCAAGTTCGCGTCCTTGCGTCCTTGCCCCATCTATCACTGCAGCTGCTCGTCCCATGCACTCTGAATTAGAGACAGGGAGCGACGTAGTCACCGTACGGCGAGACATAATTCAGGTAGTACGCAGTACCATCCCATCCTGTCGCGAGGTCATGCAGGCTCTGGGTTTCTCTTGGAAACCAGATGAAACCAGATCTTCAGAATTCCAATGTTGGTCTTGGGTTGGCAAGGGCTTTCTGTCCAGACTCTCGACCAGCGTTTGTCACTACACTCTGGTACAGGCTGTTAGGGGTGGAGAAGTGCGGGTTGACTTGCGCTAAGCTCGTCGGCATGTCGTGGGCGGGCGCAAACACACATGAGAAGTACAATCAGAGCACACTTAAGCGTGATGGAAAAGAAACGAGGACGGCCTGCAGGCTCCACGGACCACGGCTCGTAGACGCTGCTGCCGCACGTGCTCGGGAGCATGCTGGCACCTCAGACATGTGCCGTCTCTTCCTGTGCTATTTGCGGAGCACATGTCTTGATTGCTCATGGCTGGTGCCTCAAAGGTTGGGAGGCCGGCATGCTTCAACTCCTCATCTCTCAAATCTGTGTAGGATCTTGGTGCAATGTAGCGTCGGCACGTTGCCGCAACAAGAGCAAGCGGAACAGAGCACAATGGAAGGACATGGAAGGAAACAGACCTTGAGCGAACAATGGAAGCTGACCCTTGCAATGAAGACATGCCGACAGTCTGGAGAGCACTCTTCTGCCCACCAGCATGCTACACTAGCTGACCTGCACGATCCTGCAAGCCAGACATTGTCACAGAAAGGATAAACTCCGACCTTCGACACCCATCGACACCCCGAAGCAATAACAAAAAGGACCTGGCAGTCGAATCATTCCAGGAAGCAGGAAGGGAGAAGCCAGCAGTCAGTGTTGCAGTCGTACCTGGGCGTGCTGGTGCACACATTTACCGCCATGTGGCCGCGCCACCGTGTCCATCATCGGCATCATAAGCGACCGCCCTGTAATGTGGGGTCAAGGGTAGTGCCCGTAACTCATCAAGAGATGTCTGCAAACCTGACGGCATAACGAGGGTCCTCTTCACCCACGACAGAAAATGTGCGCCAATGTTCTCTCCGTGCCGCTATTGCACTGTTCCATGTGAATAGATAGATAGCGGCAATGACTATCATTAGCTCACACAAGCACAGCTCTTGAATAGTCGCACAGCGAACTGCAAAGCCCCAATACTGTAACGGCAGTGTGCGCACAGTGACGACCTGGCCGAACCACCCCGGTCGGTTCGAGTCACATCATGTCACCTCACCAAGCCTTGCTTAAGGTACGTAAAGCAACATGCCTTGCGCTCGGAGGGGTTTCGCGCTTCTCATGTCTAGCAAATATGAGAGAGTCAGTACCTGAACTATGCCAAGCTTCTGTATCCAGGCGCAAGACGTCGCTCGGCAGAGTGCAGCACAACGATCGAGGGACATGGTTCCTGGGAAGGACGTTGGAGTCTTTTGCGGACACTAGGGCCCTTTGAAAAACAATCAGACGTCCTTCTATCTCCAGCTGGCTCAAGGACTCAATCCCCAAATTCAGGGGATCGGGATTACATCACATCCTTACAGCCCAAAACCCCAGTGTAAACCCTAAACCTAAACCCTGACAACATTAACAGTGTAGACATCGCAGAAAAAGGGGATTACATCGCGAATCATCACGTGAAGCCAAGTCCATGCTTGATGCTTTTACAGCCTCCCAAATACCTCAGAAAAAAAAATTGCCAGCTTCTGCCATGGGATCCCTCTTAGAAGGGGGCCGGGGGGTAGGGGGGGGGGGGGTGGTTGCAAGTACTTTAAGGTTCTAGGTGTATCTAAACCCCAGGACAACCCCAAAACTTTTTAAACCTCAAAGCAAACAACCCTAAACCCTGAACCCTAAACCCTAAACCCTAAACCCTGCAGCCATTGGCTCCGTAGTTGATCGCGTCGTTTTGGTTGGAACAGTAGACCGAGGGCCTGACGCGAGCTGCCATGTTTGAAGCTCTCAAGTGGTCCCAGTATGTCCCAATTCACACCCCCTCAAGAACATCTAAACGTCGACAGCACTATAGTCACTGGCCTGTTCGGGGGGAGGGGTTTGCTCTCTCCCTCCCTCCCTCCCTCCCGACCTCCCTCCCTCTCTCTCACTCTTTCTTTCTTCGCTTCCTGTTCATGCTGTGGATTCAAAGTTAATAATCATACAGCCTGACTTTATTCAGCAGCGCCCCATCTGGAGGCCCTACTTGCACAGAGGTGACGGGTGACCGTCCATGCTGGCTTAGAATCCCCTAGAGTGCGCGGTGATGCTGCAGACAGCTCACTTTGACAGTTCAATTTGAGCATGCGATTTTCTCGAAGCGCGACACGGCCAACTTGTGATCAAGTCTGTTCACCATACCACTCGTCTTGGTTCAGGGTGGTAGTCGGTGGTAGCTGGGTGGTAACCTTTGTAGCGGCAGGCTCCGAAATCTGAAGCTCTTCTGCCAGCGGTTGTGTGAGTCAAGCTTGGATGTGGCCCGCCTTGTTGACAGTACGGTTGAGGACTTAGGGTTTAGGGTTTAGGGCAGCAGCCTCAAACCAAAGCCGAGCGGCCTGCAGTCAAACCCAGTATCCGTTGTGGGCAAGCAGCCACCAAACACCTGTCAAAGTCCATATCAGAACAGATTTTCAGCTACAATCTTCAGTGACCTACAATCATGCCGAGCTTCTGTGGATAGGCTACAGACCATACCAAATGCTGTGAACTACGCGCAGAACACTTCCAGGTCAGGGCCCCGGGCTGTTGTCGTCGTCGTTGTGCTCCACAGCCAGTAGATATCTCCTTTGCACAGTTGAAACCCAAGTCTCAGCTTCAGTGGCTGTTCCAAGCCACATTCTCCCAAACATCCGCTGACACAAGATTCCTAAGTGTGAGCTCCTCTTTCTTCTCAGTCAGGGCGGGGGGGGGGGGGGGGGGCAAGTATCCCAGCATCCCGAGGTCCTACCTAGGGTTTAGGGTTTAGGGTTTAGGGTTTAGGGTTTAGGGTTTAGTGTTTAGGGTTTAGGGTTTAGGGTTTAGGGTTCTAAGAGCCCAGACCGAACTCCCAAAGTACTCGACAAGGTGCGGATGTAAACGCTGCTGCCACAGGTGGTGTCCACGAGGCTACCTGGGAATTCAGGGGCTCCAGCAGGCCCGAAACGACACAGTTTTCTTCAAGAACCCGGAGGAAGAGAGCAGAAAGGCAGCTGTTGAATGCCCAGGTTCGGGACCTCTTTGCACAATCTTGGCAAGCTCTAGTCATGGCTGTGAAAGGTGAGGGGTCGCCCTGAAACAGCGCTTGCTTCGGTGGGGTGCGCCACGTACGCTATCAACTTGCCGTGGGTCGAGTGGGGCTCAGATTCAGGATCGATCGATGGCTGAGGCCGGCTTGCACCTACCCAGGATCCGCATCCCCAGTCTTTCACCGTACCGCTGATGGCACGTTTAGTCTGGTGAATGCCAAGCAGCCGCACTCTTTCAACAGCCAGCAGTCGGTGTTGCAGTCGTACCTTGAAGGCTTCGCGCTCGCAGCTTGTGCTCCAGGTACCAGGTTGCACAATTCAGGTTTCCATCCTAGGCATCTCGTCTCGCTCCACCTAGCGCAAGGCGATTGCGCTACGGAGCTTTCAACGTAATTGTAGAACTACGGTTGACTGCCCTTCAGCCCTGGAGACAAGACTTTGCATGAATTCCGCAGCACATGTCAACTCACTAATTACAAGCTCCACTGTGAGGGAACCCCAGGAATCGTCAACCGAAAACCGAAGATGTAGAGGATTTTCCACCGAATGGCTGGATCGCGTTGCAGTTCTCGTACTGAGAGCATGCTGCCTGCGCTGGCATGCCGTTTGCAGATGCTTTACAAGTCTCAAAGATCACGGTATCCTGCTGTTGGGAACCCAACAGATGGTATAAAGGGGTTTTGCGAGACTAAGGAACCCTAATAGACTCTTCTAGGATCCCCTTATAACAAGGACCCCAATAAGGTACCCCCAAGCCTCATTTTTCGTAAACCCCCATAACAGAAGCCTGCGCAAGCTCTACGACGTCGGGGTTTCTTTTCGTCTCGGGAGTTTGTTCCATTGCAGCTCAGGTTTCAGCACACGCTTCCTGCAAAGCAGACTGCAGTTCCAAGTCCCTGGCTATCCATGCCACAGGGCTCTTAGTGAAGTGTTCCAGGAGTGTATACAGGTGCCGGTTCCGTGGGGACAAACGCATGTCGAAGCCGCTCCTACCTCTGGCATCACTCAAATGCTCTTCAGGCCTTGCAGCTTTCGAGGCTCATCTCACCCAGTTTGTACGCATCAAGCTGATAGCTGCAGTACCTGGGGACAGGCTATTCTGAGATTGCTCCTTTCACTGTCAAGAGGCAGCAAGCAAGAGACCAGAAGCGTGGGCAACTCGAACTCAAAGATCCCCGTCCCCAACTTCCCTTAACCCTAAACCCTAAACCCTAAACCCTAAAACCCTGAACCCTGAACCCTGAACCCTGAACCCTGAACCCTAAACCCTAAACCCTAAACCCTAAACCCTAAACCCTAAACCCTAAACCCTAAACCCTAAACCCTAAACCCTAAACCCTAAACCCTAAACCGCGGGAGGGCGCTTGTATGGCGTGCAGACGAACTCCGCAGAGGTGGTGATGCAGTTTCCGGACTGGCACAAGGAAGTCAGGGTGTAGGGTTTAGGGCAGGGTAAAATAGCGCATCCTTGACCAGAGATGTCTTTTGAAGAAGCCCGGGGGCCGCGTGGGACGACGCAGTGCCATACATACATACACGCATACAAGCACACAAACAAACATATATATATATATATTTATATATATATGTTTACATTTTTCTTGTGTGATATATGTATGTGTGTACACATCTAGTACGGGTTTGGGAAATCTCCACATCTGCGGGCTGATTGCAAGCTCGGACTGGGACCCAACACTCCTTTCCAGGGGAATTCCAGGGCCAGTCATACTCCGAACCTGCAAACCCAATGTTGAGAGAATACCCATTTAGGGGGGTATAGTAAGGGGGTCAAAGGGGGTATAGCGGGGGGGGGGGGGGTATTGGGATAACTTAACTGAACCAATCCTCTTGAGCCCACGTCCACCCTACCACGTGCACAAGCCCCACCTGAGTGGTCGTCGTGCCAGTTGTGAAGACACCGGTTACCGACGTTGTCGTGGTTGTCGTGGTCGTGGTTGCCTGCTTCGCAACTAGTTTTTGAGGCCTGCTCAAAGCCTGGCATCCTTCCTCCTGGCAAGGTGAAACCACACAAACGCGACGTGTGCAACGATGGAAGGATGGAAACTCTCTCAGGGTGCGTTGGTCAGTGCATCAATTGTCTGACGCCGAACCTGTTCTTGATGCCTCCAACTTCTTCACCAGCCCCCCCCTGCCCCCCCCCCCCCCCCCCGGAATTCCCCGTGTGTCGGCTCACCCCTAGTCGGTGAGCCTCGCAGACGACCTGGGCTTCGGCGTTGGCACTGCCCGAGTTGTAGTTGAAGTAGAGCTCTGGCTGCCTGGTCCACCTGGGTTCGACTTCGAGAAGGGGGCTCTCGGAACCGCTGCGAGGGGGGGGGGGGGTTCTTTTTTTGGGCTACTTTTTATATGGACAAAGGTTGTGGACTACAAACACTTTTGGAGATCAGGTTTGAAGCTTCAACTGTGCTGAAGCCAATGGCTGAGGTGCAAACCCAGAAGACGCCTCTCAGTTGCTGCTCTTCATCCCTTCTTCCCTTCTGAAACAACCCCGTTGCAGCATGATGGTAATCCTAGCAATCTGAACTGAAACACCAAGCCCCAGGTATTTTTCAGGCCGCAGGCTTCCGATCTGGCGTACGTTCGCCAATCACAAGCAGCTACCCATATCTGCACTATTCTGCCCCTTTATGCAGTTGATGGTTGCAATCGGATATCCTTTCTTCATGAGGAGGCTCTTTGCGACTCAGCTGCTTGTAGCATCCGTTCGGCCAAGTGGGTGTGTTCTCCGTCGGCATGAAGGTAAATCCTCACGTCGTTTTTGGTGGTACCTTTCGGGATCCCCCCAAAACTTCTGTGCATTCTCCGTTCGGTCGAAGAAATAGGCTACATGCTACTCTGGGTCTCCTCAGAAAACACATGGCGCTTATGCGCCCTCTTTGCTAAGAAGGGCAGTCCTCCACCGCTCCTCAAAAGCACCCTGTGTGTAGAGTCCCTATCCTAAGCCAGCTATGGTGCATCCCAGGGGCCCAAGGCAGTTGCAGCCGCGGAACAGCGAGTTTCGTCAAGAACCTTGGGTGGGAGCTTGTGCACAGTGCACCCTAGATTCCACAACCTGGAAGACAAAGACTGCTACTACTGCTACTACTGTTACTACTGCTTCTACTACTCCTACTACTGCTACTACTGCTACTACTGCTGCTACTGCTGCTACTGCTGCTTCTGCTGCTGTTACTGCTGCTGGTAATAGTACTAGTAGCACTAGCACTAGCACTAGTACTAGTAGTCGTACTACTGCTACTGCTACTACCGCTACTGCTGCCGCTGCCGCTGCCGCTGCCGCTGCTGCTGCTGCTGCTACTCCTGCTACTCCTGCTACTACTACTACTACTACTACTACTACTCCTACTACTCCTACTTCGACTGCCACTGCCACCACCACCACCTCCACCACTCCCACTAGCCACTCATGACAACAACGTGCATAACCCTAATGATATGATGCATTTGATTGAGCCGCGGATGGGGGCGGTGTGGCAAGCACATGGAATCGCTGCACCAAACTTCAATATCGATCGCACTCTTCAAATTAGAGAAGGCATGCACCCACTGAGCTGCTGTTGGCTACTTCTGCCAAGTCGCAATGAGGCCCTTATATGTCCGACGTCCGCTAGTTAGAAATTTCTTCGGCACTTCATCCCCCAACTGGCCAATACCGACAAAACTTCAGGCACTTCCTGCCCCAACCGGAAATTGCAACGACACATGAATGCGTCGCTGCAAAGTTCACGGGCAGTCAGGTGGCTGGCAGCGCGTCAGCAGAACACGCAGCCAGGCCGGCAGTTTCGAGGACGAAAACGGGCTCAGCAGGCGTGTTGCAGGTGTCCGAAAGGTGCTTAGGGTCCTGGTCTTTGGGGGGTTGCGGTCAGAGCAGTTTCGTTCACAAGCTCTACAGCTACTCCACAACTTTAAGAGTCGCAGCAAATCTCAGTTTCCATGGTCTGCGCTGTCGTTCCGGAAGGGCCCTTTCCAGGCGTTTGATCAAGCTGTCACCTTGAGCTAGAACTCGAACTGTGTAGGCTACAAAATTGGAAATCGAAACACACACACACATCCATCTAGGTCACCACATATTCAGTGGTGGTTGTCGTCGTTGTGGTCGTTGTGGTAGTTGTTGTGGTTGTTGTGGTCGTGGCGATCGTCGTTGTAGGGTCTTCCTGCCATTGGATGCTGCAGCAGCATGCTGTCATCATGATGCTGCCGGTGGCTACACGAGGAGAGCGACACAGATGTCGCAAACCGGCCTTGTAGTACAGGCTGCTTCCGCATTGTGTGTCGGTCTCAACTCCGCAAACATCAAGTTCCATCAGCCAACAGGAGACGCCACAATCGTACCTTAGCTCACAAGCAAACATCAAGAAAGGGTGTCCTCAAACAATCGTCGCGCTACTTGCCTGGGGCCTGGTTTCAGGGGTCCGCTGTTAGGCGACAGCTCTTCATATTCTTGGGCTGCAGAGCTGACAAGCTTCTGAATCTTGCAGCCCTCCTATATACAGAAGAAGTCATGTTCGGGCTTCAGGGGCTTGAGCGACATACGCAGCGTAGGGCTCATACAGCTCACACTTCTCTACGGCAGCGATGAAACCACAAGATCACAAGCGATGCAAGAGGAAGACAACTCTTTTGCAGTGCTGGGGCTGTATTGCGCTGCAGGAGGAACTGACGTCGCAAAGGCTCATGCACTGCTCAAGCGACATGTCGCCCATCTGGGTGGCGCTCGCCTGACAGCCACGCTCCCGATAACCGTTAAACTCCCCTCTCACACACAGCCCAAGACTCCACGATGTTGCATGTCGTGGTTTTCTTGCTGGCAGCTCCCAATGCACCGGCCATGTCTTCTTGCACTGCAAACACGACAGCACTGGAGGCTTTTGCCGGGGGAGCTAGACCAACTGATTGCTGCAGTTCGGTGAACAGACGCCCCTCACAGCAAGAAAGGCCCGAAGACAGAGCCTCAACCCGTAACTTAACTTAACTCCTCAAGAACCCTCCTGAACCATCCCACGCCGGCCTGATTGCCACAGTATTTCCGGGAGACGCATCTGGGTGTCGGAGGGCCGTGGGAAGACGGGAGGACTGAATGTACGAGTTGAGAGGGCGCCCCCAGATACGCCGGAAGGGCAAATCTAGCCTTAACCCTAAACCCTACAAACCCTAAACCCTACAAACCCTAAACCCTATGCAGCTTAGCAGGCTTGGAACATCTCAGAGGCACAGGCCGTTAGCATGACGGGAGGGTCCTGTTGAGTTACGCGCTGTGGACGAGATGTAGGGCGGAGATCGGGGCTTGAATAAAACAGGGTTTTGGGGGGGGGGGGGGGGTCATTCTAGTATATGTAAAGGGACCTAAGAGAATATCAGTAGTAATGATTCCGACAGCTGCTTTCTGAAAGCCTTGCGCGGCAGGGTTCTAGTCCGTCTAAATCTCAGAAACCAAACAGCCTAGCAGGCTGTGAGATGATGAGATCTTCCAGAAGAAGACTCTCAGGCCAGCATCTATGTGCTTACCTTTAGGGTTTAGGGGTTTAGGTAGGGTTATAGGGTTATAGGGTTTAGGGTTTAGGGTTTAGGGCGAAGATACCTCAACCTTGCAAGGGACCCGACATTCAACCTGAAGAACAAATGGCCACTCGTGGGCTGCAAGGGCCACCTGGAAGCCACGACACCACAAAACAATTATTCCGACCCCTATATTGGTTTAGGGTTTAGGGTCTTAGAGGGTTTAGGGTTTAATAGGGTTTAGGGTTTAGGGTTCAGGGTTTAGGGTTTAGGGTTACACAGTTTCACTTCTGGTTGGTTATGAGGGCATGCAGGGAGCTCTGGGAAGGAAGCGCAGGACACATGCAGCCTGAACAGCAGGTCGGGGAAGGACACTGGGCACGGGAACAAGACATGCTTCGGACAACGAAGCCTAAACCCCCCCCCCCCCCCCCAAAAAAAAACGCCGAAAACCCTATATGGTTGAAAGGCCGCTCCCTCCTCGACTGAGCTCCTGACCGATAGCCCTGATTGGTGACAGACACGCAGTCTCCAGCCTGGTGAAAAACAAGGCAGGCAAGAGTCAACGGAAGGCAGAAAGAGGAAAATGGGACAGGTGCGAAAACATCGCTGACCGCATAGTTTCGTGGCTTTCCGGCCACAGAAACGTAAGATTGAACCAGGAGAGCGCGTGAGAAAACGCGGAAAAACCGATAGAAATGACTGTCAGGAAGCAGAGGGCAGACCAAGAATCCAACAACTGCGAAAAAAACACCGAGGTGTCGCAAAGGTTTGGGAAGGGTGACCCAGAGGAAACACTGTAAATACAGATGAAAACGGCAAAGCGGACACGAAAAGCGAGTTTACAAAGTCGACGAATGTTCCACGGCCCCAAACGTGCCGCATGCCAAAAAACAAGAACATAGGGTTTAGGGCTTAGGGTTTAGGGTTTAGGGACCCGACTAGCCACAGCAATGCGGGGTCTACTGTACGACATTCTCGGAGAAAGCCTGCCCAGCTTTATGCTAAGACACGTTGCGCGGCATCATGTTACGACATTTTGGGACTAGTGGGAGATCAGATTCGGGGGTTCCTCAACTTGGCCTTACATACAGTCACCAGCGAAGAACCAAAGCCCTTGCCAATACATCAGCAACACAACAGTCCTAGAGTATGCTGAACCCTAAACCCTAAACCCTAAACCCTCAACCCTATCGTGGTCTCTAATTTGGGGCTTCAGTTCTTCGACCTCGTCACCCCGCAATTCTGCAAGACCGTAGAATGTTCTTTGTGCATGAAAAAGCCAGGATTACCGGCGGCGTGCTTGCCTTTAGAAGAATTTCACCCCATAAAGCATGAAACGCAAGGAGTGTTTGGCTTAGGGTTCAGGGATTCTCCGGCTTTTACAGGTTTAAGAAATTAGGCGTTTGCATTTGTAGCCGCGCACGCAAGTGCCAAGCAAGAGCCTGCCTGAGTCGTTGTCGTTGAGGCGAACGGATCCGGAGCCTGGCATATCAGTCCCAGGGCCCCCCGGCCCCTTGGTCATCCCCGTTCCATTGTAAACATCAAATAAAAAGCTTACTCGCTGCCTTCCAGCACCACTACATTCCAGGTAGGCTGGCGTAGACATGCATACATGCGTGCATACATGCGTGCATGCGCGCAGAGAGACTTTCTTGTGCTGGCGCTTTTGAGGCAATCGAGAACGGTCTGAGAAGCTTGCGGGGCAATGTGGCTTAAGGTTGCCTGGCGATTTCCAGCTGCGGACCGGCACCACCGTTCTGGTGGCAAAAGAATTTTGTAGACTGGGTGTGTCAGCAATCAGCACACTGAGAAAAAATCATTGTTCCCGAAACTTGATCATGAATGTGCTCTGGGCTGACAGCCCATTTGAGGAGCTCTTTGTCAATTCGGCTTTCCGTGCAGTGGTGTTCGTCTTGCGATCTCCGCCCATGATCCCCACCTGCGGACCGAGCCATGCCCACGGCGGCCCACAGTTCGGCTCTCTGGATTTAGGGTTTCGGGTTGCAATCCCCCCCCCCCCCCCCCTACAACGTGTCAACCTTCCAGCAACTAGGCAAGAACTATGCGCACGCACATACACAGACACAAAGCAACTCTCCGAGACCATCCAGGATGTTCATTCTCTTCGAAGCACTGGCCTCGCACATGAGCGCGGCTGACGCCTGCGCCTTGCCTGCGTTGGCGTTGAAGGTAACCTGGTTGCCCAGCCTAGGCGAGGGCCAACGGTGTGGTGGTGCTGGCGTTTGGGGGGGTGGGTTGCAGTGGGTTGTCGACTCTTCAGCTCGCGCTGGGATAATGAGCCGAACCGCAGGTATTAGCAGGACTGATGAGTGGCAAACCCCTATTAGCCCAAGCCCCTTAAGGAGTTGTGATGAGTTGCAAACCCTGCCCTTTTAGTTTAGAAGGCGTGGGAGTGTCGAACCAGAAGCCCCACAAGAAGAAAAAGATAAAGCCTGTTCATTCTCCCAGAATGTCTGATATTACAGCTTAAAGCTCATGGAGTCGAGGGTCTCAGAGTCCTTCCTTACCAGACTCCGAGGGTGTGCTGCGTGTACCCTGCCTTACAAAAACACCTGTAATTTCACAAAGCCGTGGGGGGCGGGTTGGGGGGGTGGGGGGGGGCGCGGGGGGGGAGGGGGGGGGCGATAAGCGACATTTTCGGGTAGGGACTGAGGCGATCCATGCGCAGCGCAACCGCAGCCTCTGTTGTGGCCGAGGTGCACATAGCAACCATTCGGCCATTCAGTGTCGTCCTGCGTCGTCAACGACCTTCCTTGCAATGGCGTTGAAAGTTCAAGGCTCTTAGGATGAATGGTCTTGGGTATGCTGATGCCGTCTAGGCATATGTGTATATATATACATATATTTATATGTCTGCATACAATCTTTTTCAAGCAGGCTGCAGGTGAGGGATTACATGTTGACCAGACAAAACACCAGACCCAGCTGATGCTCCCATCTAGATTGCCATGTAAGTTAGCGCACACGAAACGTGAGTCGTGACATGCCACCGCATTGGCAGCAAAGCCACAGGATAAGACATGCCGATCGAACATGTGTGGACTGCCAGCGTGTAGTTTTCGAGCACGTTCGCAAAAACACGACCGCGATTGCACAAGGAGAGGTGCATCGGTGCATGGAACTGAAAGGCTTCTTGACATCCCAGGGGCCAAGAGCTATGGCAGCTGCTTGGCAGCCGGCCTCGCTCAAGACCTTCGATTGTGGGACGGTGGGTCTCAGGGGATGGGAGCTTGAGTCAGCCTGAGCGGTGCCATCTGAACCTGTAAGACAGCCAGGACCTCCGGGTGATTGCAAACCAAGCCGAGCCCACAAGTTGTGTAAATTCATGATTCAGGAGGAAATTCTCTAAAGAGCTGGAAGAAGTATCTGTTTGACATGCAAATGCCAAGCTATAGACTCAACTTGGCTAATCAAACCAAGGGGCCTGCGTCAGATCAGTAGGACAAGAGGTCAGGCCCGCCGTCTGGATCTTGTACTGGGCAGGGGAGCACGCTCGAGTTTTCTTTGGCGAAAAAAGGCCTTGACTTGTTGACTCCGCAAACGAATGCCTCGTGCTACTTTGAGAAGAGCTCTTCTTCTCCGCACCCCAAGTCCCGTTCAGAGCTCTCTCTGCCTCTCTCGCTCTCAAAGTCCGATTTGCTTCGCGCTTGAAACCGAAGAAAGAGGCACTCCTCGAATCGATTGAGCCCTATAAGCCCTAGAAGCCACGAGCAGCGCAAAGGCCTTGTAGTAAATGCTGCTGCCACAGGAAGTGGGCTCTTCTGTGCCGCATTCCGTCCCGATCATCAGCCAGCAGTCTGTGCCGCAATCATACCTAGGACTTCAAGGCTGAACAAGCCAAAAACAATCTTGGGGAAGTCCTCCTAGAGACAAGACTGAAAGCGACCCTGGCCAAAAGGACACCAAAAAAAGATCTTAAGTTCGCTCGTACTTTGATCAGAAAGCACCTCTCTCACTATTGTTGAGAAGGGGCACCTTATTCGTTGTATTTTAGAGGAAGTGCCTGCCTTGTTCATCACGTCCGGTTCAGAACAGGGCTCTCTCAGCCATGCTCAACCATAGCAGCGTTTCATTCTCATCAAGCACAGAAAGCACAATGTTCGATGTCATCGAAGTTGTTTAAGACTTTAGGCCGAAATCCGGCAGGGTATCTTCGGTTTCGTTGGACTATTCCTTCAAATGGGGGTTGTCCGATATTCTTTCTCCCAGGAAAGTACCAAGCGCCGCGCCTTTCGCGCACCTTTCGCGCCCTTTCGCGGAGACATAAAATCAGAAGAAGAAGAAGAGTGCGCCGAAGGTAGCCCCTACTCCCCCGAGCCGACCAAGTAGCGTAAACTCCGCGTTGGGCGCGGCGGCCTCCAGGCGTTGCAAATTAAAGGAGCCCTCCATATAGGACTGCGCGGGGGTCCCCGGAGGGGCTAAGAGGCAGGTAAGAGGGCGAAATCAGGGCTCTCTGTCAAGGAAAAAAAAGGAAGGAAAGCTCGCTCAACATACGGGCGCCACCACGTAGGTGACGCCCAGACATCCGGGGCTTCCCGATAGGAATGCCCCAACTGCGGGGGTCGGCTCATGGCCTTCCCCCAAAGAGCGAGAACCCAAAAGGAAAGAAAGAAGGAACCCTCCAAGACCCACCCCCCCCCTCCTCCACCCAGCCCTGGATCCCATCTCCCCCGGGAGGCCCTACCTAACTCTCAAAGCCGCGCCGCGAAACAAACCTAACAAGCAAAGCGTCCCCCCCCCCCGGCCCTGCCTCAGTCGCGTCCCACACGCTCTCGACCACCTCTGGCCCCGCCTTTGCCCCCGCCGCGTTGCCCCTCCGACCCGCCTGCCCCCTTGCCTTTGCCATTGCCTTTGCCCCGACCCCTTTCCATGCGCCGCGTTGCCGGGCCCCTGTCAGGGTATATCTGCGTACCCGGCCCAACTTTTGCCCGTGCCAGTACGAAAAGGACCCAGTTGAGCTCTTTACGCACCCCCTCGAAAGCCACCCTGGAAGGCTCTCCCGCCGCCAGCCGCACCGAAAAACTGCCCCTGTTTCCCGGTTGTACCCATTCCACCAGGCCCTGGCTTTCGACTGTCTCGAAAGCTCGGGCCGCCGCCATCCGTGCCTCCACCGTCGGGCATGCTCTTTTGCGGTTGGAAAGGCTTTGCGCGATCTCCTGAAGGTGGGCCTCATCTGCCGGACTTTCGACCGCCTCCCGGGCCTCCTCCACAAGAACTCTCGCCGCCCTGGCCCGGATTTGCCCTCGGTCCATACCCCCATCCTCCACCTGCTTGAACAGGGCCTCCAGCCCTTTTGACCCTTCCACCCGTAGATGGCGGTACGCCACCTCCCGTTCCAGCGCCAGGTCCAGCCTGTCCAACCTCTGTCCGTGCTCCTCCTGCCTTGCTGCGAGCTCGCCCACTCGGTCTTGTAGGTCTTCCAGCTTGCGTTTCCGGTCCCCATCGCGCGGGGCCATTGCCAAGGTCAGGAGGCACTTGTTTGAACCACCAAAAGCTGCCGCGCAGAGACACATCATCCGCAGCCCATAGTCCCCCCCTCCCCCGGACTGTTCCCTCCCTGCCCGGAACCCTCCCCACCCCCACCCGAGATGCCGGTGCGGCGCTTTGACAACTTCCCGATAACCCCATCCCGCAGTGCCTCGTTTGCGTGCGAGTACCGTTCATGGTTTTTTCTAGCTCCTATGCTCCCGAACTGACTTTGGCAGTACCGGCATCGAAGGTTAGCATCTCCCCCCCCTCTGCAAACGGGCTCGTGCTGCGCTAAATCCCCGAGACGGAACTCGCGCAAACATGACCTACATGTGCCAACCTCGTGTCCTGTCCACGACCGCTTTGCCCCCCCCTTAGGCTTTGCGCTAGGCTTGCGTTTTGGTCGGGCCTTTGGTTTGGCTTTACCGGAGGCTGTGGCACCCCCTGCCCCCCTCGGCTTGCCAGGCGGAGCTGGCACGGCTTGTTCGATCCAGCGTGCGCAGTGGGGAGAGACGCGACCCATGGCCCCGCGTCGCGCCAGTGCATCCGCTATCTCGTTTCCCCGATTGGCACTGTGCCCTTTTACATGTTTGAAATGCAGCACATAGAGGCGACGCACCGCACTTACCAATCCTGCCACTGTCTCTGCGAGAACCTGATTGGCCTGAGCCCGCGTGAGTCTGGTCGCCACCCCATACGCGTATTCCGAATCATAGTACAAGTACACAGTTCTGGACCACTCTGAGGGCATCCGCTCATGGAGGTCTATCAGGTATCTGCACGCTTCGCCAATGGCCGATAGCTCGCCTGTATTGTTCGTGTGCTCGGTTGCTCCTAGCCACAACTTATCAAACACTTGCGTCAGCACCGGACCGTACAAGGCTGCCAACCACGGGTCAGCTTCCCTCCACATATCCGTTTGCACCTGTCCCTGTTGGCTTCCGAACACTGCTACCCCCCATCCCGCCGACGTCCCTCCCTCTGACCCCCCGGACCCATCAGTGTACACATGCAACTCCTGCGGCAATGGAGGCTGCGCGACCGCGTCCTCCCACTCCACAAAATCTTCCACCGTATCCACGGTCCGCATGCGCTCTAGAACTCCCACAGCTGGACAGACGTGACTCTTTAACTGCCCTGCCCGCCGAAACGTTTCTTGGCATGTTTGGCACGTGAAGCTCTGCACAGTAGTGAGCGTCGGATCACATATGGCATGCTCGGCTTCGTAGTGAAAGGACAGTTGGTTAAATTTTCCAAACTGCTTCTGACACACAGGACACGTAGGCTGGCCCTGACCCCGACCAGCTCGGCGGTCTGTTCGTAGTCGCCTCCGGCGTTTTTGACTCTTGTACATCTGCGTCTCGTGTCCCGGCGCATGACCCTTAAGTCTGATCCCCAACTCATCTTCGCTACACTCATGCTCCCGTTCTGGCTCTGGTTCACCCTGCACCGTCGCCCACGCAGGCACCGGCCTCCCCAACCGCCACTTATCCAAATCTCTTTCCCGCCCCTGCAACACTACCTCCACTGGAAAAGCTCTATACACCTCCTCCCGCCACTTACTGCGATTTTGCGCTTTTCGGAACCAGTCCATTTCCGGGATCCCGGCGTGTCTCAGACATGAGTTTAGCCACTGCGCCTGCTTAAAAGGGCACCTCATCTTCGCGCCATGCCCATCAATCCAGCCGAACAGGACCTGTTTTTGCGGAGCCTCAACCGGCATACGCGCCACGTGTCCGAGCCACAGGAGGCTGGCCCTCCGGACTGCCGTATCAAATTTTTCCCACTGCGCCAGGTTTCGCAACACTTCATTGGTGACACCTGCTTTTCGCAGGTCCCGAAGGCGATAGCCTAAACACCTCCGGATGGCTATGTGTATGACCCCTTGCATGCGCTTGATCTGGTTGGTCTGCCACGCGCGCGTGCGCGCAAAGCTCATTAGGGTACCCTTTATGACGGCCTTTAGTACCTTGATGCGCGTAGACACGCTGATGTCAGTGCGGGCGTAATGTTTTGTGCGCCCTCGGAGCCAAGCCCCGGACACCTCAGACACTTTCCCCGCCGCCTTTTGCGCCCGCCTGTGTGTTTCCGCCGCATGCCCTGCCCGTTCCGCCAACATGGCCCCCACGTGCTTTACCGTCCCCGCTTCCCCTAGCCAAGGTACGTCCGTGCCCGGTCGCACCTCCCTCATTACTCGAAGGCCCTCTGTTTTCTCCTGGTTGACTTTGCCCTCGAAATCCCGTATTGTCTGAACAAGTACGTTTTCCGCCCCCCTTACCTCGGCCGCTTCCCCCATGATGCCCGTGTCATCTGCATAAGCAAAATCTCCCAGACAGACCCGTTTGATGTTTCGGCCCTCCTCGATCCGGTCCAGCCGCCTTTTGCCCACCTTCCCGTCCACCTTGAAAACCCAGTTCAACCCAGGCGTCTGTCCCTCCTGCTCTGCCCTTCGGGACCGTCTGGCCCTAAACCGGCACAAAAGTAGATGACAAACGCCCCTGATGTCTGACTTTGCACTTTGGATCTTCATGGATCCCCCGTAATACTCGCAAAAAAGACATTGGACAGCCCTTCTTCTCCAGCGCCTTCCATAAGGCACCTCGTGCCACTTTAGGGTAGGCTTTTTCTAGATCATAAAAGCGGAAAAGGTACACGCGATCGTGCGCGGAGTGCGCAGCTTCTTCCAGAACCCCCCTTGTTATTTGCTGTATATCGTCTACCCCGCTTCCAGGTCTAAACCCGAACTGCAGTGCATTTAACCACGGCTGGGTCCATCTGGCCAGGCGGTGAGCGCAAATGCGCGCTAAAACTTTGGAACCCACAGACAGTAGTGTGATGCCCCTCCACGAATTCTTATCCTTCCAGTTACCCTTTCGTTTCCAAATTGGTACCACTATACCGATTCGCCATGCCTCCGGCCACAATTCCGCTTCCCGTCCCGCGTCCGCCCGCGTGGCGGAGCGCCACGAAAACGTGAGAAACTCAAACAGCCGGTCGTGCAGTTCCCTACCCGCCCACTTGAAGTATTCTGCCACCATTCCGTCCACCCCTCCGGCCTTCCCATATTTCATGTCCCGAATGGCCCTCAGCATTTCTTCCCATGTGGGGAAATCCGCCAGTCCCGGTTCCTCGGGCCTATCCTCGACGTCCCCCCACACCGATTCTGTGACCTGACCACGCCCCTTTTGTATAGCCTCGAAGTGGTCCTTCCATGCTTCCAGCTCTTCCTTGCCCGAACTCCGGACCCGCCCCCCACCCCGTCTGTCCCCCTTTATGGCCGCCAGCAGTTGTTTGACAATTTTAAACACTCCGTGGGCCTCCGGCTTCCCTATCAGTGCATCGGCTTCCTGCGCCCGTTCTCTCAACCAGTCCTCCTTCCACCCGCGCACACACAGTCTCTTGCATCTCCTAGCCTCATGCAACCGCCTCCGGAATCTGGCCCGCACCGCGACATCCTCTTGTTCCCCCGCCGCTGCGTCCCTTAACTGCGCCTCCCTTATTCCCTCGCCCAGCTCCTGCAGCTCCTTGGCATGCAGCTGCAGCCACGGCGACCCCCCTGCATCTTTTACCACTCCGCACACCTCCAAGGCTACCCCACGACAGACCTCACACACTCTTTCCCACTTATGCGTCTCATCAACGTTGCCATCCAATTCCTGTCTCAGGTCCCTGAGACGACTTTCCACCAAACCCTGCCAGCGTTCCCTAAGCTCCTTTGCCTGCCCCCCTGATCCGCGCAGCTTTGCTAAGTCCGGGTTCTGTTTGGAGGCCCTTCGGCCCTTCTTAGGCCTCCACCACTTCCCCACCCGTAGCACGCATTCAACCGGATTATGATCCGTGTAGTCCGTCCATGAGCCCTTAACACTCGGACCATCATACAGGATGCGACATGACTGAAGATGCCACAAGTCTTGCTCCCTAACCAGAAAATGGTCGAGTTCATGATCCGAGCGGTACCGTGGGTGCCGCCATGTGCAGCGGCGCCTCTGCTTGAAACGACTGCCCGCCTCCCGGAAACTGTTTCGCTCACACCAATCCCGCCACTCTGCCCCCGGCTTGGTGACCTTTGGCCCCGCGAACGGGCCCATGATAGTGTGTCCCGACCTACTCACATCCACGCTGTTGCCCATTTCGGCGTTGAGGTCTCCTGCTATGATGACCATGGTTGTAGGAGGAGCCGCCTCCACCAAAACAGACACCTCCTGTCTCAACGCTGTCCGCTCCCGAACTCCCGACGCGCTTGTGGGTGCATACACCGAGCAAATCCAGAGACCCCTACGCCAGCCCCGTCTGGGAATGCTAATGGCCGCTGCCCTTGCCCGCCGCTGGTACACCACCCCTCCGCCCCGTTCCCACCAATCATACCACACATCCGACAGCAAGAAGCCCACCATTCCCCGCACCAACAGAAACCATTCCCGTCCCCCAAAATGGTACTCACGTATCCCATCCTCCGGAAACTGCAAATCCGTAAGACAAACAATGTCCCATTGCTGCTCCGTCATTCGAGTGAGCAGTACCTTGACTTTGAGCTCTTGGTCCGTCCCGCCCCCTGTTACCCCTAACCCTCTCGTGTTCCATGTTGCCATACGTATGCTTGTATTACACCGTCGAAGTCGAGCATGTTTCTCCCGCATCCTCCGCATGAAGCCTCCCGCCTGTCTACCCCGACGCACCGCCCGACTAACCCGCAAACGTGCCAGCCCCCTAGAGGCCTCCCGTGGAGCCCTACACCTTCCCATCCCGCCCGAGGCCCGCAAAACGGCGCTACCCTTCCTCCCGCCCCGTACCAACCCCCCCCCAGAGAAAGGAGAAAGGAGGAGTCACCCGTCCGAGTAAGCCGCCCTCTCCCTGGACCTCTCACCATGCGCGCCAACACCCGAGGGGACCCCCAATCCACCCACCCCGTACCCAGCCTGAAGGCAACTTAGGGTCAAGACCCCGTAAACAAGAACCCCCCACGGACCACAGCGTAAAGAGCCCAACCGCCGACCACACGGGTGGGCTAACCTCACTGGCGCACCCGGCACACCACCAGCAGCACCACACACGGCAGAGGAGAGGGAGACCGCACCATGCGCAGCCCCCCCCAACGGCCCCCGCGACAGCTTTGAGCCAGAGTGGCCGAGGATGACTGGCATTCCGCCCCCTGGGGACCCCGCAAAAATCCAAGGACGCAAGGACCAAGGACCAAAAACCCCAAAGACCAACTCCCTACAGAAGGGGGGTCCGACCATGTCGGAGTTGGATTAGCCCATGCTGCGTAACCCATCTCGCGCTCCCACCCTGACCCCAGCACCGTGAAAAACCCCCTGGTCCCATGGCACGTCATCCGAACCTAGCACAGGGAGATGCCCGTTAAACTCACGCACAGACAAAAACCCCTAAACTAATGCGGCAGCATGGTTGCCCGCGCGGCGACCACGTGGAGGTCGACGCCAGTCGTTGCCGCGCGACATACAATCAGCATAGAGTTTTCGTCGATGATATAGTCGACATAACCAAGTACAAACAGCAGGGAAGCTGGGTGCGTTTTCCAGGCCCCCCAAAACGCACTTTGCCCTCTCACCCCAAGAAGGGGAATCTTCGCTGTGGACAAGTGGTCGACAAAACAAAATACAAGCTCCAGTGTGCGTTTTCCAGGACCGTCAAAACGCACTTTGCTCTCTCATCACAAGAAGGGGAATCAATGTGCTGCTTTCAGTGATTCTGCCCCTTAACCCTCAAGCCCCAATGCGAGTGCGTTTACGGACCGCGCCAAAACGCACCCATTGCGTAGGTTTCAGCCTATTTGAGGTTCATACTGATAGAACATCCTGCCCCTGAACCCTCAAGCCCCAACGCGAGTGCGTTTAGCGACCGCACCTAAACGCACCCGTGGTGCAGGTTTCAGCCTATTTGGGGTTCATACTGATAGAATATCCTGCCCCTTTACCCTCAAGCCCCAACGCGAGTGCGTTTAGCGATCGCCCCTAACGCACCCGTGGTGCAAATTTCAGCCTATTTGGGGTTCATGCTGATAGAATATCCTGCCCCTTAACCCTCAAGCCCCAACGCGAGTGCGTTTAGCGATCGCCCCTAAACGCACCCGTGGTGCAGGTTTCAGCCTATTTGGGGTTCATACTGATAGAATATCCTGCCCCTTAACCCTCAAGCCCCAATGCGAGTGCGTTTAGGGACCGCGCTTAAACGCACTCGTTTCGGGTTTCAGGGCTAAGGGGCATGATGTTCTATCAGCCAGATTCAATGGAAGTTGGAAGCACGGCTGGCCAATACCTTTCCAGGACCTGTCGCCCAATCGCGTCCCTTTCGCGGACCTTTCGCGTGCCTTTCGCGATTTTCAGCGTGCGCTTCCTCTCAGAAACAGCGTGAAATCAAGCACTTTCGCAGTTAGTCGCGGAGATCTTGCTCTCCAGCACGTGCCATCAACCATCCTCGCCTGCACTTTTGCACTCGACAGGGATCAGTGTGCATTTTTGAAGCCTTCCAAAAAGCACCTTGCCCCTGATCCCCTCCCCAGCATTGCAACCACCACCGGCCGCCACTAGAAGAAACAAAGTGAATGCTTTCAAGCATCAGGCATAAAATCCCCTCGACCCAAAAGGTTGCGTTTGAAACGCATTCGTCGGGGAGCAAAACAAAGTATGTATGAAGCCCAAATAGGCTGAGCCCTGCTATGGGTGCGTTTAGAGGCGGTCCCTAAACGCACTTGCATTGGGGTTTGAGGCTTAAGGGACAGGATGCTCTATCAGTATGAACCCCAAATAGGCTGAAACCTGTAGAAGGTGTGCGTTTAGGCGCGGTGCCTAAACGCACTCGCATTGGGGCTTGAGGGTTAAGGCGCAGGATATTCTATCAGCATGAACCCCAAATAGGCTGAAAACTGCACTATGGGTGCGTTTAGAGGCGGTCCTGAAACGCACTCGCATTGGGGTTTGAGGCTTAAGGGAGAGGATATTCTAGCAGTATGAACCCCAAATAGGCTGAAACCTGCACCACGGGTGCGTTTAGGAATGCGAGTGCGTTGGGGCTTGGGGGCTAAGGGGCAGGATATTCTATCAGCATGAACCCGAAATAGAAACCTGCACCGCGGGTGCGTTTAGGGGCGGTCGCTAAACGCACTCGCGTTGGGGCTTGAGGGTTAAGGGGCAGGATATTCTATCAGAGTATGAACCCCAAATAGGCTGAAACCTACGCAATGGGTGCGTTTAGGCGCGGTCCCTAAACGCACTCGCATTGGGGCTGGAGGGTTAAGGGGCAGGATATTCTATCAGTATGAACCCCAAATAGGCTGAAACCTGCACCACGGGTGCGTTTAGGGGCGGTCGCTAAACGCACTCGCATGAGGTTTGAAGGTTAAGGGGCATGATATTCTATCAACCAAATTATCCCTTTCGCGGCGCCTTCCGCCGCGCTTTCGCGGGCCTTTCGCGGATACTAAAAAACAAGCAGAAATCTATATAAAATATTCGCCAGTAAAAAAAAGACAGGGGTTTGCGGATAACCCCCAAATATCGTTTGCTGTTCATGAAGTTATGGGATCCCCCCGAGTGTTGGTGGTTTGTGAAGGTACATGACACCTGAACACCAGAAATTCATGCTGACCTCCATGGCTTCATGGAGAACAAGGTGGCATCAGATTCTTATTGGGAGATGAATATCTCCCCAATCTTAGGACCCACCCTGCCCCCCCCCCCTCCCAATGCATCAAATTACCTTCACTGACTGGTCATCCGCGTTGGCTGAAGTCTGGTGTCTAACAGCAGAGCAGGACACGCGGATGGAAACCTTCCCCATTCCTAAAATAGTTCGCGCTCACTTTGGGTAGCGTTAGAGTCTTCAGATCGTCGCAAATGCTGCCACAACGATGTAAGCCCGGGTTATCGCCCATCTCATGACTTTACTTTTTCTGCACCAGGGGTGCTGGATCGAAGAGCAATCGCTCCGGGAGTTGCACTGGTCGATGCAGGAACTGAGCGTCATCGTTCCGAGCTGCGTGGCGCTGCCCTGCCCAGGGGGGGAGGGTTTTTGCTTGTTTTTCATCTCAGTCTCGGGGGCCCGAGTTTAGGAAGTTGACATGGCCTCCCTCCCTCCTCAAGTGAGATGACCCCCATGCGTGGATTCGTGAATCCTGTAGCCTCAAGAAGGAATCCCAAGCCACAAGCTCCTCAACCGGCTTCGGACTTCTACGTGCTCTAGTTTAGGGTTTAGGGTTTAGGTTAGGGTTTAGGGTTACAGGCCCCACAAACAAACCTCAACACAGGCGAAGCCGATGCTTGGCAGATTTGGCGCCTGATTTGAGCAGTAGCTCAACGCTGTGCACCTGGGGGGCCGTACATGGAGACCCCCAGCTACGCTGAGATGCCTACACATCTACAGTTGTACCAATACGCCGGAGCCCCTCAGACGTGCCTGGAAAGATGAAACGAGAGATCATGGGCCTGTGGCTACTGCACAAGGCGCGAGGTCGATGAAAGAACAAACTGTATGTTTGTCCATGACCCAACCAGGGTTCGAGGAGTCAGAAACCATACCTCAACCCCCAAAATATGCAAAATACTGGCCCTATTCAGGGTTTGGGGGCTTTTTTTCTTCATACTTTGGGGGTCTAGGTGGGTGTCCAAAGCATTCGGGTGGTATCGGGTGCCCCAATCGCTCAACACCCGAAACCCTAAACCCTAAACCCTTGCTAAACCCTGAACCACTACAGTCAGTACGGTCCAACAACCCTAAACCCTTAACCCTTACCCCTAAACCCTATGGTCCTACGAACCTGGGGCCAGCACGCGTACACGCCGTTGGCGCCATCCGCGTAGCAGTTGTCCTGAACGCTTCGTGCTTATGGGGCTCAGGCTGCAGACTTCTCCTTAAAATAGACGTAAAGCTTGGGATGTTCCCCCTGATACGAATAGTTTTAAATAGTTCTTTGAATAGGGGGTACTAGAATCATGTTCCCCCTTATACTAACAGTCCTTAATTGGGATTGTACTAGAATGCACCTTTGCGGGGAGTCGGGCATGGCGAAAATCTTGCAACCAGATTGCAACTTTGTTTGGTTTAATTCATGACACGTATTTCAAATACATACATATATATATATACGTATACATATGTATATAGATCTTATATATACATATACGTATATATATATATATTATTGCTGGGCGCTGCGCGGTATATATATATATACACATTATATGGCTGTGCGCTGTGCGTTCTCGGCCCCACCCCCTCCCTAGGTATCCTGCCGCCCCATGGTCTACGGTCTCCCCTGGACCAACCCTAAAGCCCTAAACCCTGAACCCTAAACCCTCTCTCCTAAATCCTAAACCCTAAACCCTAACCCGTAAACCGTAACCCCTAAACTAAATCCTAAAACCCTATTTTAAACCTTAAACCCCAAACCCTAAACCCTAAAACCAACCCACAGCCACACCACAGAAGGGGGGGGGGACTCGCCCCCCCCTCCCCCCTCCCCCGCCCCCCTTTCCCTCCTCTCACCGGAGCACTTTGTCCCAACAAACAGGCACGGGTACCGGGGAAGTTTAAGGCTTGGGTATAGGATCTGTTGTGGGCCTTAGATTTCGGGTCTTGGGTCCACTGGACTTTGAGCTTTAAGCCTACTGGGAATGTATTGAATGAACTTTATACTTTCTCAATGTTATGGGTCTCTTGGGTGGGTGTTGTTTTTTCTAACGCTTGTCAAGCTGCTTGGCTAGTGAATGCTCGGACTTGAGATGCTGAGCCCTAAGCCCTAAACCCTAGGTTTTTGCACCTCTGAATCCTTTATCAGTATTGGTTTGTCTCTCACACACACAGACATATCCTGCATATGCTGCCTCTACAGACATGTGTATACCTTCCAGGCTTCCAGGAGTTCAACTCAGGGAAATGAAAATATAGCTTGTGCATCGGGAGGTCAAGTAAACCCCCCACGTCTTGGGGCACCGACCGGGGAAGTTGTTGTCGTTGATGCGGCAACCGTCGTTGTTGTTGCATCCTGCGCGTGAGAGTCTTGGGTCTTGGCAGGGCCTACATGCTCCTCATACCAAAACTCCGCCATACCCTGAGCACTTGCTTGACAGCTGCAGGGGTCTCTGAAAGGGGGTTTGGCATTTAATAGCTTCGGCTGGGGCTTGAGGGACAGCTCTTCGGCCTGCGCCGGCTGCCAGCTGAGGTCGCGGTAGTAGATGCTGCTCTGACAACCCGACTCAACCTGCCGGGTTGAGCTTTAAAGCTGCGCAGGAGGCCGCCAGCGAGCCACTGGGTCTGAGTCGGGCAGATGGGCCACCGATTCCTCTAGATTCCTACCCTAGACCCTAAACCCTAAACCCTATAGATTCTGGAAAGCCTTTCTTTCTGTCTCTCCTGCCTCGGGCCCACAGTTGTCCAGAAGCCAGCAGTCGGAGCCGCAGTCCTCGAGTATCTTTGTGTAGGACTGAACAGGAACAGCAGATTTCTATCATGGTTGCTATGTCGTATGATTCTTAAAATACGAATATCATTATAATCAGCTAAGCCAAGAACATGAGGACATGAGAACATAATGGAAGCGACGCCACTTGTGGATTCGTCCGTGCTCTATATAGCGTCTAAGCTTCTGGCTAAACTGCCCGCGTAAAGCACTTCTCTCCAGCCACCTCCCTTGCTTCCCTTCCCCTCCCTTTCTGGGCCCCCCGCCCGCCCCCCCCCCCCCTCTCCCCCTCCCATTCCTCTTCTTCTTGTCCGTCTGTCCTTTTCTCCAAAGACCACCACACACACGCCCACCACAACCACCGCCACCCACCGCCACCCACCGCCACCACCAGCACCACCAGCACCACCACCCCCACCGCCACCACCACCAACAGCACCAGCAGCAGCACCGCCACCAGCACCAGCACCACAAACCACCACCATATTCCACGCCCCCGAGTCGCAGAGCTCTGAAGACCATGCTCTTGAGACAGGAAGACATACGAACACGCACTCGTACAAACCACAAGCTTTACCTTGACCCTCAGGTACACCCCAAAGTCTTTCTTGATGGAAATAGTACTGACCCCCCCCCCCCCCCCCCCCCCCCCCCCCCCCCCCCCCCCCCCCCCCGTTGAATGCTGACCCCCCCTTCCCTGTGAAGCGTTCAATAGTGACCTGTATGTCTCATGGGTCCTGCCCTCAGCAGCAGCCTACTTATTTCTGGGAAGAATCAACGAAGAAGAGCTTGCTTGTTTCGCCGAGTCGCATATTGAATGACAGCGCACGCCGAGTCTACGCCTCGGGGGCTGCCAAACCCCCTTGTGTTGAAACCCTCAACGTGTTTATTGTCCATATACTCTGGTAGGGATTCTAGCTCTGGGATTCTAGGAACCCTAAACCCTAAACCCTAAACCCTAAACCCCCCTAAACCCTAAACCCTAAACCCTAAACCCTAAACCCTAAACCCTAAACCCTAAACCCTAAACCCTAAACCCATTCTAGGATCTCTATTTCAGGGGTCATTGGTCCTGCAGGGGATCTGCTGAGGAAGAGGGCGTCTGCCCAACGGAGGGGCTTCAGAGTCTTCACTGCCAGGACAACCATCCGCGTCTCAACGCTTGCGGTTTAGGGTTTAGGGTTTAGGGTTTAGGGTTTAGGGTGTAGGGTTTAGGGTTTAGGGTTTAGGGTTGAGGGTTGAGGGTTGAGGGTTGAGGGTTGAGGGTTGAGGGTTGAGGGATCTTCAAACAAAAACCAAAAAAACTAGGGGTGGTGGTCCTCTTCCAAGCCGAGGGGCATCGGTTCATGCATTCCGCAAGAGTCATCGTGCCGAGCCGCGTGGCCATGCCCTGGTTTTCGCCTTGAGCTGCCATGGGCTTCGGTAGGTAAGAAGGGTTTAGGGTTTAGGGTTTGGGGTTTGGGGTTTGGGGTTTGGGGTTTGGGGTTTAGGGTTGTTTTTGTTAGGTTGAGCTTTGGGGAGCCGACGGAAAACTCCTAGCACCTGCATCACCCGCCCTTCAAAGCCCACTTCCAGAGCACAATCTCAGCCACTCAGATGTGAAGTATTTGTTTAAGAGCCGCCCAAAAGAAGTCAAAAACATTCTTCCTTGTAGGGGTAATGTAGGGATTATGTTCTTGCATTTTTGGGGGAGTTCTGCTGCCTTCAGTAGGTTTTGTTTTTTAATAAGTGTTTTACAGCCAGCCAAGCATCAGTACCTGTTGCTAACGCAGTTGTACTGGGTGGTCTGGGATATGCTGCCATCCGGATAGCAGGTTTGTGGCTCCTGCGCCGCAAGCCCAGGTTTAGGGTTGAGGGGTCTCATCGCTGACACTCGGCCAAGCCAGGCTTAGGGCTTAGGGCTTAGGGCTTAGGGCTTAGGGCTTAGGGCTTAGGGCTTACGGCTTAGGGCTTAGGGCTTAGGGCTTAGGGCTTAGGGCTTACGGCTTAGGGCTTAGGGCTTAGGGTTGAGGGTTTAGGGTGAGACCGCCATAGCCCGCAACCCATGGCCCTTCTTCTTGTCCTACGAAAGGTGTTTAGGGCTTAGGGTTCAGGGCTTAGGGTACTAAAGAAGCCTTGACACGCTTTGCTGCTGAGCTGAGCAAAGCGAGGTCTCTTCAAATCTCCCTTGAACAACCTTGCCACAAGGCCCACCAACCACCCAAACCCGAACAGACGAACATGTAGGACTCAGAATATATATATATATATATATCTCGCATGAGGTAGGCAGGGATCCAATTAGGGCTTTGAGTCTTTGGTTTAGAGGTTTAAGGTTTAGGGGCCTCACGGAACCTTCAAGCGAAACAAATAATAATCAACAAGCGGCGCGAGCCAAAGCTCAGGCTTCTAAACCAAGAATTCAGAACTTCGCCGGGCTGCTCAACGATACCACAGACGAATTACACACACACATACACTTTTGCAAAGGCATGTGCCTAAATTACCTACAGTATATACATAATATACATATACAAAGACATGTGTAAATATAAGAAATATCTAAGTATATTTTTAAGCTTATATACAAGGCCTCAAGGCCACACGTACTTTCTTCGAATCTCTTGCGTGCAGAGGTGGCGGAGGCTCACAAAAGCCAGGCCTCACCACAGCCTGCCAGGAACCTGGGCCCCCAAAAAGGAGGGTTTAGGGTTTAGGGTTTGGGGTTTGGGAAAGGGTTTAGGGTTCGCCACAGCCTGCCAGCAACCCCCAAAAAGGGTGGTTCCGAGCGAGCACAAAGGGGAATTTTCGAGGTTTAGGCTACGTTTCCGTCTTAGGGATTTATGGGGTTTTAGAGGGGTTTAAGGATGGTTCTGACAAGGGAGGGGTGGCCCAGTATGGCCAGCCCTTTGCGGCAGGGAGCCTGGCTGCGTCGGGCGTCGGGCCCTTGCAGCTCTGCCCCCAGTTCTGTCGGTTTAGGGTTTAGGGTTTAGGGTTTAGGGATTAGGGTTTAGGGTTTAAGGCCTGTGAAGCCCTGAAATTGCAAGCACGTGCCTACTTGGGTGGTCCAGCGGCAGCAACCAGAGTCGGCAAAGTGGAGGTCAGGTTCTGAATACTTCAGGAGTGGACGGAATTTCAGCAAGGGCTTCTTGCACACCCTAAACCCTAAACCCTACACCCGAAACCCTAGACTTTAACCCCTAAACCCTAAACCCAGGCCCTAAACCCTGGCTGTCCTTTGAAAAACTTTGGGCCCGAGGCTTCCAATCCCACGAGCACCAGCCACCCTTCGGTAGGGTCGGATCCTAAACCTATACTCCCCTTAGAACCTTAATAAAAATGATATTTTTAATATCCTCTTGGGTTTTATATAAACAAAAAGAAAAATAATTCCCAAGGGCGATATAGAAACTGGAGATCCTTCAGGCCTACTCCATATAGAAAGTCCCTGGACAAGCAAGGTACAATCAGAGCAAGCTGATTATTTCAGGCCTTCGTATTCAGAAGGAAGTGGCCCTCTTAAAGGTGAGCCGCTCTCAACAAAATTACTCTACGCCCCCTTGAGTCTTCTCCGCTCTCAGGGCCGGGAGACAACGAAGAGGCCAAGAACACGGAGGCGATGATCGGCCTGAGGTGCGCGGCAAACCGCCGATCTGATCTGCAAGATCTTCAAATTCGACGTAGGGAGCAGTCCGGTGAAGAATGCTGAACTCTTGTGGATTTGTTGTAAGGGATTCTTGGGATTGTAGTACAATGGCTCTGGTGGTGGTTACGACGCGGGCAGTATCAGGAAGGGTTGAACCCTTAGGTGGCTGATGGATGGGGGGGGATTCGAACTGGGAAAGGTACCACGCTGGCACCTGTATAGTATATATAGCAGCCAACAAACAACTCATCCCTTCTTCTTTTCATCACGTGCCCCCCCTCCTCTAGAATGCTCTCGACATCCCCCCTAAAACTAACAGTCCTCAGTAGGAAATTCTAATGTAGGGGGTACAAGAATCCCTATGAAGGACTGTCAGTATAAGGGGGAAAAAAAGTTCCCCCCTTATAAACCTTTATAGGGGGTACTCTAATCCCTATTAAGAACTGTCAGTAGAAGTGGGGAAAAAACCCCCTTGAGGGCAGCCGAAGGAGGCCTTGAAAGCGGCCTTGAAAGCTGGGCGCACCTGCGGCGACCTCGGCTTGGCCGGGGTTTAGGGTTAGGGTTTAGGGTTTAGGCGGCTTGGCCGGGGTTTAGGGTTAGGGTTTAGGGTTTAGGGTTTAGGGTTTAGGGTTTAGGGTTTAGGGTTTAGGGTTTAGGGTTTAGGGTTAGGGGGGGGGGGGGGGCCCTACAAGCTTCGGTCGGCTTCCGCGTACCAGGTGCGGCTTGCGGGATTCAAGGCTTCAGGCTTCTGCCGGTCGTTCCTGGGCGATGGGTCCCAATACGGGTCCCCAGACCACGTTGTGGCAAGCTGCCGCATAGCCAGGGGTCATGCAGATGCTGACAGCACGCCATCGCAGAATCCGGTTCCTAACGGTAAGAGTTATGAGCCTTGAAGCTTAAGCTGCTTTGCATATGAAACTCCTGGATTTTTCTCCACATCGAGCTCACTCGTACAATCTCTCTCTGAAGGCTGCTGAGCTGTAACCTGATCTACGGTTGGACTTGCTACAAAGGTGGTGTGCATACAGCAGCTCAACAGTCCAGTGTTTAGGATGTCCACTGCTTCTAGCGGGGCACAGTGCCCCAAATTCTGACTGGACAGCAGTAGCATGGCGCAACTGCTTGCAATATCTAGAATCTAGATCATACTGTCTGGCGATCATGCGGGTGCCCCATGAGCTTGACTCACCAAGACGCGAGTCCTCGGGCCAACCGCTGCAATGCACATTACCCTCAACAGGTACTGAAGCACACATAGCTGACGGCAAACATGTCCCGCACGACAGGGATTCACAAGGCATGATCTCGTATGTGTGCTCTTGTGAACAGAGGTCGTCTCACAGCGCCACCCTACCCCCCGTAGCAAAACAAGGCTTTCACTGGACGGCATCCACTATTCTGCTGGTAGTTGCCGTATTAACGTTGTGTTGATGATGGAATCACCAGCAGTGCTCTACTGCTGTGCATGAAAAGGTCCATAGCTCATTCTGAAACTCGACAGACCTGGTCACATGTTCCATAATATGGGGGTTTACGATATAAGGGGGTGCCTTAGTGTCTTCTTTTATAAGCAGATCCTACTATTTGGCTTTGTTTAGTGGTCCCTTATTGTCGTAAAGACCCAGAGTGCTCTCTTCAGACATTGAATCAGGCCACCGCGCCTGGAAAGTCGCGTCGGACCTGATCCGACACCGGCTTGGAGGTGCAAGAGTTCAGCCGTTTAAGGCTATTAAGGGGTAATGAAGCCTAAATAGGGTTATTTCAGGGGGTAACCTATGGGGGGGGGAGTATAGACTAGGGGTAGACAGGAAACTTGTGAAGAGTACACATGACGTTCAGGGTTTGCGGGTTAGTCTCTGAACTTTTCGCTAGTCCATTCTTTTCCTGGGTTGTTGTTTCTGCGTTGGCTTGGCCTTGATGCACGCACTCTCGCCTAGCTCCTGCCTAGGTCCTGTGCGCGCATCCTTTCAGGCTTACACACGCAGTTTCACATCGAATGACAGAGACGCGGTTTCCTGCCTTTTGGGTTCCTGGATGGGTTGCCTTCGTGCTTCTGTTCTAAGAGGGTTTGCATGTCGTAATGTCATAATTTGTGCATTCTCGGCTTTTTCCGCCTTTGTACATATTATACGAATATATATATATATATATATGTGTGTGTGTGTGATATATATATATATATATATACACATATTTTTTATTTATTTATGTATATGTATATACATATATAAATATATGTGTGTGTGTCCCTCTTGTGAGTCGTGAGCCTCATGTTGGCCTAGTGGACCCTAAGTTGAGCTTTGGATTCGGGGTACTTGGGTTTCGGAGTTTCGGTTTTCCTGAGGGCTAAGTGCCTAGACATATTCTTCCTAGATGGCCTGATATCTTCGAAAGCGAGCTGGTAAGGCGACACAGCAAGGGGGGCGCACCCCCATTTAAGGGTTGTTCTATATCCTTGTTCCATGGCTGCCAAGTAGGATCCCTTGCGCTTCGCCCTTGCGCCAACCTTGCGCGGGCTTTACTGGTAGATGTGGAGGGTCAACTTGAAGTTTTGAATAAACATCACCAAGAGATAGCTTGCGCAGAGCTTGCGTTCGCCCTTGCGCGAGCTTGCGCGCGCTCGAGAGGTGTGCGCGTTTTATCACGACCGACATTTTCCCTAATCGACCTCCTAAGTATCTCACAAGAACCTGCCAAAAAGAACAACCCTCATTTGTGAACACCAAACCCTTGACCCTACGTTGAGGCGGCTCATCTTGATGGCTTCTAATGCACGACCGGGGTGCAAAGCCCCCTCCCCCCTTTCCCCCAATTCGGGAAACAAAGGGTTCGCTTGTGTTCGTATGCTCTTCGATGCAAGTGCTCTTGATGGCATCATGCTTTCTGAAGCAAGCTTCCGGGGCATGAATAAGCGGGAGGGGTTGGAGGGGGGGTAGTAAGTGGCCCAAACGCAATTCTTGTACGACGCGCTTCAACAGCATTCACACGTGTTTTCAAGCTGATGGTAAAAGCAAAGCCGCATGGCTTCAACAAGAGGGGGCTGGGCGGGGCCCCCCCCCCCGCCCCACCCAACTTGCCTTGCAAATCCCATGCTCGTACGACGAGTTCATGACGAGTTCGGAATAGATTCGCAAGTTCCTGATCGCCTGCACCCAAATCCCCAGACAGTCTGTGAAAAGTTGGTTATAAAGGGTGAACATGGGTGAACAGTCCTCAGGGCTTAGGCCCAAGAGGGGAAAAGGATGGGCGAAGCTGCCCTGCCCCCATGTGTAAACACACAATGCTCCCATAGACTATATCTCTGTCGTTGTCCCTCGCACGATTTGTTTCGTTCGTTCTTTCTCTCGCTCGTGGTGTCCTTCCTATAGGTCTTTCTCTCGTTCTGTCATGCACTTCTCTCTTTCGTTCTTTGTGTTTTTTTGTTTTCCCCAGCCTGTCCCTTCCCCCGAACGAAATACAAAACGCAGAAGCAGGGCCACACAAGGGGCCAAGACACTCACAGCGAAAGCAAACACGAGGACAGCACAAAGCGAAGCAAGAAGCAGGCAACAAAAACAATAGATCAAGAAGAACTAAAACACAAGGAGAAAAGCAATAAGACCAGGAACAAACAATCGCAATTGGAGACAAGCACCAATCCTGGGTCTCGCCGCGAGAGGGCTTCGCTGTTGTCCACTCTCCAGCAACAACTACTTGCCCCAAAAAGAAAATATAGTACTCCCTTTATTACCCTTTGCGGAAGAACATGTTCATTTTACGTGGGGCTCTGAAGCAAATAGTAGATGACATGTCCCAACGCGTGTTCAGGTCAAGGTCACGGCTGCCCAGCAGACACGGCCTTTTCAGAAGTTGAAACCTCGCGCGGGGCACAGCAAAACGACGATCTCAAAACTCACAGGACAGGAGTGCCCCCCCATGATACACATGGTACTGAAGTTACTCCCACGAGCACGGTCACGAGGCCGTGTCACAAGAAAGGTCCCCCAAGAAGCCCTTGCGGTCTACGTCGACGCCACTGATCACGAGCTAAAGTGAAATCCTGTCAAAGCATGGCCTCAGCACATCAGTATCCGTACAATTCTGTATTATAATTACTATAAGCAAGCGACCCCACCGTGCATTCGGCTCTCACTTGAGCTTGGGCTCACCACCTCAGCCGCCTGGGTCGCTGTGCCTGATTCCTGCGCTCACGAGAGTTGCTTTCGGCCGTTGGTTCGCACACATCGTCCACGCAACATCACGGGCTTGCTGAAGCGAAGCAAGCACATGCCACCGAACGTCAGCACGTACACTACGCCACCTACGTCTACGTAATCTACGTGCATAACTTGCATTACGTATTCCACGTATACCCACGCTCGGCAATGCCTCCCGAAGGTACGTTGCCTGACCGACTAGGATGCCAGCAGCAAAGCGTAGCTAGATCAACTGAATTCAGCTGAACTGGCCCATCTTGCAGCGGTCTCCACGTTTTTAAACTGAAGCTTGTTCAGTCACACGGAGGTCTGATGATCGCCATCTGGAGGGCTGTGGTAAGTTGCGACGCTCGAATTGTGCGCCCTCTACATGTCTGTTTGCCCTGTCAACAGGCAGCCCGACATGCTCAAAGTAGGGGAGTATCTGTGGCTTCAAAGAACTTATTTCAAGGGCACGCGAGTAAGCCGCCACTTCGGAACAACAACACAAAGGGTTACCTTCCCGCATCAATGGGCAACAGCTAGACACGCCCTGAATCCATAGACATGCAGGAGCATCCCCTAGAACAACCTGCCCTTGCATGGAGATCCCATGATGTCGATCATCGAAGCAGCCAGCTGTGGCATTGCTCTTGTGCTTCTTGTGAGGCAGCTTCTGATTAGAGGCCGGCATGCGACATGACGGTGATGTGCTCAGTGAGTTACTGGAGCCTAGGCATGCTGTACATGTCCAAATCGCGCACCTATGCGCAACTGACCAACAAAATTCGAATTAGAAGATTTGCAGGGTGGCCAGCGCCCGGAATATGCAAGATGCACGGTGCTCGCGGGTCGCGGAAGATCCGCTGTACACGGCTCTGCCCTGTTATGGCCGCCTTCTAAAGAAAGGCCGGAGAAATGCCATGCAAGAGGTTTAAGTAAGTACATGTATGTGTATTTTCTGGAGAGTTCACTTGTTGGAACTCCCCTGCGCTGGATCGAAAAACTCGTCGCTGACCCTTCCTCCGATGGAGTCTAAGTCCAAGGGTCACCTGGGCTGACGAATCTTCCATGACACTGCAGCCCTGAAGTGCAGTGAGCCGAGTGTTTTGCAGGGAGCTGGTGGCAAGACTTTTGCACATTCTCAGCTTGGCTGTCAACGACAACGTGATGCAGTCTCTTGATGCTGATCAGCTAGCCCGGCACCTCTCTCTGGTCCCACTATTCTTGCATTCAAACCGGTCTGGTGTTTATGGTGGGCCCTGGTTTTCTGGGCCGCGTGGGCCTGTACGAGCTCTCCCCACGAAACGCCGAAGGCATCTCACTGAACTCCTTGATGAGTGCTAGGAAGAACCTGAACCCCCAGACTCCACAAAAGTTCCACTGGACATCTTCTGAGCCCGCGGTATGCCCTGCTGCATGAACCCAATCAGACGGACTGTCCCCGAATGTCCCCCCAAGGAAACCACAAGAACTCAGTGCCAGATTCGTCACCGCCGAGCATGCGTGATGCACGTCAGCCCCAGGACGCCTGCAATGACAAACCTTGGGCCATGTGGGTTTAGGCTCAGGAAACCTGGAGGCACCTTCAGGAGGGTTTTTATGTTCCGAGACATAGCATGTACTCGATGATAGTCTGAGCTATGAGACCGATAAGTGTGACGTCTGGCCTTGCGAAGCTTGAACTCACCCAACTCTTAATTGTTGCAGTAGAAGAAGCCCAGTTTGAAGCCCCAGAGCGTCACTACGCCGACTACTTGGCCGTTTTGATGGTCTTCTCCACGATGATAACCCCAAGCAAGTCTCTCAAAACAAAATGTTCGTATTTGTGCGGGGTTTATGATATTAGGGGCACTTTATTGGGGTCCTTATGATAAGGGGATCCTACTATTTGGGGCTCTATATTATATACCCTAAACCCTAAACCCCCAGATGTGGGTCCTGAAGCAACAAGCCTTGCCAAGATTAGCCGCGGTGCCCCGCCCAGAGCCCGATCCTGGGCTGAGTTCTACTGCACATGTAAAGTCCCTAAACCCTAAACCCTAAACCGTAAACCCTAACCCTAAACCCTAAACCCTAAGCCCTAAGCCCTGAACCCTTTGTCTTCCGTGTGTGCCGAAACTTGAGCATCTCACCTACCTTTCTTTTCTTCCACATCCCCGAAGCTCCTATCTCCGCTTCCTCTTCCTCTTCTTCTTCTTCTTCTTCTTCTTCTTTGTCTTCTGACTTTTTTGCTCTTCTTACGAATCTTCTTCTTCTTCTTCTTCTTCTGTGTCTTGTGGCTTTTTTGCTCTTCTTCTGAATCTTCTTCTTCTTCTTCTTTGTTCTTCTTCTTCTTTGTCTTCTGACTCTTTTGCTCTTCTTCTGAATCTTCTTCTTCTTCTTCTTCTTATTCTTCTTCCTCTTTGTCTTCTGACTTTTTTGCTCTTCTTATGAATCTTCTTATTCTTCTTCTTTGTCTTCTGACTTTTTTGCTCTTCTTCTGAATCTTCTTCTTCTTCTTCTTGTTCTTCTTCTTTGTCTTCTGACTTTTGTGATCTTCTTATGAATCTTATTCTTCTTCTTTGTCTTCTGACTTTTTTGCTCTTCTTCTGAATCTTCTTCTTCTTTGTCTTGTGACTTTTTTGCTCTTCTTCTGAATCTTCTTCTTCTTCTTTGTCTTCTGACTTTTTTGCTCTTCTTATGAATCTTCTTCTTCTTTGTCTTGTGACTTTTTTGCTCTTCTTATGAATCTTCTTCTTCTTCTTTGTCTTCTGACTTTTTTGTTCTTCTTCTTCTTCCTCTTTGTCTTCTGACTTTTTTGCTCTTCTTATGAATCTTCTTCTTCTTCTTTGTCTTGTGAGTTTTTTTGCTCTTCCTCTGAATATTCTTCTTATTATTCTTCTTCTTCTTCTTCTTCTTCTTCTTCTTCTTCTTCTTCTTTGTCTTCTGACTTTTTTGCTCTTCTTATGAATCTTCTTCTTCTTCTTCTTTGTCTTCTGACTTTTTTGCTCTTCTTATGAATCTTCTTCTGCTTCTGCTTCTGCCCGCTTTTTAGGGCCACCCTGGCTGGCGACGAGGCCACTATAGCCAAGCGGACCTGTCCAAGTCAGAGGAGGATCCTTTTGTACTTTTTAAGTGTGTTTGTGTTTTTTTCTCCGTCTCTGTCGCTCTCTGCAATGGCGTGACTTGCAGCAAAGCACAAAAGTTGCTTCCAAGTAATTCCTACAAGTGGGTCTAGAGAGCATGCGCAAAGACAGACTTCCAGGACGGCGTGTGTAACGAAGCCAAGGATCAGCGCAGCAAAGCAGAGTGGTATGCTGGAGGTAATGCCCTCATCCATACCGTAGAAATCCTCAGCAGGTGGGTCTTTCTTTCGGGAGACAGGCTTAGGGTTGGAATGTGCGGGTGTGTCGGGGGGCGCCCCTGGCTGTTGCACAGTACATGATTGGGTCCTACTTTCTAGGGACTTGTGGAATGTCTCAAATGTTCCACGTTTTCCCAACACTAGTGTTCCTCGACTTCGAGAACGGAGTTGGCAAGTTCTCACGACACAGGTGAGGGTCAATCACGTTGACCAGCTCCCCGTCTTTGTAGTAGTAGAGGGACTCCCCGCCTTGACAATTCTCACAATCAAGCCAAGGCTGCATGGGGTTTATGGTTTAGGGTTTAGGGTTCTAGGACTTAACTATCGGAATCAGCTTGCTTTGCACCCTATTGGCTTTGCCTCAGATTTCCGGCAGCCCGCCCCCGCCTGGGTGCTCCTGGAAATGATTCAGCATCAAGAGTGCCCAGGCATACTTCATGAAAGAGATGGCAGAGTAGCACTGCCACAGGTAGGCCATGTTCCTTGTGGAGGCTTTGGAATGTGTGCTCTCTAGCTGGGGTTTAGGGTTTAGGGTTTAGGGTTTAGGGTTTAGGGTTTAGGGTTTAGGGTTTAGGGTTAAGGTCTCGCAGAAGGACTTTGGGTTTGCACCTCCTTGCCTCAAGTACAGATTGAGAAATAACTGAACAGAGGGGCAGCATCTTGAGGCTCTTCAAACACCCAGAACTGCCCAGGGTTTAGGGTTTAGGGTTTAGGGTGTTGCAGGGTGGATGGCTGCTTAAGGGGACTGATGCCATTTTCTTTTGCACGCGGCTTCGCAGGAGATTGAGTCCCTATAGTGATGTCTTGAAGAGGCCTTCCTTAATTCGATTCTAGTCCCCATACACGATTCGAACCTGGTCATCCGGTAGTCGGTATAGTGAGAGATTCTAGGAACTGAACCAGCAAAGACGGACCCTACATCTTGAAATCTAGCAACCTGAAAGTTGCTGCAAGGCTCTCACACAGGATGAAAAAGCCACAGACGCACGCAGTGGAAGCCAGGTACGCTGGAAGCGTCGCATTTGCCATCTCCATGTTGGGAGCGATGGCGGCGATCGCGTAGGCAACTGCAATGCCTGATGGAGAGGCCCTTGCTTTTTGAGG
>CAJNDS010001179.1:0-30107 GCA_905221605.1 Symbiodinium natans | reverse complement strand
GCTTGCTTGCTGGCCCGCTTGCTCGCTTGCTTGCTTGCTTGCTTGTTTGCTTGCTTGCTTGCTTGATTGCTTGCTTGCTGGTACCGTTGCTTGTTTTCCTTGCTTGCTTGCTGGCTCGCTTGCTTACTTGCTTGCTTGCTTGCTGGGCCAGACGGCCGGAAAAAAACTACAAAAAAAAACGGAAAAAAACTACGGAAAAAATACCGCCACCAAATGATCCAAATCACGTGGCCCGCAGTCTACGGTCAGATGCTCGGCACTGAGGCTTCCGCGCTGCGGGTGCTTGCGCTATCAGCCGCCATGGCGGCCGAGATCCTGGCAACCAAATTTTGCAGCTACTGCTGCTAGGGTTTCGGGTTTAGTGTTTAGGGTTCAGGGTTTTTTTTTGCCACCCGCTTAGCTGACCTCCCGGACACTCTGCAGGGAACTGGCGATACATTTCTGGTAGGAGGGGTCCTCGTCTCAGCCGAGCCAGGCTTCAAAGAAACCCAAAGGTAACAAAAAACCCAAGCTAAAGCTTCTAAGCCAAGTTTAGGGTTTAGGGTTTAGGTTTTTTTCCCACCCTTGTCGCAGGGTTTAGGGTTTAGGGTTTAGGTTTTTCCTAGATACTGTATCGGCGCCAGGCGACAACCGAACCTTCCAACTAGTGGGGCTTTGTGGGTTGGACAGTAGGACGATAAGGACCTCACTCTAAGTCGTTCAATGCATTCCGTGAAGGCCAGCCGCTGTCTGGAATCGGAGTTGGTTTTCGCAGGCCGTGCCGCCAAACCTCATCAAACCATGGGCAAAGCTCTCTCATCTTGAGCCGTCTGCGCATGTGCGCGCTGGGACAAAGCATGGAGGCCTGGAGCCACAATGGCGGAGGTTCCATCGCCTGTCCGAAAGCTGCCAGCATTCTCGCTGAAAGCTGGGAGTTAGAGGCCGATTCACATACGAGGCGTGTTCAGCCTTGAGACCCCTCTCCACTGCAGTCGCTGTCCATTCCACCTGAAGCACCAATTCTGCGCTTTGAGGCTGCAGAGTTCGGGTTCGACGCGCCTCGGCATTGGGATCAAGAAACAGCTGCAGTGCTTCCACGCGCCCTGCACAGGAGGGGATGGCATGGCATGGGAGTTACGTCACCATCAGGTACAGTACTGCACTGGCACTTCCACGTAGCCTGTGCTGTAGAATGACCACAACCCCTCCGCAAATCAATTCTGGTACCCCAAGCAGTGTACCGTGCAAAGTGTAACATTCCAAGAGCACGCCAAGACCCCTTCCAAAGCACTCCGAGACCACACACCAAGGTCCCAGGGAGGGAGCCCCCATTTGAAAGGCAGGAAAGTGCGTCCCTGCCACATTTTCGCGACACGGAGCGAGCGAAACCTCCGAAGTGCACGAGACCTAGGCAGGAGCGCGACTTGGACCCTGGAAAGTGCAACGGGACCTGGCAGGCAAGAGCGAGATAACCCAGAATCAAGAGCATCAGCAAGGACCACCGATTATTCGTGAAACCTGCGGCTTTTCTATGAATTCGCGACCCCGAAACCTGCGACCCTGCCCGCGCTTAGGCGACCCTGCCCGCGCTTAGGCACGAGTGTAACTTGGACCCAACACGGGCTCCGTGCCCAGGCGAGCGCCGTAACGTCACCCCAACCAGGACCTCCTCACTCTGAACGTTGGCACACCGAATGCACCAGGATGCATGTGCGGTGATGTGCCAGCATCCTACGGCCTAGGTATGGTCAGGCTTTGCTGGAGTCTGCCTGCTACAGCGGTGCATAGCTGAAAATCGATGACCGTCAAATGGGAGACCTGGGCTGCGTGCGACGGATGTGAACCGATGTTCTTCACGCGCAAATCGGAAGCAGGGCTGTGTGCAAGTGATGTCACTTGATGTCAAGGTGCTTCCTTGTTTAAATGCTGCAGGGAGACGCTGTCTGCATTTGGCAGCCAAGTAGGCGCCTCTCCTAGCCACATTTCGCCTGGAAGCGAAGCATGCATCACCCCTCTCAACCCTACTATAGGTCGTGGGGGATTCCCTGCTGGAGCCGGGGATGTCGTACCAGGATGCATAGACTATGATCTTAGCAGACTTTCCACATGTGATCCGGGGGCGTAGTGCAAGGTATCACCGAGTGCGGAAAAACAAGGTTTTGTGCCTTTAATTTTACTGGCTGCTGGTACTGCATTCCTTCGTTTACCGTTGAAGCCCTGATAAGCCCTGCAAAGGGCGGCCCTGCTGAAACAACAGGCACATCATTGAAACTGGTCATCATGCGTTCCTTGGGCGATGTAGAGGAGCCACACGGAAGCTGCTTGCAGCAGGCGGTGGCTCATGGCTGTGGCCAAGGCTACGCCGCATGCCAGCCCTTTGCTTGCTAGGTCACGCAGGGTCCGTGCCGATGTCCAGACAAACCGCGAGTATGCTGCTGCCTGATACCGCGTCACTGAGGCGAGTCATGCCAGAAAACTTGCTCTCAAGAATCTCGAGAGTCGAGAGTACCACATGAAGCACCAAACCTACACTGCCTGTAGCAAGCAGGTGATGGATCGGATTCCTCAGCGTGCAAACAGAGCCATCATGGAACGACCAGCCCGGACCACCTACTCACCAATAACGCCAAACGTTGATTTGACATTCGGGGGAACTCATTTGCTGTTGTCCAATGGCAAGACCACGGCCCGAGACGAAAACAAGGTGAAAGTGAAAGAAAGAACTCGTCCGCTCACGCCCTGTTTGAATGCCTTTTCTTGGAGCGCAGTGGAGATGCCTTAAGCGATCCCTCATTGCTCAGGACAAGTCTGAAAACTTACAAAGAAGAGGGCAAGGGGGCACGCCCCCGGCAGTCTTCGCTTGTGTAGGTGCATGTGATTAATCGATGGGCAAGATTTGATACATCCTCTCAGGAGTTATTGATGCAGTCAGCCTGCTGCCCTCCATCTGTGGTTCTCATCGTCCGTGGTGCCAAGCACGTGCTATGAATGAATACTGAAAAACACCGTGCAGCAGGCTTTGTCATGACACGGTATATGCTGTGCTAGTGAGCTTTGCAGGGATGAGCTGAGGCACCAACGGAGACCTTTGCACAGTAAATTCTGCCACCAAAAATCAAGGAGTACGAGCCCTTCGGGCAGCCTCCCGGATTCCGTGGTCCAAGTTCGTGGATGAGCCAACGATCCAAGTTGTGCACTGTAGTCGTAAATGTCTCATGGTCGGTGCGGATGGGTTGCTTCACATCAGCATACAAGGCAATGAAAGCCCCTACACTCTTTGGCAGCATGTTCTTTCGGCGCTCGGCAAGCAGCCGCGCCAAAGCACCTGTGCATCGATCACAACTGGAATATAGAAGATGTCTGGAAGGCGTGGTGCTGGCCCGTCACGAACAGCTGAAGCCATGACTGAGCATGTATTGGGCGGTCTCAACGCAATCTGAACCTCCAGAAGCTGGCGTTATCTTGCCCCGCTGTGCGTACGACTCCGATTGTCCTCCAGTGCAAAGCAGGTCTTACTGAGCTGGGTGCACGATCGCTTGGTGCAGCATGATCATGCACGATCCGCGATTTTAGGCGCACTTTGCTGGAGACGTGCCACTTGCGTCGAGGGCCGTTTGGCCGCTAAGAGCGCTGGTCCCCATTTGATGGGCTACTCGAACCTATTTGAAGGCTGTCCACACTGCAGGTGGAAGAAACTGGACAGACCACTGCAGGCTGCATCCCAGAGTCTTCTTGCAGTTGAGGAAAAAATCTCGGACTTTCGATCAACATATGAGGGAGTCTCTACTTCAAATTGCTACGAGAAGTGGTATTCCATGACCAAAGTCCAAGCGACGAGCATGCACACTCAGTAAAGCCAGGTTCCTGCTTCAGCACCTCGTAAAACTGGTGTCAGAAACGGAGCCAACACGCCGAATTCCAAGACCTCCCAAGGACCTTCTTGTCTTGCATCGGGACAGCCGGGCCCAGATTTATTTGCAGACGTACCGGCTATACATACTTGTGATACTTGTGACGGTGTTGGTCTGGCTGGTGCTCCACAAGGATGCAACCTTCCAGTACGCCCACGCACATAAGTCTGCAGGGCAGGGGCCGTCCGTCTCAGCAGCTGCACTCACTCTGCATAAATCTCTACTGGCGGCTCAGACTCACTGCGAACCATTGCACGACTACCTGTGGAGCTATGCGAAGTTAGGCTGCCGGGGGCCGGACTCGCATGTTTGCTTGCCACTCTGAAATCTTCTCTGTCTCCCCTGTTGCTTCCTTTGGCTTCCGAAGATCAAACGCTCTTAACGCCCAGCTGCGAACTTGGGAGCGTGATGCTGTCGCGCTCTCGGCGTAAACCTGGCCAGGCTCAGCCGTGGCAGGACTTGATCACGGTGTCACAACAAATATACACAAATGTATGCCTTTTCGACAGGTGAGCCTATAATAATGAGCACGTCAAGTACAAAAAGTGAAAACACGCCAATGCATGTCACAAGATACAGGGGCCTCGTGGACGATGCCAGCAAGCACGGAGTCGGGGATCTGACCAGACACAGCAAACTTTATGAAGATCTCCGGGGTTTAGGGCAGGGCAATCAACCCCAGACCTCCCCTACCCCATCGCTTGAATTGCCAGCCTGGCCTTTTTCGGTTGCTGTGTTCCGCGCCGCAGGGCCTCAAGTAGACTCGTGGAAGCACGCAAATGAGGACGGGGGAGCTGCTTGTATGTGCTTGTTCGATCTAATTTGAGCCACCCACTACGATGTCCAGCTGAAACGGCAACCAGCAACGCCCAACGTGGACATTGAAATCAAGTGACCCCCCCCTCCCCCCACCCACCCATGCCCTCGGCCTGACGTGCACTTCGCGCAACAGCCTGCGACAGCGACTTTGCGGCATCCAGCCTTCGAGCGCTTTGCTTTGTTTGCTGGCAAGTGGACTCGGGGGACCAATTCGTCACAACACTACGTGCTTGGAATCGTATTCTGCGTCTAGAGGGCGCAGCAATGAAAGCAGATGAAGTAGCGGATTCCCGAAATTAACAGGTTTCACTTTGACTTTTTAATTTGCTGGAGGTGAACTTGTTGACGAATTTCTTCGCGGCTTTCTACATTCAACAGCAGAGTTCTTTGGCGATCTGTCATTGGCCTGGGCTGTTTGGGGTTTCTCAACTTCGACTCCTAGATCTGGGGGAAGTACTGCCGTATCAGGCATCACGAGTAAACCCCTGAAACTTCAACGCAACTGGTGTTCTGCCTCTGGCTTCTCACTTCCACATGTTATAGCACAACAAAAAATAAATAAACAAATAAATATAAATAAATATATATATATATAGATATATATATATATGTTATATGTCTGTCTGCAGGCCATGCTGCGCACTGGCTTTCGCGACGACGAGGCGACCTAGGCAAAGGCCCAAGTGTCAGTACAGTATCTTGCTACTCCAAACTCCCCACCGCCCCCACTCCTCACCCCCCCAAATGTCTCTCATCGCCAAGGCTCGATTCAGCAGCGTGTTGGTGGCCGGGCCGCGACTTCCCTGCAAGTACAACTCGGGCTGTTGCAGCTCACATGTGGCGCTCCCCTGGTCCTCATCAACGCTGCTTCCCAAAACCGGGCCTCAACATTCCGATAGCCGGCCTGTGCTGGAGGCTCGGGCATCTGGTCCCCAGAGCATGGGCCTGCTGACATCCAGTCTTAAGTGCTAACAACGACAGCGTGGAATGCACCGCGCCTGAAAATGCCGATGCAGCTGGATGCCTCGCTGGTTCAAAGGCGGGAGTGCATCTTGGGACTATCTTGGGAAGTGAGATGAACTGGGGACTCCCCGGAAACTCCGGAAGCCCTAGCAGAGGACAGGTCCGGTCCTCGACAACAGCCGTTGGCAGTCCCCCGCGATGCGGGGAGTGCGTACCTGGCTCCTGCATTTGTACCCGAATCAAAAAGCAAGCTCGCAGAATCTTGTGATTTCTTGAGAGATATCCCAGACGCTATAGGCCCCTCTGCCCCCCCGCCCCCCCTGGACTGTGGGGTACGTCCACGCTACGCCCAACGGGGACATCGCAAAACCAACAAAACATGGACTTTGACACGCAGGCCGCAAACTCTGATAATAATTAGAAGCTCTGACTGTGTTTTGCTGCGTCGACCTGTTGAAAGCCGCGCTCTCTGCGACTTGCTTGTCAGTTATCTTGCCCTGCCCTCCCCTCCCCCCCCCCCCCCCCCCCCCCCCCCCCCCCCCCCCCCCCAGTTCGTGATTATTGGACACCCTCTATAAAACGGGTAGGGGTCGAAGGTTGAGGGCAACCGGTCCAAGCCTTGAAGGCTGAGGGTATGTGAGGGCCGAAGCTTTCCAGGCCTTCTTATTCATAACTCTTATCCACAGGGCTTCGCCCTGTAGGGCAAGGGCTTTTTGGGGCGCGCTTCCCTGCCGTTTCCAGTTCACAAGCCACGGCAGGCCAAGGCGGCCAGCTCACAGCGTTGCGGTTTAGGGTTTAGGGCTTATGTAGGGTTTCGGGTTTTAGGACCAGGGTTTAGGGCTGATAGGCCAGCGTGATGTCCCTGGATTCGATGGATTCAGCTGAGGGGCGGCTGGGGATCTTTCCGGGAGGAGGCGCTGCGTACGCCTCGAGCGATGGAGGCTACTTGCTGCACCTTCCACTATGACTTTATCATCTCTATTTGACACCCTCGAATCCGCACGGCTGTATCAGACGCATGGCTATAGTCCAATTTGACATATACTACTATATGAATATGACATATGAATAAATAAATAAATATATATATGTGTGTGTGTGTATGTATGTATGTATGTATGTATGTATGATAAATAATGTACTGTTTTGACCCACTTGGACAGCTCCATCAGGTGGGCAAAGTGGCGAGCGCTGGACGGCCGAAGAGGTGGCAGCTCCTGGGTGGGCTCTTTGCGGCACCCTAAACATAAGGAACATGCCGCCAAGGACATTCAGAAGGGATGACACAGTAGATGAGAACAACTCCTACATTGCGGTAGCACCGAACCCTTTTCCCAGCCTCCGCCGGCGTGGCAGCGCACCGAACTGGCACGAAACGTTGTTTGTCTTCCATGCTTTGCTGATGCCTGTTCCCACCAGTGTCTGATATAAACCATGCAGGAAATATTGAGATGGTCTCTGCTCCCATCGTGTTCCACACTGCCCGTCTTTCCCACTTCCAGGCCCCTCGATCCCTAAACCCCTTTTCTTACACGGGCTTGTCTGAGCTCGGCCAGTCCTCGAAGCCCTATGAACTCACCAATATTATCAAGGAACCTTATACACACTCACCAAAAACAGTTATGTAAACCCTGCTTCATAACCCGAAACCCTGTGCCCTCTGCCTGGCAAAGGTGTGCCGGCGTTGCGCCGCAGCTCCTGGAGCCTGCGGAACCTGGATGCCCCCCAGGTGAAAACATGTAAACATTCGTTAGTGTAGTATCTCTCTACTTATTAATAACATTAGTGTAGTATCTCTCTACTTATTAATAACATATGCCCATACATTCCTTCTTGAAGCGTTTTTTTCATGAAGGAGTGGTCTGGGAAAGTCTCGGACTGCTTTCGGAGTGGTCTTGGACCTTATCTTGGAGTGCTCATGCCGTGCTCCTGGAATGGTCATGCGCGGTTTCGTGTCCGATAAAAGTTCAACATAGATATGCCCACATGTACCAAATGTACATGAATACACATAGATTCAAACAAATAAGTATACAGATGTGTGGTTCTGTCTCTGGGTGTGGCTCTGCACGCGCTTCTGAGCGCGCCTCTGCGCGTGCGCATGCGTGAGTGCATGGGTGGGTGCGTGGCGTGGCGTGGGCTAACGAAGCTCCAGACAACTTGGATATGAGGATGGGACACAGTCCGCGCCTGCCTACAGTTTTCTAGGAATCAGCCAAAGATTCCATGCGGGGGTCGTGACTTGCCAGAGAGGTAGGTGTGTGTGTGTGTGTGTGTGTGTGTGCGTGTGCGCGTGCGCGTGTGTGGGGTGTGGGTGTGTGGTGTGTGTGTGGTGTGTGTGTGTGTGTGTGTGTGTGTGTGTGTGTGTGTGTGTGTGTGTGTGTGGTGTGTGTGTGTGTGTGTGTGTGTGTGTGTGTGTGTGTGTGTGTGTGTGTGTGTGTGTGTGTGTGTGTGTGTGTGTGTGTGTGTGTGTGTGTGTGTGTGTGTGTGTGTGTGTGTGTGTGTGTGTGTGTGTGTGTGTGTGTGTGTGTGTGTGTGTGTGTGTGTGTGTGTGTGTGTGTGTGTGTGTGTGTGTGTGTGTGTGTGTGTGTGTGTGTGTGTGTGTGTGTGCGTGTGGGGTGTGTGTGTGGTGTGTGTGTGTGTGTGTGTGTGTGTGTGTGTGTGTGTGTGTGTGTGTGTGTGTGTGCGTGGGTGTGTGTTTGTGTGCGTGTGTGTGTGTGTGTGTGTGTGTGTGTGTTTGTCTGTGTGTGTTTGTCTGTGTGTGTGCCTCTGTGCCTCTGTGCCTCGGTGCCTCCGTGCCTCCGTGCCTCTGTGCCTCTGTGCCTGCGTGCCTGCATGCCTGCGTGCCTGCGTGCCTGTGTGTTTGTGTTTGTTCCCCACCTGTCAGGTGCGGGTTGTTAGATTTTATGTTAGCCCTATCTCCTCCTTCTCCTTTTCCTCCTCGTCGCCTCCTCTACTGCCACTCCTCCTCCTCCTTCTCCTCCTTCTCCTCGTCGCCTCGCCGTTGCCGGACCTCTTCCGTGACCATCCGCGCCCAGCGTTCCCCACCGGACCTCAACCGCGACCATCGGATTGCATCCTTGGGACTTCCAGGCATTGCATGCACAGTCCTCTTCGCCAGCGAGCCTCGAGATGCTTTGTTCTCATCCTGTTGCCGAGGTCTGCCAGACTCCTTTCAGTTTTCCCTACCTGTCAGGTGAGGGTTGTTAGATTTTGTTTCAGCCTCATCTCCTCCTTCTCCTCGTCGCCGTCTCTACTGCCACTTAAGTAGCGCTTTCGTGACCATCCGCACCCAGCGTTCCCCGCCGGATCTCAACATCCTGCAGAATGTCTGCTACACATTCCTAACACAATGAAATACACAACGAGCGTGATGTCAGTCTGGCTGTTTTTTCAAGTCATGGTGGGAACTTCGAAGAGATATACATATATATATATATACATAGAATGGATTGAATGTAGAGAAGTAAGTGCTGAGCGAACAAATAAGCAAGGGCTCATACGACATCGAGTTAGTTCCGCATCTTCAATACTTGGGTCCGAGCGGTGCCGCAGTGCCAGGCATTTGCGCCGCATCACCCTGGGAAGGCCCACAAAGTTCGGAAACGAAAAAAAGCGCCTAGCCCACTCAAACGTACGAGCGGCATTCTGGCTAGGCAAGCCTCATCCGGCGCTGCGTCCAGGGAAGGGTAAATGGTGTCTCCCTCGGCTGCCTGCATAGCCTGGGCAAGGAGCTTTTGCCACCCGCACTGCACGTACCATGTGGTACCTTTTTTACCCACTCTGCAAGGAACAATCGTGGCGTTTCGGACAAGACTGTCCAGAGGCTGTCTAGGTTTGTTTTTGCTTTAGGGTGTAGCTGCTCAGCTCTGACTCAGATCTCCGGAGACCGCGCTTTCCATGACAGGGCTCCCTCGGTTGAGTGCACCTAAGACCTGCGCTCGAAACCTTGTTCGATCTTCTTCGGGGCGACTGTCTGCGAAAAATGGATTTGGCCTGCACCTAGGTAAGCAAGCCTGCGAACGAAGATGTGTGTGGGAGCAAGGCGTTTCTAGCCTTCCCCGCTGCGTGCAAGACCGGTACGGATTTGTTCACCTTGTTCCGCGCTGTCCGCAAAATTTCTGTGGGGGTCCAGCGTGGCGACGCTGGCGCATAGTCACTAGGACAGTATATAGTAGCACGGCACACAGAAGCATGCTCACTTGGGTGGAACTTGCGGTCAAGGTATCATCGCCAAAGGGCCATTGGTAGGTTCCCGACAGCTTGGCTTGATCAAATCAAAAATGCAAGTCATTGAATTGCGCTGGCCTTATGCTGGCCACTCTGGCTGATGCATAGCTGGACTCAGTGGCACTTTCGGAGAACCCTCATAAGCACCAAATACAAATTAGAAGCAAACGCCTGAGTGGGATCAGCTTTACAGCCTTCGGCAGCCTTCGTATGATGGCCTCACTGCTACACAAGCCCCCTCAGCCAGGTCATGGATGTTCGAGCAATATAAGATTGCCAATCGCTGCAGCTGCCGGAATCTCAAGCGGCAGCTAGAGCCAACCCGGGATGGGGATGGGCACGTTCGGGACGGGCACGTTCGGGATGGGAATGGGCATGTTCGGGATGGGGACGGGCACGCTCGGGATGGGAATGGGCACGCTCGGGATGGGGATGGGCACGTTCGGGATGGGGATGGGAACGTTCGGAATAGGGATGGGAACGTTCGGAATGGGGATGGGAACGTTCGGAATGGGGATGGGAACGTTCGGAATGGGGATGGGAACGTTCGGAATGGGGATGGGGGAGATGTCATCGATGATGTCGGGGATGTCGGGCAGCTGAGGGAAGGCCTGCGTAAACCAGCTTTCGACGTCCTTCGAGATCCTGCCCAAATACGACCAGGCATTTTTGGCCCAATCATTGTTGGAATCTGTCTCCGAGTCTGCAAGTCTTGGTAGCGCCACCTGTAGCAGCCTCTTCGTCATCCCCTCAGCCTCCTCAATGCTGCCGAAATCACTCGTCACTGGCTTCGGGTCAAGATGAACGGGGCACCTGACGGTTAGGCGATCAAGCTCAGCGAAAATCTCCGCGCTTGTGGAGTCCACGTCCTGTAACAGGAAAAGGCCGCCGACGGCCCTCTTGAGGTTATTCCACTGAGTCGCTGACTCACTCGCCACCGCGCTTGCCGCTGCTGCTCCGCTATCCAGGGACTCCCTCAAGCCTTCAGATGTCGCCCGCAACGCCTCGCGAGTATCGTCGGAGCTGGCAACGTCAGAAAAGAAGTCCCCCAGGTCTTGAGCCAAGTCCTCACCAGCAGACAAGTCCACCTCAAACTGAACGTTCGCACAAACACCCACACCAACCATGCCGCAAGCGGTGCCTCCCAGTGTCAGCTTTCCATCACTGTACACGCCGCTCACGTCGCCGCTTGCGCCGGCAGCAGCGCCGGCCATCACGGACCCGCCCACCTTGCCGCTGACGTGCTCATTGCCGACCTGCGAATCGGCATTCGCCTTGGCATACGCCCCAGCGAATGCCTTGGCCTTGGCCGTGCAACCCTTCTTGGACGTGCAGCCAGCTTCCGCCTCGGCCTTGGCTATGTAGCCAGCCTCCACGGCGGCAGTGTAGTCGGCAGTCACGCCATGGCCCAGGTCTTCTTTTACTCTGGTTGAAGCCCCAGTCTTGGCCCCGACAGCGGCCGAAACCGTCACCTGGCAACCCTGGACTTCTGCGCCGCAGCCGACTGAAGCACCTGCATCTGCATAGACCTCCGCTTCAACTCGAACTGTAATGGAGACCTTGTCTGAGTTGTAGACCTCGTGCTCGTAGGCCACCGTGACTGCACCACCAACTTCCACGCAAAGGCCTTCTGGGCATGCGCCGAGTTGGTACTGGTAGCTGCCTTCCAAGGTCAGCATCCCGCGGCCGTCTTCCGACATAAGGGATGCCCAGCGAGCCGTGTCCTGTTGCTGGTAACCAATCATCGCACCACGCTTCTTCTTCTTGGCCCGATCCTTCAGATCAGCATCAGCCATCTGGTCCAGCGTGGCCTGCACATTCCTGATCTCAGTATCTGAAGGTGCCCCCTCCCACTTGAAGTCCTTGGGGTTCCTGGTTCTTTGGGGGTAGTTAGGATCACTCTGCGCTTCCCCGGGCGGTGTTGTCGTTGATTCTGGCCATCTATTGACATCATCATCGTACAACTTCTCCATGAGGGCGCGATGTTTTGCAGCATTCTGCTTGGCCTGGTTATCGAGCACCCGCCGGTGGATTCCGACCATGGTGCGGTGCTGGCGAAGTTCCCTGTCCAGGGTGCCAGCCTGTTGCTCCAGAGGCGTGCGCCTTGTCCGCAAGTCGTTGGCAATTTGCTCATGGCTCGTTCTCTTGGGATCACCAGCTGGTAGCTTTGATGCTTCCGTCCTGTGAAGGTCCTCCACCAATTTCAGCCTCTGGTTTGCCGTCACATATGCAACCATCAAGCCCTCCTTATGCCTGATGCGCCTTTCCTCAGCGGTCAGCCTCTGGTACTCGATGATCATGCGTTTCTGGTTGCGCACAATCTGTTTCTGATAGTCTTGCATCTTCTTGAGGTAGTCGTTGTACTTGGCACAGATGGAGCCGGTGCAGTCTTTGTCCACCCGTTTCCTGACACCCCAAGAGCTCATAGGTGCCTGTCTGCACGTACGGCCAATGCACCGAAGCCCGTTCTTGCATTCTTGAGGACCCCAACAAGTACCGCCCTCAGCCTGGCGCGGGGTGCTCATGTAGTCCTTTACACCGCCAGTCTCGCCATACATCGCAGCGAGGTCGGTCTGAGCTAGGAACCATTCTGGGCAGTCCCGGCAATAGCCCCAGTCATGCTGGTTGTCCTGCCTCGCGGTCACTCCTGGCCTCAAACAGTACGAGTGGTCGTACTTCCTTTGCTCCTGGGGCAGCGTTTCCATTGCACACTGTCCCGACTTGTGCACAGTGGAGCAAAGGTTTGGCCACGGGACTTGAGACACACAGGGGCAAACGTTCTGGTAGCTGGCACCGTGCATGTAGGCCCTTTCACATGGGCTGGGTGGACTGGCCATGGCTGATCCATACATGCACGTACCCTCAATTCCGTTTCTCGTGGCGAATCCAAACACGGCGGTTCCACGGAAACTCATCCTCGTGCACTCATGGCCTGCTGCTCTGACAGCAGCACGGGCCTGTGCTTCCGTGTAAACCTGCCTCAGATCATGTTCTGAACAAGTCCAGGACCCACTTTTCAGTCGGCATGCGTCAGCGCAAGACTGATCATAAGCTGCAAGCACCCACGCAGTCTCTCCAGGAACAGTCCAGCTTCGCCAATTGTCCTTCCTGGGAAATGGACGTGACCCGTCCGCCTCTGAGACATAGGCGCACTTTGGTGTAAATACCTCGGGCGGACATGGCCGGCAATAACCCCAGTCGTGTGCACCTGGCACCTTGCTCGAGATACCCTTCCGCAGGCAATAAGCATGTTGCGAGCCTGCGGGCTTATGGCATTTGCCAAAAGCAAGGCTGTCCTCCTTGGAGCATTCTACAGGCCAAGTGAGGCCTCTCGGCCCCGTCCTGTTGAAAATGTAGCGGAACTCATCCGTGCGCACATCCGGACTTGAGCCGTCGGCCAAGGTATCGTAAGCACACATGGCCACTGGCTCCTCGACAACATAGATGGCCCCAGTCTGAGAGTCATGGACCACTTTGGGATTTTGCGAAAGCTTGCCGCAACCCCATGTAGGCAGGTTCACACCGACCTCGTAGTCACATGTAAGATCTGCCCGGTTCTCGCTGAACAGCTCTTGGCGACAGAAGTTCCCCCAGCCGCACTCATTGCAGCTTGTGACATGGTGGAGGATCCCAGAATTACCTTGACAGCCTGTCTCGGCCACGTAGACTTTGCCTGTCCCGGAGTCGTGGATAAGCCTTGGAGACTGGGGAAGCTTGTCGCAGCCCCAGGTCGCCAGGTCCGAGCCGATCTCATAGTCACATTCGATGCCTTTCCGGTTTTGCTCGTAGGGGAGATCGGAAAAGCTCCTGCCACACTGGGTCCATGCCGCAAGGTGATGGAGAACCCCAAAATTTCGAAAACACAGCAGGCGCACTTGGGGGCCCTGTCCACCGCAATCCCCTTGCTCTGGGCAAGCTCGGATAAGTCGAGGATTGTCTGGGAACTTGCTGCAATCCGCGGAAGGAAAATGGGAAGGGCTTCCAAACTCATAGGGGTCGTAGTAGAAGGTGGCGGCTTCTTCCACAAAGGGCCCGTCGCACACATTTTGGCCACAGGTGCTGCAGCTGAGGATGTACATGAACCCAATCGTAGGACTGGTGGCCAACTTCATATTTCTTCCCGAAACGAGTTCGGCAGAAGACTTCCTGAAGGACGATGACGCATTCAGAACCCCCTTCGCGTGGAACTGCTGAAGAAGCTGCGTTTCATCAACGACAATCTGTGCCGCATCTTGCGTTGCATCTACTGGCTTGTTGTCGGCCTTGCAGGTCGCTTCGCGAGCCGCTACGGGAGCGTCTGCAGCGAAGGTCAAGAGTGAGGCCTGCAGGCAAAAGCCACAAAAGAGGAGGGAGATGCGGCCTTGGAAGCGGCCCTTGCACGCCGGTGGCATGATCAAAGTAGCCATCTTCGGAGACAAGATGTCTAGAGGCTTAACTAGGCTGTCCTCAAAATCTTGAGCCGTAGCCATGGTGAGTGAGTTTGCGCAGTTCCGGACCTCATGAAATGGGCTTATGCATGTAACTGTGACAAGCAGAACACCACTTGGTCGCAAAATGATGCTCTCTGGCAGATTGGAGCTGAAAATAGGCAGTCGTGCCACTTGCATGAAGCATCAAGAACCCAACGGGTCCGCAACTCGGCGGTGCCCTCCCCACCAAGAAAGCGGCCTCTGAAGCGGCGGCCCTCGTCTTCTTCTCGGGAGGTGCAGAAGCAGGTCGTGTGGGTATCTTCTCCTTCTTTGCCTTCTGTGACTCCTCGAGTCTTTCAAAGAAATTGGGAGAGAAACCCTGGTGCCCATGTCTGAAATTCGCCACAAAGCTCGCGCAAATTTGTCTAACCAAGAGCTGCCGAGGTTCCTGAAGTAACGCTTCAAGGGTCTGGTGCAAGGGCTGCATGAACAAGACGTCGCTCGCCTTTGCTCGCAGCATCTCGCGGCTGCTCAAGCAAAGAGACTCGACTTGTGGGAACTGAAGCAAACCAAGGTGCTGAGGGCCTCTTGTTGCGGTTGTGCGACCTGAGGCCATCAAGCTTGGCAGGCTGTCGTCACACCCTCTGCCACTGAGGAAAACGCAAGACGGCCGCATAGATCTGGGCCAGCTCTGCAGAGTAAGTGATGGGAAAGCGCGGGGCGGCCTTCCTGCTGCCGAACTACGATCATGCTTCAGTGCTTTAGTAAACGTCGGGAAGGATCTTCCATGATCTCCTTGTGATCTCGGCCATGAGCTCCTCCAGAGTGTCGCCCTGCATCAGGGACGCTGAGCAAGCTAGATTGCAGCCTCTGTTGTGAGAGGCACCCTTGACATAATTTGCAAAACTCTAACTTGAGCAAGGCACGTAATATGGGAGCTTCAAAGCTGACAGCTCGTAGAGAACCTGCCATGACAGCTCCCAACAACCCCCATGGCCACAAAGAAAGTGCAACCTGTAACAGCCAGCGTGTAGCTAAATTTGTTCCAAGCAGTCGCCGGGAACACGCAGCCCATGGCCCACACATCACTGGCATAGGAATGAAGTCCCATGGAGCAGGTTTCAGGACTCATGTAGTAGGGCGTTCCCACCTGGGTGAGCACATGCTGTTGACATTTAAGACCCCAAATATGCCGTGCCCCAGGAAACTCCAGCACTTGGCGCACGGCCACATTGCCTTCAAGGACCGCCTGCCGACAGGAGGACTGCCGAATCAACTCTTGGATGGACATCCTAAACATTTAACATGTCCCCACATGTCCCCACCATATTTGGCTACAAACCTGCTTAAATTTCGCAAGCAACTACGAGGGCATAGAAGCCATAAACATGTTGTTTGGAGATGAAGCATGTCTCGCCTTATGGGGAGCCTTGACTGCGCAGGCAATGCCGAAGTCTCCGATGCGAACGCGGTCCTCTCCAGTCTTCGCTGCAGCATTCTGAGTGGAATGCAGGATGGTGAGTTTAGGTTTGGCAGTGCCGGTCCTCGTTCTCCAGGAACAAATTTTCCTTCGCTTGAGTGATACTGATACTGCAGATGGGGATGATGAACTTCTTGACACAAACCAACCACTGTCCAACTCAACTTGAGCAATAAAGAATGAACCACAAGGCAAGGGCCCAACACACGCGTTCCGCACCAGATATTGTTGCTCTTCAAGCCCCTAACGCTGCGTGATTCCCCTGCCCAATCTGATACCTCCCAGGCCACCCTAGCCCAAGCAACTACTGTGAAACAGCAACCAAGTCAATGTGATCTCGTCTGTTGGGATACTGTCTCAACAGCTTGCTCCATATTGCTCGCTGCAAACAGGGAACGCTCTTGAGGTCTCGGTGAAGAATGTTCAGGCCTCGCTCTTCGCTCAGAGTGCAGGTCGCATGTGTGACAGTTGCCAAGCCCTGGGAGCCATCTACTACATAATACTACTACGTTCTACGATGCTCGGCTTCGAGCTGTGTATGTGTCGCAGTCCCACCAATGCTTGCGCCATCCACCTTGCAAGCATGCCGGAGAGGAACTCTGCGCACCAATGCCCTTCAGTCTCTTATGCGCTGAGTCACTGGTCGCAAAAGCACACATAGACTCGTCACAGGCACACCACGCATTTTTTCTAGCGCTCTCCTGCGCTTCTTGCCTGGCTTTTGCAGCACGCTTACGCTCCTGGTCCTCCTTCTCGATCCGGCACAACGCCTGCTCCCTGGCCTTTCGCAGCTGTTGCCTCTTAAAGTATGGCAGTCCTTGGAAGCTGGCCTTCATGAGCTCGTTGTGTTCCACGATGCTCCTTGGCCAGCACTTCGCTTGCTGCATGATGGCATCAAAGCCGTCACTTTTGAGCACTTCCTGCTCGATCTGCTTGAAGATACCCATGGACACACGGAAGAGGACCTTGAAGCCCTCGAAAAAGAGTGCGTCCCATACCCGAAGGACGGTGGACACAGGCAAGCTTTTTGCAAACCATGTGATATACCATTCGGAACAAATTGCCAGGAGATCGACATTAAACTGATTCAATGTCCTGGAAACCTTGGCGCATTTGGCCTGCATGCAGGAAGCTAGCACTTGCATATCAGCACGAAGGAGTGTCATTCCTTCAGTGTAGTACCCTTCCACGCCAAGCGCATCGAAAGCGCAAACAAACATCCAAAAGGCACGCTCTTCGTCTTGAGAAACTACCAAGAGGAGGGCGGCGATGAAGTTCATTCCCTGACCTCCGACGGAGTAAGTCGTGAGTGTATCTTTTGCAAAGCTCATTTGGTAACTATATCATATCAATATGAGGCCTGTGGCATCGCAGCCTGCTGATCCGCAGCCGATTATAGAGGTTACACCTACATCGCCTCAAAGCAGTGCATGATCGAGCAGCACAGGGCAAAGCCAAGCCACAGTAGCGCACGGCTGGACAGCGCCGGGAAAATGCCCGCAGCACGTTACGAAGTTCTGCCCTGCCTGACCAAAGCCCGCCCATTCAAGCAGTTCGTTCGACCTAAATAGTTAAATCTCCAGGATGATCATCCAGGGCCGCGTGTGTCTTTGCTGCTGTAATGTGCAGTGGCAGTACAAGGCCTGCCGCGCAGCGGAATTTCTGGTGAGTCGGAAACGTTCGTGGCAAATCGCCTGGCGCAAAGATGGTGATGCAGCGTTGGGAAACGTAATCATATATGCAACAGCTCGCAACAAGAACTGTGCCACGCCCTATGCACAAATGGTCTTGCCTCAAAGCATAGCGGGGCCATATTCAAGCGATGCTGGACTTCTACAATCCAAGCTACAACGGAAACTTCAGCCCCAGCAAGGACGAGGCACGCTCGATGGTCTCAGCAGTCTCAGTCTCCACTGGCTCCTCCAGGTATTGCCTCGAAAGGTCACAAAGGTCCCTGCACGGATTCTTCTTACAGCAAAGGCAAGTTTCAATGGGCCACATGGGCCAAGTTGTTCTACAAGTCACTCAACAATGGAACCGACATGCGGCAAAGGCATTGAGCCGGGCACTGGAAAGAAACGGGCGATCGAAGTCGCTCAGCTTCGCAGCCTAGGATGCTCCACCAAAGCCTCAGTAGCTGTATTCTGCTTTTCGCTCAAGTGCGGAATCTACTGCACTGGCAAAGTTTGGATAGTCACAAAGTGAACTGCGCACAGATTCTGCACCAAGCCGATAGCTCTGGCCGGTGCTCGTGGGGCACGCCCTTCCGCAACAACGCCTGAGGCAAACTGGGCAACGAAGTCTCTACACTGGTTGAGGGGCCAGAGATCAGAAGGCTCTCTATAACTGTGCTGTGTCGGTTGGCCAAAATGTGTTGCATCTTTCTGCTTCGCCCAATTTCTCCCTTCCAAACGGCCAAACGTGTCGTGCCTTCAGCGTGTTCTTCGGGATGCTGCTCCAGTCACCCGGTGATGGCAACTTCCTCAGATGGACTTCTTGAAGCTCATCATAAATACAAAACACATGACACACCAATGATTTCCTGTGGGGAATAAACAAATAACAAAAGAAAGAAAGGAAGAAAGGAACGAAGGAACGAAAGAACGAAGGAACGAAGGGACAGAACGGAAAGAAAGAAATAAAATAAGAAAGAAAGAAATACATTACTTTTTTCTTCGAACATCCCCACCCTCTCTTGGTAGAGATACTCTGGGGTTGGGAAATACAGGGACACTCTGGGGCTGGGCACTCCAGGGAGACTCTGGGGTTGGGCACTCCAGAAAAAAATCTGGGGCTGGGCACTCCGGGCACACTCCAGGGAGACTCTGCACTCCGGGGACACTCTGGGGTTGGGCACTCCAGGGAGACCCCGAGGGACACTCGGTTAGGCAGACTCTGGGGTGGGGCACTCCATCAGAGTAGGCGCTCCAGGGACATTCTGGGTTTCTTCAGGGAGACTCTGGGGTTGGGCACTCCAGGGATAGGGACGAGCGAGGAGTAGACCGGGCGAGGAGAAGAGTTCCGGGGGAGGAGAAGAGTTGAGTTTAAAATCTAACAACCCCACACCGAGGGTGGGGAATCAAGAAGCAAAGCAAAATAAAGACAGAAATAAAGAAAACAATGGAAGGAAAGCAAGAAAGACAGAAAGAAAGAACGGAAGAGCGCGAGATAGACAGTCTGTTGAGATGTCTTGCCTGCGTATAGTGTTCCAAAACGCAAGACTGGGCTCTCTCTGCGCGACTCCAAACGCCTCAGCCTTCTCACGGCTTTTGTCTGAAACCTTAGCCACGAGTCCAACGAAGAGCAAAGATGTTGTGACATGCGCAAAGTCCGGCTAATGCTCGTGTTGTCCTCTCTTGAAGCACCAGCAAAGAGCCAGGGAACCACTCTGCGTAGCTTTTGGCCGAATCCGCTACAGCATCCCCGTCTGGAGATGCTGCAAAGCCTAGTGTGTCGAATTCATCGCCCTCGAACATGGCGGATCTCTCCTTAGTAATCGTTTGGGATGTTCCCCCTGATACTAACAGTCCTTCATGGGATTCTAATAGGAGGTACCTAGAATCCCTATTAAGGACTGTCAGTATAAGGGGGAACATCCCAAATCGTCATGGAAAAGGTACGAGGGTCTGAAGCAAGCTTGTTTTATGAGGAAAGAGCAGCAGCCAGAGCCCAATATGAGCCGAGGATCAAGGCCCTCCTCTTCGGAAAGGTCCTCGCTGTCTATAGGACGGGCTGGGCGCGGAGGAGGATGTCGCAGGGAAGGCGGCATGGCTCGATGGGCTAAAAATGTGACAACTCACGCTGCAGGCGACGCGGAGATTCAAGAGATTATTCAGAAGTCTTCAATACCAATGAAGGCCACAAAAACCAAGAAGGGGATGCCCTGCAGCGGAGTCAAGTCACCAAGTCATCGAAGCTTCTGAGACGGCATTTGCGTCTGAGGCATCCCAGAGCCGGAGCGTCTCATCAGCGCGAGCAAAGCGATTTGGCGACTGCTCTCAAAGCACGAGATTCAAAGCTTCCTAGCGTTCTTCGCCCTAACCCGGCCCATCCGCCAACCTCACTGCCTGATCAAGTCCACCCCAGAACGCGAACTGGCATGGCTTCTACACATGGAGGCTATGAGAAGCGAATGTAGGCTGTGTATATGCTGTATATCATTCACAATACACAGCGAATCCTGGGGGCATTCTTGCCGCCACGTCGCCGCAAGATCTTGGACTCGGGAAAGCTGCTCTCGCGACGCCGGGCGTCCTTCACCTGCTCAGAGCACACTTGGAGGTTCATTAGGGTAGTCATAAGTAAGGTTATAAGTATGGCAAATTATACTTATAACCCCACTTAGGGTACTTATGACCCTTACTTTCATTAGGGTAGTTATAAGTATGGCAAATCTGCTTATGAACCCCACTTAGGGTACTTCTGCCCCTACTTAGAAGTACCATGAAGTACCCATGAACCTCCAGGCACAGCACCCGAACGGTGCACACCATGCCTGCTAGCCGGCGTCACTCTCTTGTTCAGGCTTTCCGGGGAGAGCCTTTGCCTTTTTTATCTGCTGTCTTGACTACAAGGACGGTGTACCATGTGACTTGCTTAAACTACAGTATAACTACAGTGTCGGTCCTAGTAGCAGAAGCAAGGCTTGGCTGTCCGGACCTGTCTGCGCAGGTCGCCGGCCCCTGCGTACTCCATCACCTCCAGCCCATGGCCGACCCAAATCACTTGGCCAAACTATGCCAAAACGGTCAAAAACGGCTGTTCTGCTGATTTCACGTTGCCCAGTCACCCCTTCCAGGCAACCCCCGGAAAATGGGCAGGCTATGGGCAGGTTAGAGTTCATTTGCCGCCGAGGATCTGCAGGAGGAGATCTCCATCCCCCCTTTCCAACCCCTCCGCACTTCAAGATTCTGACATGCATCCCTCCTTCTTTCCTGCAACAGCGGCGATTTTCGCCAGTAGCCACCCGGGACTGCACGCCAAGCGCAAAACACCATGTTGTGCAATGCTTGGCACTCACGGGTCCCAATAGCTTGGGGGGCATTCATGGTGTTTTGGTGCTGGTGCAGTGCGGGGAGTATCACAGCCCTAGGTCCCCCAAAGTGCCGAAACGATGCAGAGTCCCTGCAAGCACCGAGTGGCGATGACAAGCGCGTTGTCCTCTGTAAAAGACTCGTGAATCCGTACCTCAAGGGCTTCAACAGAAGAATGCCCTGGCACACTAATTTGTATAAGCTGTGCTGGCCCGGAATTTGAGCTAAGCTTCAATGTAGGGATGCTTCAACTTCTCCATGATTTCTGCCTCCGGTCTTTCCAACAGGCTGACTGAATGCTGACCCCCAATGCATCAGCTGCTGTGGGGCGTGATGTATATACACGCATGCGGCCACAGGCCTCACCTAGTAACCTAGTAGTACGTTTGCAACTACCTGATTCTGCACCATTCTGGCAGAGTTGGCACCTCCTTCGGAGCTTCACGCTTCCGGCGATCAGATGCACACCTTGGCGGGATGTCTGGGGGAGGCATTTGTGAAGGCCAGCCGGAGACAGCTCAACAACAGATGTCATGACATCTTGGGAGGATGCTCCAGGTCAATGATCTTCATGACCTGCCATGTTGCTCACGGAGTCTTAAATATAGCAGTGCCAGTAGCTGCCCCGTTGCCAGACTTTCGCAGTGGCAAGCATGTAGTTGGAAACATATCCCCCAAGGCCCATCTTTGAATCTCAAGACCCGAAACCCAGCCATCGTCCTGTACCTGCAGCCCTGCTTCAACTCCCAGCTGTGGGTTCATCCCAAAACCTTTCATGCCACTGAGCGGCTTTGTGCCGACCCCTTGCGTCACGAGCCAGAATTGCACACCTAAGGTCACATGAACATCTGGCACAAGATGTTTCTAATCTCTTGCGACAGGCGAGGGGCATTACATGCCCAACCCGCGGCGCCACGCGACTTTCTAAGTGAACAAGCCATCTTGCAATCCCTCAAACCATCTTCGATTGGCAGTCAATGATAGGTGCTCCCAAGAGAGCAACGAAGGCTTGAACACCCACCGTTTGAAGACATGCCAGGGCACCCAAAGCTCCCTCGACCGATGATCTCCAGGGCTTCATAGCCACGTGAGGCACCAACGGCCCTGTGGACCCAATTTCAGAGACACAATAGATTGATACCAGGCAAAGGGTACAAGCTCCCAGGAAGCTTCCGAACCACCTCGATTCTGCAATGCTGTGCCCTGCCTCGTCGGAGACTCGTCATGGCTGTGGCGTGGCATGGACTTGCAATGTGGGCGAGGAATGTACGGGCAACTGCTGGTCAGATGAGCGGCTGACACAGCCCTGTGTTCGTTGAGCGTTGCGCAACATGCTGGTGAGCGTGTCAGCTTTCGAGGATGAGCACCCCTCAGACAGACCAACAGGAGCCTGACAGTAGCACTATGTAGCGCTTTTAAGGTGGGCCCCTAGGAAAGTATATACTACCACCCAGAAAGCATGCAACATCACAACATGGGCTCTACACACCTTTTGTCCTACTCCAATATGTTCAAGTGCATGGAGAACGGCCATCGAATCACAGAAGGTGGTGTCCATCGCATCGATTGTAAAATTCAACCTGCCTCATGATACAGAGAAGCCTGCAGATCCTGCAGCAACGACAGTCACCCTTGTGAGACCGTGTGCCTGATGACCTCCAGATGACCTGCTCTCCTGACCCGCTCGCATGGCACACGGAGCACGCGGAGAAGAGAGGCTCCTGCATCAAGCCACGCCCAGCCTTCCTTGGCTTGGCTTCAACCAGCAGATGGGCAGCCCAGGCGTAGACGTTGATAGAGTTTGACAGCTATTTTGGCCCTTCAGGTTGCGGATCACAAGTTTAGCAGATTTTCAAAATTGAGGATTGCTGAGCCTCCTGCGCAGTTTCTCGCTGCCGGTCGGTAGCAGCCGGCGCAGTCTGTGTCTGCAAGCCGCTTAGAGAGCAAGAAACTCGGCTCCTCCAGCATGACTCGTGGGATAAGACGCCGCCAAGCACACACACACACACACACACACCACACTGGCAACAGCCCCGCACACGATTGGGAGTGGCATGTCTTCCGGGAGAAATGTGACCCATGACCCGAGTATGAAATTGTTCACAAGCACACCTTCTGCATTGCGTGTCTGCACGTCTGGGGGGCCAGTTTGCTTCCTGAGTTTCAGCTGTGGCCACTTGCCCGATGGGCCGCGAGCTCGGAAGACCCCCGCAATCTGAGAACGGCCCCTACAGAAGCCCAAGCTTTCTTCAGCCAGTTCCGCCTGTATGTCTTTGATCCTCTCGGCCTTCTTCCTCGGGGCAGCGAGCAAGAACGAACCCCGAATTGGACAAGCGCTGTCAGCTGCAATAGCTGCAAGAATACAGAAAGAGTCTAAACATAACAATCACAATTCTAACAACAATTGTTCAATAATATGATTCTCATCAGAATTCTCAAACGCATACATAATCATCAGAATCTGATTAGTAATAACAAAACCCGAGCTTCGCCCCTAAGCTCTGGGCACTTGGAGCTGCTCCCGGCGTTGCTCCATCCGCTCCAGGAGACCCTGGCGAGCAGCAAGCGACAACTACTAGAGTAGGATTGTAGGATAATTAGTGATCATATAGTGAGATAGTGATATCATAATAATACTAGAGTAGTCTTGTAGTGTAATTAGAGATCATATAATGGTATAGTGATATCATAATATCAGGATATGACAATGTCATGATGTATTCGTAGCAGAAAATGACACTGTAAGAATACAATATTAACTTTTTAAGACATTAATATATACTGATATAAGTTCTTCATATAATGGATACTATCATCTTCTGATACTATGATAATATGCTATTTGATTTAACCAATAACATGACAATATGGCGGTACAAACAAAAGAAAGCAAACAACAAGTAATACTAATGACATCAACAACTAATGGAGAAAAAGAGAATGGCAGTGGCAAGTCACCCGAAATCCCTGCAAAGCTGCTGAATGCATCTGAAGGATTCCGAAGGTACGGGCGCGAGATTTCCCCAAGCCGTCCAAAAGCCCTGCACTCGAGCCTTCGGAGGTTGCGGCCTCGACAGCAAATAGGCAGCACACGTGACACACACCAGTAATTACTCCACACACACACACACCAGTCACTCGATGCCATTGGCCCAGCCTCTAGATTACCATGATGCCACCACTCATTTACTAGCGACACAGATCCCGAGGCCAGGGCGCTGAACCTTTGGGCCTGGTTAGGCGCTTACGCTTCGATGCAGAACGCGTCGTCCGAACGCAGGACTGCGCTGTCGTACGTAGGATGTCTGACACGGGGTAGCTGGTTCCACATGAATTTTGCACACCGAGTTTGTCGCCCATCGTGGAATGGGATTGTCATTGCTCCGTTCCTGCAAGAAGAGCGACTGGGACTGAGGCAAGCAACGCAGCGAAGAGATGTTGGAGACACTTGATCCAGTACAGGCTTGTCTGCGGAGTCTACGGAGTCTAGGGCAGCCTGTCAGCGAGAGTCAAGTGAGGTACGACAGGCCGCCTTTGCAGCTCTTTCTTCTGGTCTTTCTCCACCCTCAGGCGGCCAACAAGGCGGAGGATCGCAGTGCAGACGTTGAAAGATGTTTTGATTGTCGTTCTGAGTGCTGGGCCTAGCTTTGCGAGCGGAATCGGGCCTGCGCTTGGTCTCTGGTAGCATGCATACCCAGCCTCGGAGAGTCGCAGGTGATCCCACAGTCGCGGCCAGGCGACGTCGTGGGTCGCCCAGCCGGCGGCGTGGTGGAGCGAAGGCGGGCACGAGACCTTCGACTCTTGCGCATGTAATCATGTACTTTGTGTTCTTGGGTCGCTATCCGGTAAAGGCTTCATCCTGATCTGACCCTTCTGCCAGCCTATGGCCTATGCCAGCCTCCACTTACAATTGCCGTGTGCAGAACCTGGCAAGACTGCACGCTTATGCTGAGCTGGAGACTCGCGAGAAGGTTGGGGCCTGGATGCGACTGGGGTATGTTGGCTTGCATGAGTGGAGCGGCAAGAGTCATAGCAAGTAGGCTGAGCTGGGGGCACGAGTATTTCAATGGGCGGCATCTGTGGCCATGTCACTGACCGGTCATTGTCGTTTCCTGGATTGGTCAGACCGCTGAGTGCCTACACTGCCCTCCGTGCAGGTAGCATCACCTCGCGTCATGCGGTTCAAAGGCCGCCTTGCGAGCCCCGGGAACTGCTGCCGCGGCTGGGCCTGCAATCCAGCTAGCTGTAGTTTTGCCAGTGCGGCCTGTGCACATGCTTTGGAATTGAGACAGTTGAGGGTCGGCGCGATCTTTTCGCTTCCTGCATCTCGGGGGCTCCTCTCTTATCTGCCTGGACCTGGGGGGTTGATCTCAGTTTGCGGGGCCCTCTTGGGGGTCCTTTTTGTCCCAGTGGTCTTACAAGAAGTGACCCATGGAACCCAAGTCTACAGCCAGTTCAGGCTTCTCAAAGCCGCCACAGAGCCAAGAAGTGCAGCTGTGATGAGAAGAAGCGGCCATCGGGAGCGGCTCTGTGTCTTGGGCGGCTCCGACGCAGGACGCAGGTTGGGAAATTCAAGGGCACGGAGCACCCGCCAGTGATTGTACAAGTCACGACCATTGTCAGGAGCCTTGCCTTCCCAAGGAAGAGCTTTCCACCCCACGTCAGCCACGTCAGCATTCCCTGTCTCTCCGTTTTCAACCACTGCCATGACACCCGTCACTCGCCGTGTCAGATAGAAGCTGCGCTTAGCCACAATTGTCCAAGAGCCGACTGCCTGATCCCGAACATCCCGGAGGGCGACCTCAAGTTTGTGGATCACCTTCCCACTTGCACCGACAAAGACCAATTTCCCAGCTGGATGCAGAACGCGAAGGATCTCTTTGAACATGGCGCGGTAAAACACCTCTGGGTCCCCACGAATCCGAAACTGCCGATTCCATGGGGGTGCAACCAGAACCTTGTTGACGGATCCGTCCGGGAATGGTATGCCTTGTGGCCTGGTGACATCTGTCCGGTACAATGAAATCTTTCTCTGGAGCCAGTCAAAGTTACAGCGGCAGCAGTCCAGCTGGCGCTTGTCTACCTTAACTTCATGAATATGCTGACATGGATCTCAGAAAGACACATGCTCGACTCGGGCAGCATTAAAGCTTCTTTTGTGCTCATGGCTGCTGGAAAGTCTGAACATGTCAAAACCAAGCGGCATCGCATCCCACGAAGCTGGCGTTGGGCCACCAAACTGCAGCCTCTGCCAGCAGAGTGCCTGGCACTAGTAAGTGGCACGAAAAGTTATCACTCATACCGAAGTTGCTACTTTGGACCCATGGCCTTTCCCGCACATCGGGTCCAGGACGAGATCTTGACTTTGGATCTCCAAACTCCTGGCAGACTTCTTAAGGCATGCCAGTGCCTGAAGCGATCAGCGAAACTGACAGGTCAGTGCACAACTCTTCACATTGGCGTCCTGGCACAAGCCCAGGCCTCCACGTGTCCAAGCCCTCAGGACAAATCACACGTGAGTTGTTTAGGGACTGGATTGGCTGCTGCTTCCCTACCCATCAGGTCCAGTTAAGATTATAGGCAGGTTTAGCGATCCTACGCGATCATACGCTGGCATACTCTGAGTCTCTCTCTTATGGCACCAACTTGCGTCAAGCTCCAACAGCTCTCCGAACATTCGAACATTCGGAAACGGGCGAAAGTGGCTCGTGGGCCCCAACCAACCCCGAGCTGGAGGTCGAGATAGGGCGAGTAAAAGCTTTCCAGGCCCAGCAGGGGAGGACGTCAGAAAACCTCCAAGATCTTCTTGAAAGGCCCCTTTTTGCGAATGAGAAGATGCTGCTTAGTGACCCTGGCTTTGAAGGCGTGTCGAAGAGGATGAATCGGTGCCATTTGGGTTGGCAATCAGGTGCAGCTGTTCGGCTAACCACTTAATCACCACAGACGTGTTTCCTAGCTTCAGATGGCTGGGCACTGGCTCCTCGCCATGGTTTGGCAGAATCAGACGGAGATTACATCATTCAGACCCGCCAGAGATCGGCAAGATGAAGCAAAGAGCGCGCGCCTGGTTGAGGCAATCCACCACCTAAGATTGCCTTCGGCTGGTAAAGTAGCGGAACCTCCAGGGCCCCACAAACCACAACGTCACAACACGTGCACGAGCTGCAGGAGAAGGCCCCAAACCGAGACACACACCCTAGCAATACACTTTCCGGGCATGCAGCAAGCCCTCGAAGCCAGACATGTCATGAAAGCCAACCCCAAATCAGGCATTTAGTGCTCTTTGAACCCGAGAAAAAGCACGTGGACTCTCGAGATAGCTTGCAGACCTGTGCACTGTAAATCCTAAGCGTGGGGGAACCCGAAGCTCGAACCCGACTCACAATCGACCTGGCTGACTCCAGTGGATACAGCCCGCCTTTTTCCCTGCTGTCCCCCAACCCTCAAACCACAGGTTTCTGATACAACCCTGTCGAGTTCTTCCTTACTTGGTCGGGGCTTTGGTTGCTCTGAGCAAGTTTCGGTTTCCGTTTCCTGTCGCAACGTTCGCAGTACTCCAGTCAGGATGCGTGAAAGCTGTATCAGCTGCCGCGCCTCCACCTGCAGCGTGCCTCGACTTGCACGCAGATGGACGGTGATGTCCGCCTTGCCTGAGGCCCAAGAGCTGTATGTGTTATTCCAGTCGCCTGATCCGTACCAAAAAGCCAAAACTCCATTGACTAAATAACACAGAGCATGCGATACCTCACTGGCAGTGCGCCTTCTAAGTCCATGAATTCTCTACGCCAAAGTCTGAAGCATCCTTGGCCAGGGAGCTCCCTTTTGCTGCCCTTCTCCATCTGAATCGTTTTACAAGGAGCTTCTGCAGCTCCTTATTGGAGCAGGTGACATTGGCAGCAGCTCAGCCGGTAAGAGTGTTTTTTTTTGTTGCGGGTGCTTTTTTGCTGTGGGTGCGGGGGCGCTTTTTTTTTTGTGGGTGCGGGGGCGCGTTATTTTTTTTTGCTGCGGGTGCGGGGGGAGCGTTTTTTTTTTTTTGCTGCGGTCTGCGGGTGCGCGGTTTTTTTTTTGTTGCGGGTGCCGTGGGGTCGCGTTTTTTTTTTTGCTGCGGGTGCGGAGCGTTTTTGCTGTTTTCTCTATATTTTACTATGAAAACCTCTATTTTCTCTAATTTTCAATAGGAAAACCTCTTTCTTCTCTATATTTGAATAGGAAAACCTCTTTCTTCTCTATATTTGAATATGAAAACCTCTGTTTTCTCTACATTTAGTATGAAAACCTCTACTTTAATTCGAAAACCTCTATTTCTCTATATTTTATAGCGAAAACCTCTATTTCTCTCTATTTTTGTCTATATCGTCATAGTTTTCCTCTATATGTAATGAGGAAGACATGAGAGAGGAATACATGAGAAACTTATTGTCTGTGTTATCTCAATGTGTGACTTGCAATTAAAAGTGTTTTGTTCCTCTTGTCCTATTTTAATAGGAAGCCCATTATTTTCTCTGTCTCTGAATAGGCAAACCTCCATTGTCTTAACATTTGAACATGAAGACCTCTATTCTCTATATTTGAATATCAAGACCTCTACTTTTTGATATGAAAACACTTTGTATGTTCGCTATATTTTCGTATGAAAGCCTCTATTTCCTCTATGTTGTCATAGGAAACATCTAATTTCTCTATATTGTATAGCGAAAACCTCTATTGTTCTATAGTTTTTTTTATTTTGTCAGTATTTTCAGACATCTTCTCTTTATTTCACGAGGAAGACATGAGAGGAATACATGAAAAGCTAATTCTCTATATTGTCATAAGAGTACATATTATCTCTATCTGTGACTCGTAGACAACAAGTGTTTTTGTTCATGTCTCATAACACAAGCTCTATTTTCTCGATTCTTTACTAAGAAGACGTTTATATCTCTATTTTTAAACGGAAAATTCAACTTCCACTATAAGGTCTGAATTTTCGTAGGAAAGCAGGCATATATTCCCTGTTTTTTCAGGGGGTTGGAGCGCGCATCATGGGTTTGGAAGGGATTCGTAAGCTTTGAAGCAGGCTTGCCGGCCAAAAAAAACGGGGGGGTTGGGGGGGGGCGCAGCCCCCCCCCTATTTGCAACACAATGCTCGCATCATCATGGGTTTGGAAGGGATTCGTATGATTGAAGCAAGCTTGCCCGGCTAAAAAGCGCAGCCCCCCCCCCCCCCCCCATTTGCAACACAATGCTCGCATCATCATGGGTTTGGAAGGGATTCGTATGATTGAAGCAAGCTTGCCCGGCTAAAAAGCGCAGCCCCCCCCCCCTTTCAAGCGGGGGGGAATGTTCTCAGGATGGTTTCGGAAAGGATTCATTTGCTTTGAAGCAAGCTGGCATGGCTTTAAGAAGCGGGGGGGTTGGGGGGGGCGCAGCCCCCCCCAATTTGCAAACCCCATGCTGGCATGATAGGCTTGGACAGGATTCATATGCTGAGAAGCTAGCTGGCACGGTTTTAAAGAGGGGGGGGGGGTCGGGCGGGGTGCAGCCCTCCCTCCACCGTTAGCAAACACAATGCTCGCATGATGGCCTTGGGAAGGATTCAGTGCTTTGAAAACGCTTGCACAGTTTAAAGGAGGGGGGGGGTTGGGGACGGGGTTGGGGAGGAAATTGCAAAAACAAATGACCTGGGGGAAGGGGGGGGGAGGGGGGCGCGTTTTTTTTTGCTGCGGGTGCGGGGGCAGCGTTTTTTTGTTTTGCTGCGGTGTGCGGGGGGGCGTTTTTTTTTTTTTGCTGAGGAGTGCGGGGGAGACAAGCGCGAGGTTCAATTAATAAACTGGGGGGTGGGGAGAGGGGGGGGGGAGGAGGGGGGGGGGGAGGAGGAGGGGGGGGGGGGGGGGGGTGGGCGCGGTTTTTTTTTGCTGCGGGTGCGGGGGCCCCTTTTTTTTTTGCTGCGGGTGCGGGGGCGCCTTTTTTTTTTGCTGCGGGTGCGGGGGCGACACGCGCCAGGTCACTCACTCACCGGGGCGGCCCCCGAAAAAAGCACCCACAGCAAAAAAGCACCCACAACAAAAAAAAAACACGGGTTCCATAAGAGTAAGAGCCCCTGAGTCCCCTCAGTAGGTTCTAGGTAAGACTTACAAATTGGGGCTATAAGTACCCATAATGTAGGGTTCTAGGTAGACTTGCAAATTGGGGTTATAAGTACCCAACCCTAAACCCTAAACCCTAAACCCTAAACCCTAAACCCTAAACCCTAAACCCTAAACCCTAAACCCTAAACCCTAAACCCTAAACCCTAAACCCT
>CAJNDS010001178.1:0-30114 GCA_905221605.1 Symbiodinium natans | reverse complement strand
GCCTCATTTCTACAGACCCGCCTTGTGCAATTTAGAAGCCCACAGCTGCTTCCGCTCTTCACTGAGGTAGGTCTCCGCTTGGTAGACCCAATCGTTCCTTGTGCGGCAGCGAGCGAGGCTGCGACACGCCGCTTGTAGGTGAGTGTAGTTTGCCCTCCTGGGGTCTGTTTCCAGGAACTGCTCCTCCAAAATTGGTTTCCACGAATCCTCAAGTTTGATTCGCACCTGGAGGGTCAATTTCTCCGGCTGCTCGTCCTCCGGCCGGTCTTGTGAGGATGAGGACGCCGTTGTTCCACCCTCAGCTCTGCGAGGCCGAGGCCTCTCTCTTTACCCTCAGCTATGTCGCAAGCACGCGGCACCGCGAGGCCGAATTACACTCCCTCAGCAAGGCGAGGCCTTAACACCAATCGCTATTCCCCGTTGCGAGGCCCTCACCCTCAGCTACGAGGCCGAAAACCCTGTCTCCTTGCACCAAACGGCTACGGAATTACTGCGTTCCCTCAGCTTGGCGAGGCCTAACAAACAATGACATCTTCTGCTGTGCACTGGCTTGGGGCTTAGCTTTGGCGTGTTTCCCACCAAACTGAACGCGAGGCTGTTGAAACTGGACGCTGCTCATATTTCCACCGTTGACAAGGGTTTGCGCTTGGGTTGCCAGCTTGCCCTGAGAAGTTCGCGATTTGCACTCACCCGCCAGGCTTTTATTGCACTTCTGGCTGACCGGTGCATGTGTTCTGTCACACTTTGTGCAAACCCATCGGATTCCCAAATTCACCATATTATGGGAGGGGAGGTGAATTTTACTCGGAAGCGGGCTGCGTCGCTAGCCAGGTTAGGCTCTTCGGAACCGAAGTGCCGGAAGGTATTAACTATGCACAGAAAAGGAAAAACTCTCGAGGTGTCCTTGGCCTGCTTAACACGGCCGAACTATGTGCAGGGAACACCGAGAGAAAGCAATGAGGGCTTAACCAGTTCCGCGAGAAGCTCGGCGGCCTACGGCTACTCACTGGTTTGGCTCTATACAAAGCCCTAGGCAAATGTTCTGCAGGTTGAACTGCCTGGTCTGTACTGCCTACCCTATAAGCCCTGCCTGTACAGGGGAGAAACTCACCCACATTCGGCTCACTCAGAAAAGGCAGAAGGTCCGGAACCGACACATGGGCAATGCCTGTACAAACTGCAAACAAGTGGAAGGCAAAAGTCGCCAACCTCCGGAGCAGGCCTAAGCTTTCTCGCACTTACTAACCTAGGCCCCAGAAACTCATGCCGCAGCAGCACTGAGCTCCTGTTTGCCCCGTATGCTGACCTGGTTTTCTCGCACTTACTCACCAGGGAGGAAGAACCAGCTTTCTCGCTCTTACTCACTGGTTCAACCTCAGCGGCTCCAGAGGAGCCCACACCACTTGCACGCAGGGAGGGCTTGGTTGATTTGGGCATCTCAGCTGGGCAGGCTTTCGGGCACCGAGCCACAGCCTTTAACCTCCGCAATCTGGTGCCTCAGGCTGTCCGTCAGCCTAGGTTTTGGTCCCTACCAAACAACGCCTGCCGCTAGGCTTCCTCCAGGATGGGCTTGCACCACCCGGAGAGAAACAACAGCACCCTGCAGGAAACTCAAAGGAAATCCTCGGCAGGCCAAACACGGGTAACCCCAAACTGATGCCGGGCTGCATGCCCTCGGCCACAACCGACCGGTAAGTACTAGGATCCTCGTCCGTTCCCCAACATCTCAGCGCGCTCCCTCCCCTCATCAACCAGTGAGGATCTTCAGGGTCCGGTTCTGACGTTATCCTTTCGGGCGCTGTGTTTGCGAGAACCCCGTGTTGGGCCTGTGGAAGACCCGCAAGCTCCTGAGCCCGAAAACCCGGTCCAGCGGTCTGCTCTACAGACCGAACAAGGGGGCCAAACCGGTGTCAGGCTGTACTAAAGCCACATCAAGGCGGCTTGTCCTGCAGGGTGACCAACGGAACGACTGCGAATATTCCGATGGATGGATCTGGGTATGTGCCGGGACTGAGCACTTGCTTGCTTGCATTCTTACACCTGCAACCTTATGCGATCAAATCATGATCCAATTCTATGCAAGATTTTCTTTGGTGCCCTTAGGCACTCACAATTTGGAAACGGACTCGAAAGACCGTCACTGATTGAAACGGGGAGAAACCTCACCCTGAATGGATTCCGGAGGGGATAGTCTCGCCCTTGATTCTGGCAGGGCAAAGCTCCTGCAATTTGGGTGGGTTGGGGCTGAAGTAGGTCAGACCTCCCATGGGATGTCTTCCAAATCTTCAAAGCCACACACTTGCCAATCACTGCTGCATGCTTCTTCTGGGGAGTCTGGATCCTGAGAACACCCTTCCTCAAGGAAAGTCCAGCCATGTGCGCTGGCTGCAGAAGACAGCGGAACCAGCGAAGGCTGTGCGGGCTGCATAACTTGGTGACCTAACTGACGCAAGTCAGCAAGGGAAGCGTCGTCCAGGAACACCGGTCTCCTAACTGCTTGGTCAAAACTCGGCCAGCTCCACGTGCAAGCTAGAAAGTTTTCTAGACAAAGGGCACAGTGGAGCTCGATGCGTCTTCCATCCTCTCCGTGCAAGATCGCTGGTTGCCTTTTCCCAGGACCTGGCACAAAACTGAGGTTATGGGTTGGAATATTACCACAGCCAGTGCAGTTAAAGTTTAACAGGCGAAGCCACTGCACGGGCGGGTCGCCCCCCGTTCCCCCGTGGAGCTCTGCTGGGTCTTCCATGCATCGCCATTGCCCACAAGGTCCGGCTCTAACTGTTTTGCCGGATTTGCTGGTGCGAACAAAATACACGCTGCTATCCTCTGCGAGGAGCAGCCATTCTTTCCGGCCCTTGTGAAACCAGCGAAAGCAGAGTGCTTGGTGAAAAGTCCTGCCTTGGCTGGAGCCACAATTGGCTCTATGGGCCCAAGTTCGCTCTGCACTTGCCAGGCTGCTCGAGCAACTTACCTGGTCTTCCAAGGCTGGAGAAACTCCACAGCCGGCTGTAAGAGGACTCGCATAAGGGAAGAGTTCCCCAAGCCGGGCTGCTTCGCCCTCCAGTCGGGCCGTGCCTTCTTTCTGGCTCTCTGCAGAGCAAGTTGGGTGAGATGACTCCAACCCATCACTTGCTGGCAGTGAGGATCTCGACTGCACAGGTGCTCTGGACATGGCTCAAATGAAGGCTGTGAAAAAGCAGGCCTGGTACCCAAAACAGTTAGGGGACTCGAGGCTGGTTCACACAGCTACCGCTCTGCTACCTGTGCACCCCACCGGGGTTGAGCCGAGACCTTGAGCCAGGTGAATTTTACGTCTGCACGCTGCGAGGCGTAGCCACCCGAAGGGGCTGTGGGTTCAAGTGAAACAAAAGCTTACTAAAACTGTGGGGTGAAACTGCCGGTAAGTTCCCCCTCTCATTCCTTGTCCTCGGTTTTGACGTACCGCTACCCTCAACCGAAGTGAGGCCGGAATGTCGTTTTGACCAAGTCGTTGCCAGTGGCTTGAAGACTTTGGCCAAGGCAAATTGCCTGTATGCTTGCACATTCTCTGTGTTGTCTATTCGGGAGGTGATCCATGCCCTCGTTCGTGGAGGCCGCTATCCCTCAACCGAATGGAGGTCAATTCCTGTAGACCCAGATGCTCGTTCTACGAGTCTCATTGCATGTCCTGAGTGCTTCCATCCACACCCCTCAACCGTAGTGAGGCCGGACATGTCTTCAAACCAGGTCATGGCCCGAGGCTTCATGGACTCTGGTTACGGTGGCTGCCTCTTGCATGCACAGGGCATACTTCCTGTGGCTTTTGCCGGGAGGTGATCCATGCCCTCCGATTCTCAGAGGCCGCTATCCCTCTACCAGCGGGGTGGTCAATCCCCATAGACCGTTCCATATTGATTGAGGCCCAATTCTGCACTTTCTCGTCATCTCACCTTGACGGATCCATGCCCTCGATTCACACATCTCCAACACGAGCCAAGCAGGAGGAACAGGTGAAGTACCTGCCCAAACATACCCCTTTTTAGGCTGGAGGACGCTAAGCGACCGAAATCGCCGCTACGCACCGGTGACCCCACGCCACACACCTTCAACAGGTGGCCGGTACAGGCGCCTGACAGGGGGCCGGGCAAGGTGCCGACTACCAGGTCAAACCCACCCTGCCTGTGAGGATATTATGTACGAGCCCTATCCATTGTGAGACTTGACATTCACCAATCCAGCCGTAGCCATTGTTCCAAAGACAGTCGGCTGGCTCTCTTGTTTGCCACCAAAACTCCATACTCTCACTTGGGAGTCGATTACCCTCAACCGAAGTGAGGCCCACTCTGCGACCACGGGGTAGCTGCATGCTTGGTCCTTGTGGGCATTTCTGAAAGCAGTGACAACGAATCCTCCACGGAGTACGTCCCGGCTAATCCAGGGTTCTCAGCAGCTCCGGTGTTCTCGCACTTACTAACCGTGCCTTGCTGTTCTCCCCAGAATCGCCCTGGCTTTCTCGCACTTACTTACCAGTCGACGTATTCCTCACCACAAAGTTCACTGCCATTGGGACTCGAGGCTTCTCCAGTGCATGCTGGTACCTGCCCTTTGCTGGCCTCCATGCCTGGCCAGTGTCCCTCATCCATATTCTGGAGTTTGCTCTTTATAGCTCACATTCCCTCAGACCAAAGTCGAGGCCGAATGTTGCTTTGTTTGATTGAGCACTGCTGGGCTGCGGTTGTACCTATCAATTGCTCCGACACACCGGCACCGCGGAGTCTATGCTTCAAGCTGCTTTACCGCTTTGCGCCCAGTAGCATCAGCCGTCCAAGCTGCATGCAGTGCTTCCAGAGTCTCCAGACTCAATTCCGGCAGACCAATAAGTGCCCGGCCTGCCCATTCCATCATTCTTCCCTCAGCTGATGCGAGGCCGGAACATCATGCACCTTCTTCATCAGCGAGGCGTTTTCGCAACCCTTCTGTTGTTCCCTCAGCCGTGGCGAGGCCGAACCATCCATTCCCTCAGCCGAGGCGAGGCCGAACCTTTACTCCAGCATAGCGAGGCCGAAACTGCCCTTGCATAGCCTCACATGGCATCTCCGCTGGTTTCACGGGTTCTGAAAGCATTGTGCTGCGAGGGTATGTTGATCACCCTCATTCCGGCAAGCTAAGCCTGCATTCGGGTTTGCCCTCACATGGCCCTTAATGGCGAGGCTGTGCTCGCAATTCAATCCACTTCCACTTGCCTGGTTACTGGCCGGCGACGTTTCATCACCTCAAAGGAGCATCCATTCCTCATCATCTTCCGACAAGGCCAGCATCCTTCTCGACACATCAGGGCCATACACCATAATCACCAGCCTACCCAGGTACCTGATTTCACGTCCGCTGCCATCAATCATCAGGGATGGGTTTGTGGGATCGACATAGAAATCGATGTTCCAAAGCCTCGCATCCTCACAGCATCGGAAATCCCGGAGCTGCAGGTGGAGGTTAGCTGCATTCAGGCTTCTTTGGACATTCCAATTCCCACAGCTGCCCCAGGCTATGTTGCCTCTCCTGGTGCGACGGACAAAGTGGATACGATATGACTGCGACAGTTCCAGGAAAAGCCCTTCACGACGCCCCTGGTGTGACCATGCAAATACACAGCACGCAATTGCCGGCATGGTCCGTCGCTCTCCGTCTGCCTTGCAGCAAGTCTCTTTGGCGTGTGGCACACTGTCCAGGGCACTGTGGACGGCCACTCTGGTCGCCGATAGCCCACGAGCGGAAATCTGCGGTTGAGACGGGGCCCTGTTCCAACAAAGGAAGTTAAGGCCTCGGAACCCTCTTCGCTCGCACAGGTCTGCTATCTTCTTGCACCTCAGTTCCAGGAGGTGTTTCCCTCAACCGTGGTGAGGCCGAACTATGTTGTCCCTCCGAGCGAGGCCGAAGACTTTCCACAATCCTCAGCTTATGCGAGGCCGACAACACCCTCAGCAGCGAGGTCGAAAGTTCCCTCAGCACTCGGCGAGGCCGTACACAGGCAGCTATGTGGCTGGCAGAACTACCGAGCAAACACAGTGGTTTCGGTTTGAGTCCTGTTGGAGCCCACCCTTAGGTACAGCCTCCAGGCCACCGAACAGCTCACTACCTGCGCACCCCACCGGGGTTGAGCCGAGGCTTGAGCCAGGTGAATTTTACGTCTGCACGCTGCGAGGCGTAGCCACCCGAAGGGGCTGTGGGTTCAAGTGAAACAAAAGCTTACTAAAACTGTGGGGTGAAACTGCCGGTAAGTTCCCCCTCTCATTCCTTGTCCTCGGTTTTGACGTACCGCTACCCTCAACCGAAGTGAGGCCGGAATGTCGTTTTGACCAAGTCGTTGCCATTGGCTTGAAGACTTGGCCAAGGTAAATTGCCTGTATGCTTGCACATTCTCTGTGTTGTCTATTCGGGAGGTGATCCATGCCCTCGTTCGTGGAGGCCGCTATCCCTCAACCGAATGGAGGTCATTCCTGTAGACCCAGATGCTCGTTCTACGAGTCTCATTGCATGTCCTGAGTGCTTCCATCCACACCCCTCAACCGTAGTGAGGCCGGACATGTCTTCAAACCAGGTCATGGCCCAAGGCTTCATGGACTCTGGTTACGGTGGCTGCCTCTTGATGCACAGGGCATACTTCCTGTGGCTTTTGCCGGGAGGTGATCCATGCCCTCCGATTCTCAGAGGCCGCTATCCCTCTACCGGCGGGGTGGTCAATCCCCATACATAGACCGTTCCGATTGAGGCCCAATTCTGCACTTTCTCGTCATCTCACCTTGACGGATCCATGCCCTCGATTCACACATCTCCAACACGAGCCAAGCAGGAGGAACAGGTGAAGTACCTGCCCAAACATACCCCTTTTTAGGCTGGAGGACGCTAAGCGACCGAAATCGCCGCTACGCACCGGTGACCCCACGCCACACCTTCAACAGGTGGCCGGTACAGGCGCCTGACAGGGGGCCGGGCAAGGTGCCGACTACCAGGTCAAACCCACCCTGCCTGTGAGGATATTATGTACGAGGCCGCTATCCATTGTGAGACTTGACATTCTCCAATCCAGCCGTAGCCATTGTTCCAAAGACAGTCGGCTGGCTCTCTTGTTTGCCACCAAAACTCCATACTCTCACTTGGGAGTCGATTACCCTCAACCGAAGTGAGGCCCACGGGCTAGCTGCATGCTTGGTCCTTGTGGGCATTTCTGAAAGCAGTGACAACGAATCCTTCACGGAGTACGTCCCGGCTAATCCAGGGTTCTCAGCAGCTCCGGTGTTCTCGCACTTACTAACCGTGCCTTGCTGTTCTCCCCAGAATCGCCCTGGCTTTCTCGCACTTACTCACCAGTCGACGTATTCCTCACTGCCATTGGGACTCGAGGCTTCTCCAGTGCAATGCTGGTACCTGCTCTTTGCTGGCCTCCATGCCTGGCCAGTTTCCTTTATCCATATTCTGGAGTTTGCTCTTTCCATATCTCACATCCCCTCAGACCTAAGTCGAGGCCGAATGATTGCTTTGTGTGATTGAGCACTGCTGGGCTGCGGTTGTCTTCTATCAATTGCTCCGACACACCGGCACCGCGGAGTCTATGCTTCAAGCTCTTGACCGCTTTGCACCCAGTAGCATCAGCCGTCCAAGCTGCATGCAGTGCTTCCAGAGTCTCCAGGACTCAATTTCGGCAGACCATTCATTCCAGTGCCCGGTCTGCCCATTCCATGTCATGCTCGCAATTATCAGTCCCTCTTGTGCCCATGGCATCTTTTCCAGGAACTGCTTGTCATCATTCTCCCTCAGCTGAAGCGAGGCCGGAACTTCATGCACCGTTCTTCATCAGCGAGGCGTTTTCGCAACCCTTCTGTTGTTCCCTCAGCCGTGGCGAGGCCGAACCATCCATTCCCTTAGCCCGGCGAGGCCGAACCTTTGCTCCAGCATAGCGAGGCCGAAACTGCCCTTGCATAGCCTCACATGGCATCTCCGCTGGTTTCACGGGTTCTGAAAGCATTGTTCTGCGAGGGTATGTTGATCACCCTCATTCCGGCAAGCTAAGCCTGCATTCGGGTTTGCCCTCACATGGCCCTTAGTGGCGAGGCTGTGCTCGCAATTCATCCACTTCCACTTGCCTGGTTACTGGCCGGCGACATTCCATCACCTCAAAGGAGCATCCATTCCTCATCATCTTCCGACAAGGCCAGCATCCTTCTCGACACATCAGGGCCATACACCATTATCACCAGCCTTCCCAGGTATCTGATTACACGTCCGCTGCCATCAATCATCAGGGATGGGTCTGTGGGATCGACATAGAAATCAATGTTCCAAAGTCTCGCATCTTCACAGCATCGGAAGTTCCGGAGCTGCAAGTGGAGGTTAGCTGCATTCAGGCTTCTTTGGACATTCCAATTCCCACAGCTGCCCCAGGCTATGTTGCCTCTCCTGGTGCGACGGACAAAGTGGATACGATATGACTGCGACAGTTCCAGGAAGAGTCCTTCACTACGCCCCTGGTGTGACCATGCAAATACACAGCATGCAATTGCCGGCATGGTCCGTCGCTCTCCGTCTGCCTTGCAGCAAGTCTCTTTGGCGTGTGGCACACTGTCCAGGGCACAGTGGACGGCCACTTTGGTCGCCGATAGCCCACGGGCGGAATTCTGGGGTTGAGACGGGGCCCTGTTCCACCAAAGGAAGTTAAGGCCTCGGAACCCGATTCGCTCGCACAGGTCTGCTATCTTCTTGCACCTCAGTTCCAGGAGGTGTTTCCCTCAACCGTAGTGAGGCCGAACTATGTTGTCCCTCCGAAGCGAGGCCGAAGACTTTCCACAATCCTCAGCTCAGGCGAGGCCGACAACACCCTCAGCAGCGAGGTCGAAAGTTCCCTCGGTGAGGCCGTACACAGGCAGCTATGTGGCTGGCAGAACTACCGAGCAAACACAGTGGTTTCGGTTTGAGTCCTGTTGGAGCCCACCCTTAGGTACAGCCTCCAGGCCACCGATCCGCTCACTACCTGCGCACCCCACCGGGGTTGAGCCGAGACTTGAGCCAGGTGAATTTTACCACTCGAAAGCGGACTGCGTCGCTAGCCAGGTTAGGCTCTTCGGAACCGAAGTTCCGGAAGGTATTAACTATGCACAGAAAAGGAAAAACTCTCGAGGTGTCCTTGGCCTGCTTAACACGGCCGAACTATGTGCAGGGAACACCGAGAGAAAGCAAAGAGGGCTTAACCAGTTCCGCGAGAAGCTCGGCGGCCTACGGCTACTCACTGGTTTGGCTCTATACAAAGCCCTAGGCAAAAGTTCTGCAGGTTGAACTGCCTGGTCTGTACTGCCTACCCTATACGCCCTGCCTGTACAGGGGAGAAACTCACCCACATTCGGCTCACTCAGAAAAGGCAGAAGGTCCGGAACCGACACATGGGCAATGCCTGTACAAACTGCAAACAAGTGGAAGGCAAAAGTCGCCAACCACCGGAGCAGGCCTAAGCTTTCTCGCACTTACTAACCTAGGCCCCAGAAACTCATGCCGCAGCAGCACTGAGCTCCTGTTTGCCCCGGATGCTGACCTGGTTTTCTCGCACTTACTCACCAGGGAGGAAGAACCAGCTTTCTCGCTCTTACTCACTGGTTCAACCTCAGCGGCTCCAGAGGAGCCCACACCACTTGCACGCAGGGAGGGCTTGGTTGATTTGGGCATCTCAGCTGGGCAGGCTTTCGGGCACCGAGCCACAGCCTTTAACCTCCGCAATCTGGTGCCTCAGGCTGTCCGTCAGCCTAGGTTTTGGTCCCTACCAAACAACGCCTGCCGCTAGGCTTCCTCCAGGATGGGCTTGCACCACCCGGAGAGAAACAACAGCACCCTGCAGGAAACTCAAAGGAAATCCTCGGCAGGCCAAACACGGGTAACCCCAAACTGATGCCGGGCTGCATGCCCTCGGCCACAACCGACCGGTAAGTACTAGGATCCTCGTCCGTTCCCCAACATCTCAGCGCGCTCCCTCCCCTCATCAACCAGTGAGGATCTACAGGGTCCGGTTCTGACGTTATCCTTTCGGGCGCTGTGTTTGCGAGAACCCCGTGTTGGGCCTGTGGAAGACCCGCAAGCTCCTGAGCCCGAAAACCCGGTCCAGCGGTCTGCTCAACAGACCGAACAAGGGGGCCAAACCGGTGTCAGGCTGTACTAAAGCCACATCAAGGCGGCTTGTCCTGCAGGGTGACCAACGGAACGACTGCGAATATTCCGATGGATGGATCTGGGTATGTGCCGGGACTGAGCACTTGCTTGCTTGCATTCTTACACCTGCAACCTTATGCGATCAAATCATGATCCAATTCTATGCAAGATTCTCTTTGGTGCCCTGAGGCACTCACATTTGGAAACGGACTCGAAAGACCATCACTGATTGAAACGGGGAGAAGCCTCACCCTGAATGGATTCCGGAGGGGATAGTCTCGCCCTTGATTCTGGCAGGGCAAAGCTCCTGCAATTTGGGTGGGTTGGGGCTGAAGTAGGTCAGACCTCCCATGGGATGTCTTCCAAATCTTCAAAGCCACACACTTGCCAGTCACTGCTGCATGCTTCTTCTGGGGAGTCTGGATCCTGAGAACACCCTTCCTCAAGGAAAGTCCAGCCATGTGCGCTGGCTGCAGAAGACAGCGGAACCAGCGAAGGCTGTGCGGGCTGCATAACTTGGTGACCTAACTGACGCAAGTCAGCAAGGGAGGCGTCGTCCAGGAACACCGGTCTCCTAACTGCTTGGTCAAAACTCGGCCAGCTCCACGTGCAAGCTAGAAAGTTTTCTAGACAAAGGGCACAGTGGAGCTCGATGCGTCTTCCATCCTCTCCGTGCAAGATCGCTGGTTGCCTTTTCCCAGGACCTGGCACAAAACTGAGGTTATGGGTTGGAATATTACCACAGCCAGTGCAGTTAAAGTTTAACAGGCGAAGCCACTGCACGGGCGGGTCGCCCCCCGTTCCCCCGTGGAGCTCTGCTGGGTCTTCCATGCATCGCCATTGCCCACAAGGTCCGGCTCTAACTGTTTTGCCGGATTTGCTGGTGCGAACAAAATACACTCTGCTGTCCTCTGCGAGGAGCAGCCATTCTTTCCGGCCCTTGTGAAACCAGCGAAAGCAGAGTGCTTGGTGAAAAGTCCTGCCTTGGCTGGAGCCACAATTGGCTCTATGGGCCCAAGTTCGCTCTGCACTTGCCAGGCTGCTCGAGCAACTTACCTGGTCTTCCAAGGCTGGAAAAACTCCACAGCCGGCTGTAAGAGGACTCCATAAGGGAAGAGTTCCCCAAGCCGGGCTGCTTCGCCCTCCAGTCGGGCCGTGCCTTCTTTCTGGCTCTCTGCAGAGCAAGTTGGGTGAGATGACTCCAACCCATCACTTGCTGGCAGTGAGGATCTCGACTGCACAGGTGCTCTGGACATGGCTCAAATGAAGGCTGTGAAAAAGCAGGCCTGGTACCCAAAACGGTTAGGGGACTCGAGGCTGGTTCACACAGCTACCGCTCTGCTACCTGTGCACCCCACCGGGGTTGAGCCGAGATCTTGAGCCAGGTGAATTTTACACACCCCCTCATGCACAGATGGTCCTTGGGTAGTTCCCTTCAGTCCTTTCTTTCCTCCTGCTTCAGGATCTTCTTTCCAATCCTGACAAGAGCCTTTCCAAGCTCTTCCGGGTAGGTCCCAGACTCCTTCAGAGACGCACTCTTCGAGTGTTCGTGGTTTCCTGCGCAAACGTACGAAGACAGTTCCCACACACAGGCAGCACTATTAGAAGCGAACCACCATCTCTTCCAAGTCTTCTCTTTCTTCTCGAAGCAGCATCTATCTACTAGACATCCTTGCGTTAGACCAATGCTTTTAGAGACTTCTAGAATACCGTTTCCTTCCACAAAGAGGACCTTTCAGGCCATTCGTGGGTTAACAGCAAACCCTCGTTAGAGGCATAGGGGCCGAAGAGCTTCCCTATAAGTCTCCAGCAACTCTTGTGAATCTTTAGCGTCTTCCGCCAAAGTTCCAAACCTCGTCGCTTGCGGAAACGCAGGTACCTCAAGGGGCAGCCTGAGCTGCAAAGCGTAGACAAATGCGCAAAGACACGGACCTTTCCCTGCTTCAGGACTCTTAAGATCTCTTCAAGAACAAGAAAGGTGTTCTTACTCAGAAGATTGATTTCCCGAGTCACTCCGAAGTACGCGCTCTCGCTATAGCACTCGACTCTTCGCAGCAAAGCTCCAGAACGACGAGCGACACTGTTCCTCTAGCCACTGCCGTCGCGGCCTCCATCCAGGAGCTAGGAACCTCCAGCGGAGAGGACCTTACTGCGTTCGAAGATACTTCCTCAGTGATATTGGGCTCATTTCTTACTTCTTCGACGTTTTCTTCGGAGATCGACGACCACGATTCTGGCTCGGTAATGAGGCCAGCGGCCTCACAAAGACTGACCAAATTGGGGACTTCGTTAGAGCATCTGCGGGGTTGAGTTTCCCCGGTATATACTCCAGCGTCAATCTTTCCTTGGCGACTAGTTGTTGGAGAAAAGCCGCTCTCAACTCTATGTGGCGGACTTTCCTAAGGAGGGTACTCATTTGCGCTATTGACAGGGCGCTTTCAGAGTCCCCGTACGCGTGCAACTGATATCGGCCTTCCTCCGAGTCAGAAGGCATCCCCTCCACCATCGTCTGCACCAACAGAGATATATACAATCCCTCTCTGGCGATTTCAGTCAGTGCTGCTAGCTCGGCTTCTGCCGATGACAAAGCTACGGTCGTCTGTTTCCGACTGAACGTCTTCAAGCAACAGTTGTTCCAGGTCACAATTCCACCACTCACAGAGTTCAAACCCCAAGATGCGTCAACAAAACACGACACTGACTCTCGGTCCTCATCAGGGGCTAAGAGCTCTCTACGTGAGGGGAACACTTGGACCTTATGCGGTAAACCAGACACCCACCTCAGAACATCCCTCATACAGGCTTCGGCTGCTTCGTTGGGGGCTGACTGGTGTCTTCCTAGAAAACCGCATACATACTGCAAATCAGGTCTTGAAAGCGATGCCCAGGCTAGGCGTCCCAAGGTTCGCCTATAGCGCTCGTGCGCCTCTGGCGTAAGAGGTGTGTCCTGTCCTTTCTTGATGAGGTCGGCATACCGCCGCTCTAATGGTGGAAGCTTCGGCGCCACCTTAGTGATTCCGTACTCCTCACAGCAAGACCTCAGGTACTTAGCGTCCAAGCCAAAGTATACGCAGGGCTCTCCGGTCTTCTTCCGGAAGATCCTACGTCCCAAGAAAGATACCTCACCTGGTTTTCCTTCCAAGAGCTCACCTGTTAGCTTAAGCTTGTAGCGTTTCTTCAGGTCTTCATACACCTTTCGAGCTTCGGCGGTGTTCTCGGCCCAAATCAACAGATCGTCAACATAAAAGAGGACAATCACCAAACCATTCTTGGTTTTCTTGCGGAAGATTGTGGGGTCCAAGATCTGCTGGAATCCTTGGTTTCCCAAGTACGCCGACAGCTCCTTGTACCAAGAAAGCGGGGCACTTCGAAGCCCGTTCATGGCACGAAACAGTTTCAAGAAGACCCTTTCGCCAGTCTTTGCGTTTCCTATGTTACTCGGAAGCTGCACAAACTCCGGCCGCGCAATAGCGGCGTGCATAAACGCTACCGACACGTCACAGGACAGCACAGACCCTTTCTACACAGAACAGAAAGTAGGAGCCGCAGCCCTTCAAGGCTGGTGGTAGGAGAATAGATCCCCTCAGCGAGCGTTGTGCCGCCCATAGCGGCAAAATCGCGGACAACAAGTCTAGAGCGGTAAAGACCAGGCTTCTTAACCGTATTGACCCAACGGCTCGAAAGAACTCTTCTTCCGCTCTCCTTAGCAAGTCTGTACGCTTCTCGCTCGCTCACCACTTCTCCTACGTTGAAAGACTCCAATTCTTCTAGTTCCAGTTTCATGGAAAGATAGAGGAGTTTAGGATCTAACAGCTCACCAGAGGTCTCTGACACAGCTTGTTGGGGGACCTGACAACAGATTCTACTCCCTCCAAACTTCAGCTCAAAGGAAGACGCCGCTTGATTGCTCACAGCGCGGCAGTCAGGTCCTTCACCTAACTTCTGAAGATAATGATCCGTCAACCAATCAATCTCCATGTCCTCCATGTCAGGTTCAGGAAGATCGCCACCTGCTACCCCCTCATGACCTTCAGATCCCACTTCTGTGGGCTCGAAATCCGAGACATAATCAGGAAGCATTTCTTCATCCTCTGGGGCTTCAATTTCTTCTTCTTTTGGAACAATGGGTTCTGCAGGCGGTTCAAACAGCAAAGGCTTTTCGGGGTCCTGCGTATCAAGCACAAGAGGATTAGCTTTAGCTAGCAGCTCCAACGTTGGGCTGTCGTACGTGGGTTCGTCCCGTTCAAAGATCCCACGACACGCTGGAAAGACCTCAATCTCTCCATCTCCTCCAATGACAGTTCCATACACACCTCCACCTCTAGGATGGACGGGGCCCAGATAGCTCACTCGAACCGTCTTGGCTCCCCGGAACTTTTCTAGATGTCGTTTGGAACCGCCAACTTTAGCCTGCGCAGAACAGCCGAAGGGAAGCGTCCTAGTCCTTTGGACTATTTCCTCGTGCAACCTGTCTATTGCCGTGGTACTGTTGTTGCTGTCAAAGCTCCACAAGTTGAAACTGCGTGCAGCATACAGCAAACAAGTCTGCCACAACATTCCACCTAAAGGTAACTGCCAAGAGGCACCACCTTCTTCAGCAGGTCGTCGACGCTTTACTTCCGCCTCTAGGTCGAGCCATATCGACCAAAATCCCTGCTTCATTGCAGAGACCTGCCTTTCCACAGCCCCTTTAGACTGCGGACGGTATCCTGGCACAACATCTACCATCGTAGGGTTCTCGCGCCTCTGCGCCGCGACCCTCTCGCACATGGATATCAGACCCTGTTCGTTGTCGCACCGAAACGTTAAAGTCTTTTGGTGCAATCCAATTTCGCGGATGAACCGATCGATATTGAATAACAAGTTCGGGTCGTGTAGTTCCATGGCGGGGATAGACATTGAGTACCGGGACGCAACATGTACAAGAAGAAGAACCCTCAGTTTCCCAAAGTAATAGAAATCGACTCCAATGGTTTGATTCTCCTTCTGTAGCTGCCTCTTCAGTCTCCTGGCTGGGACTTTGCCTTTGCTAGAGCAGCAGCTTTCGCAGTTCACATCATAGGGAAAATGACCTCGGGATCGATGTACCTGGAGTGCGTGGCTACGCAACGGGATCCTTTCTTCAATCTCCTCTCCTTGTGGAATTGGGGCTTCAGGAGGTTGTTCCGGGTTTTGTGGGGAACGATTCGGTTGGTTTAACGAAGACGACGGTTCAACATCATCACGATCCAAGATCAAGGGATCAGAGCCTGTGCCACTTCCTGGAAGGGGCAGCCCTCTGAGCATCCGCAGATGCCCAGTCAATGGCTGCTTTAAGCCTCCTTCCGGCACTTTCTCATCATTTCCCTTCAACACACAGCATGCCACGTCAAGACACCATGCCAAAACATGCCAAACATGCCGCACACAAGCCAACAACTTTAAGGTTTCGGGCTTTCCCTTAGTTGGGGCTTTTGGGCTTTTTCTACCAACCAACAAGATCCGTTCTACGCAAACACGCTTGAAGCATTTTCGGGTGCGAATACGAATCCAACATCCTCCTTTTCGGGGCTTTATTCTACTCATCTCAGGTGCTCTCTTGGAGCCTCTCTGAAACAGCTTTTCAAGCAATTTCCAAAGACCCGAAACAACGACCCCAACCAAGGCACTGAAGATCAGGATGAGGAACACCATCGCGACGTCGATGATCAATCCTGGAATTTTAGCAGACCGCCTGGCGTGAAGGCGGAAAGGGGTTCTTTCTACTCGGGGCTTTGAACCTCCAAGTTCTCCTAGGGGTCCTACCACTAGATGCTCTTTACCTTCTGGGGCCTCAAGGCTAATGTTTCCAAGCCAAAATGTTTCCATGCCACGACAAGTCAAGCATGCCAAGCTCAAGCCACAACATGTCAAATTTTCATGCCACTCAAAATGACCTACTTGCTCGTGTCTCCGAGCCGGTTCTCTTTTTGCTTGTCGGGGCGCAAAACAACGATGCGGCGCAACGGAAGAGCATTGCCTCATTTTCGCTTTTAGCGAAGAGCGGCTTCGGCCTCGCTTATAGCGGCCCTTGCATCGCTTACTACATCCGAATGTCGCAGCCTTCATGGGCTTCTGGAACGACCGCGATCCGATACCTCCGTGGGCACCGGGGACATTGGCGATGGAGGCTCCACAGGTGTGTTTAGGAGATCCCACACCGAATAGTTCCCTTCTCCGCTCAAAGGACGTGGAGGCCTTTGAGGCATTTTGAACCGAGGAACTGGTGGAGGTAGAGGTGGCGCCATGGATTCCGCGGGTGATGGTGGTTCCGGTGGAGCCAAAACTCCTGATGGTGAAGGCGGCTCCGGTGGCACCATTGCCGGTGAAGGTGGTTCCGCCGGCCTCTGTGTACCTCCATGAGTCGAGGGGGCATTCACCATTTGGCCTTCCAAGTAGATCTTCGGAGATGGCGCCAAATTTCCACCACGAATTTCCTCGAGCACCTTCTGCACGTACCACCCCAGCTCGGTGTATTCCTTGAGGATGGACGAATCGACGTCCTCTTCCTCTTCCGAGGTAGGATCTTCTTCGAGCTGTGGTGGCGCAGGTCGCGCCTTTGGACGTTGAGCACGCTTTGCTCGACGATCTTCTGCCATCTTGTGGAATTCGAGGGCCCTGCTTCGAAGCTGTCGACCCAGAAGATCCCAACACACATCCACGTGCCATCCTTGCACTCCATCTGGTGGCTCCAAAAGGGTAGCCTCGATGTCGTAGTACTGATGGCTGTGAAGGCTGTGCACACGAAGCACTCGTGCTGCTCGAAGGAGGTACTTGTAAATGAGCGTATGCACATTGGAATTCGGCCGAACATGAGGGTGGAATGAGGCACCACTGGTAAGTGAAGAAGACACCTCTTCGAGGGCCTTGTTCACCATCTCCTCCGTTACACCGAATCCTCGAAGACTTTCGGCCTCGTTGAGATCGTCCAAAATCTTGTAATGGGCATCCAAGAGCTCTGTCGTGAGGATTTCCACCTCCGCGAAGCGTTTTGGACCAAAGTATCTTTCCAGATCCTTGGGCTCCTGGAGGATGTAGCACCGTTCCGGGGGTATAATTCCATGGGCCCACGAGCACGAATTCATCGAAACGTATCCAGGGCAAACAGGGACACACTCGACTTGGTCCGGCTCTAAGTCCATTGCAGGCAAAACCCCACCTGTGCAGTACTTGGAAAGGTAGTCGGGGTCGTGGGCCACCCTGCTGAGCATATTGATCGGGTGCCCTAAGCAGTCCCGACACAAAGGGATGGGTTCGCCCATCCTGTGGTGACTTTCCCACACATCGTACTGCCCAGCATCTGCGTAGATAGCGGCCTCCCACTTCAGGAATAACTCTTTTCGAGTCGGCCCACCGGTCCAAGTACCCCAGGACTCGGTTTCCAGAGGCTTGAAACTTGGAGGAGGTTCCGTCCCCGCCTCCACAGAGACAGAGACATCGCACAACATTCGTCGTGCCCTTGTGATGGCCTCGTCCATCAAAGCCCTCTGTTCCTCCAGCGTCAACGGAGAAGCATCCGATTCGCTTTCCTCCTCGAAGCCCTCTTCCTCGTTGTCTGGAACCATACGAGCAACTTGAAGAGCATCGAGGACTACCGGTGGCTCCTCGCTCCGAGGCTCGTCGTCGGTGGCAACATGAGCAACCAATGGGGCATTTAAAGCCCTTCTTTGTTCCTCCTCTGCAGCTGCCATCCGCTCCACCTCTTCGGCCTGATTCTCGGCCTCGCGCATCTCTTCTTGGTAAAATTCTTCCGTTGGAGAACGTGCTGGCGTCGGGCTTTCCGCAAAGCGCCTTGGAGCGCTGGATTGCCCCCCGAGAGGCCCCATTGCAAGATGCGCACCCATTCAAAACACTTACAGGAACAGGCACGGTCTCGAGATCAAACCGTCCAAAACGGGCGTGCGCCGAAAAAGCGCTTTCCAAAATGCATGGCGTATAGACGCCGTTCTCTAAAATAAAACCCTCATGCACAAAACACCATGCCGAAAAACATGCTGCACCACATGCCAATAAACATGCCACAAAACATGCCAATAAACATGCCGCAAAACATGCCACGGGCCTTTCAACAGGCTTCCTAATGAGTTGAGGGGTTCGTTTGGGCTGTTCTTTGGGCACTTCTTTGGGCATTTCGGGCACTTTCAGGGTGTTCTCGGGCACTATCGGGGTGTTTTCGGTGCATTCTTGAGGAACTTCAGGGACCACTTTCGGGGATACTTCGGCTCTAAGCCCTCGCAACAAGAAAGCAAACGGAGTCTCAAGCAAAGCATGCCGGCAATCACCGCTCTCTCTTCCTTGTGGCTTCTCGACTTCCGCCTTCTTTCCTCCTGTCGTCGCTTTCTTGAGGATGCTCGGTCCTGGCTGGGGCTTAACCACAGAGTCCTGCAGGCAGGTAATCGCGTCTATTTCCATGTCCGAGCCCGAAGGCTTGCGTGGAGAACGACCTTTCCCCGCTTTCTGGCGGCGACCCCCGCTCAAAGCCCACCAAGCCCGATTAGCGGATACGAGTTTCACGTTGCGTTTGCCTTTGTACAACCTAGACCCGGTTTTGTAGAGATACGTTCTCCACCCTTTTTCCACCGCCGCCCAGGGACTAATGGCGTTAAACGTAACTTCCGCAACGAGAACCTCCGTCAAAAGAAGGCTACAATCACCGAAGACGACCTCTAAGTCGACGACGCCTGACACGGGGATCTTCCCCCCTGAAGCGTTGTACAGAGTGACCTCTCTCTCATGAGTCTTCACCACCCTGAATCCGCTGAGGTGTTCCGAGGAAACCACATGACACGTGGCTCCAGAATCGACGTCCCTCGGTTCTAGCTGGAAGCTGGCGCAGATGCGCTCTACATCCCCTGCAGTCAACGAATTGCTAACAGGTCCCAATCGTTGCTTGTCAAGTGAAAAACCTACCCTACGCTCAGACGACTCAGAAAGGCTCAGTTCAGGACTTCGCTGGGCAAAGCGCATCGCCATCACACTCTGTGTTGGCTCTGCCTCCGCTTCGGACTCTGGTTCTCCCATAGCCCGGGCGCGGTTCTTCTTCTTTTGCTTCTTTCCTTTGCCCTTTCCTTCGCCCTTCTTTCCTTTGGCACCCTTGTCTCCCTTGGAGGTGGGCTTTCCTTTCGGCGTTGGAGAGCGAGGAGCTCCCTTCGGAGTGGGGGACCTCTGTCCTTTGGGGCCTCCAGTGCCCTTTCCACTCTTCGACTCTCCCTTGCCGCCCTTGCCGCCTTTCTCACCAGCCTCACGCTGTCGAGACCAACAATCCTTTGCTACATGACCATGCTTGCCGCAATGGTCGCAAAGCTTGCCGTCCATTCCACGATTGGCTGCAGTCGGCACGTCGCACATCCTTAGCTGTTCTGCGAAGTATTTGAGGCTCTTCGTGAGCTCACTCCAGCTGTTGGCGTTGCCGTGCAGCGCCACATACTGTCTCGCCGGATGTGAAACGGCCTGCAGCAGGATGGAGCAACGATCTGCTTCGGAGAGCTTCAACTCGGGGAAGTTGCTCAACTTGATCTCCGCCTTGGCGATTTCGTCCTCCAAGTGTCTGATGATGTCCATGGGCTTCTTGAGCCCCGAACACTGGGCATGCAACTTCATGCAACCGTCTCTCACGTAGACGGCTTCCATTCGAGACACAATGGAGTAGTTCAGGTGCAAGGTGCGAACTGCCTCGTAGCCGGTAGCAGACATGCTCTGCCTCTTGCTACAGCTTCGAAGCAACTCCAAACCACGCTCCCACTTCGCCAAGCTCTGGGAAAGCAGGTAAAACAACTTCGCTGACCGAGCTGCGGTGTCAGGAGGCAAACGGTCCTGTCGGATCTCGTCCTTGACACTGATGCAGAGTCGAAGCTCGTTCACGTAGGCCTCGTCTTGCAGGGCCAACCATGAACTCATCGTCTCCAGGAAGCCGTGCCAAGCCTCAATCTCTCGCATTCTATCTCTACCCATCTCCTGGTGGGCTATGACAGGCAGCTGTGGAAGGTACTTGTCGGCACGGTTGGAAACGTATCCACCAGATGAACTTCCAGTATCTTTAGGGCTTGAAGAAGGAAGAGAACTCCCTGCGGACGAAGTTGCGGCGAGGAACGGGTCACTCGGTGCAGATGCCTTTGCGGCTTCCGCCTTGGCTTTCGCCTCAGCAGCTGCAAGTTCGGCATCGTTCCTCCTCTTCTCTTCGCTGTCCATGCGACGAAGCATGGTTGCCACAAGCTGTTGGTTCTGTTCCAACTGCTTCCGGTACTGGTCCATCATGGCTTCCTGCTGTCTCTGCTGCTGCTGCATTACTCGCAGCATCTCAACTACCAAACTTTCGCCAACAGCACCACCACCTGAAGCGGTGACTGGCTGTGAACTCGTCGCTGGCGTTGAGGTCGGAACTCCTTGAGTTCCAAAGGCCGCAAAGGGGTTCGGTTGCTGTCCTACCGGAGTCTCACCGGTTCCAAACAGCAAGGCTTCCTCCTCGGGAGTGTTGTCAGGGACGGGGACTTGCTCAGGAGGCAACGCCCCAGGCACTGGAGAACCCTGTGGGCTTCCATGCACACTTCCGCCTTGCTCTGGAGTCGCCATGGCGTGGAGGTACTTAACACAGGCGCTGGAGTCACTCTCAGTGCTCCGCTACCATGTGAAAAGCAGAGCTCGCGCAGCTGTCTCTTTTTCACTTCGCACTTGAGCCAAACACCAAACGTTGAAACTCGTGGCACAGCTACGGGGCCTAAGGGACCTCAGGTCAAGACTACACTCAACCCTCACAGCACGAAGTGCGGACTCTTTTCACTGCGCTGTTCACAGCTTCTCGAGCTCCGCTCGTCTTGAGCCAATGCGAGCACGGCTCTCCAGCTTCAAACACTGTCTGCCAGACATGGGAAAACAAAGGTACTTCAGGTAAAAACACTCAGCCATGGAACTTCTACTCCTAAACACTGTGGGTAGGTTCCTAGCACCTCTTAGGTGCTCTGCTGAGCTCTGTGCAGACCTAAACTGGCTTGAGTCACTTCTGGTCACCAAATACCAGGTCACAAACAGGAAACGAGTTCCGACAAACGAGTTTCGAGAAAACGAACAGAAAACGGTTCTTCCTACTCAAAACAAGATCTCACCAAGCCAAAAGAAATCTGCACTGCCTGACATGTCCTCGTGCCTATGCTTCACACTCATAGCAGACAACTCAAGTGCACATCACGTGTCAACTGGGAAACTAGGAGGGTCACATATATCACTCGAAAGCGGACTGCGTCGCTAGCCAGGTTAGGCTCTTCGGAACCGAAGTTCCGGGAAGTATTAACAAAGCACTGAAAGAAACTCTCGAGGTGACCTTGGCCTGCTTAACACGGCCGAACTATGTGCAGGATCACCGAGAGAAAGCATTGAGGGCTTAACCAGTTCCGCGAGAAGCTCGGCGGCCAACGGCTACTCACTGGTTTGGCACTGTACGAAGCCCTAGGCAATTGTTCTGCAGGTTGAACTGCCTGGTCTGTACTGCCTACCCTATAAGCCCTGCCTGTACAGGGGAGAAACTCACCCATTCGGCTCACTCAGAAAAGGCAGAAGGTCTGGAACCGACACACGGGCTATGCCTGTACGAACTGCAGACAAGTGGATTGGCAAAGTCGCCAACCTCCGGGGCAGGCCTAAGCTTTCTCGCTCTTACTCACTTAGGCCCCAGAAACCCATGCCGCAGCAGCTCTGAGCTCCTGTTTGCCCCGTATGCTGACCTGGTTTTCTCGCACTTACTCACCAGGTAGGAGGAACCAGCTTTCTCGCGCTTACTCACTGGTTCGACCCCAGCGGCTCCAGATGAACCCACACCACTTGCACGCAGGGAGGGCTTGGTTGATTTGGGCATCACAGTTGGGCCGGCTTTCGGGCTCCGAGCCACAGCCTTTAACCTCCGCAATCTGGTGCCACTGGCTGTCCGTCAGCCTAAGTAATGGTCCCTAACAAACAACGCCTGCCGCTAGGCATTCTCCTGGCTGGGCTTGCACCAACAGGAGAAAAACAACACACCCTGCAGGAAAAACAAAGGAAATCCTCGGCAGGCCAAACACGGGTAACCCCAAACTGATGCCGGGCAGCTTGCCCTCGGCCACAACCGGCCGGAAAGTACTAGGATCCTCGTCCGTTCCCCAACATCTCAGCGCGCTCCCTCCCCTCATCAACCAGTGAGGATCTTCAGGGTCCGGTTCTGACGTTATCCTTTCGGGCGCTGTGTTTGCGAGAACCCCGTGTTGGGCCTGTGGAAGACCCGCAAGCTCCTGAGCCCGAAAACCCGGTCCAGCGGTCTGCTCTACAGACCGAACAAGGGGGCCAAACCGGTGTCAAGCTGTACTAAAGCCACATCAAGGCGGCTTGTCCTGCAGGGTGACCAACGGAACGACTGCGAATATTCCGATGGATGGATCTGGGTATGTGCCGGGACTGAGCACTTGCTTGCTTGCATTCTTACACCTGCAACCTTACGCGATCAAATCATGATTCAATTCAATGCAAGATTCTCTTTGGTGCCCTGAGGCACTCACAGTTTGGGAACGGACTCGAAAGACCGTCACTGATTGAAACGGGGAGAAGCCTCACCCTGGGTGAATGGATTCAGGAGGGGATAGTCTCGCCCTTGATTCTGGCAGGGCAAAGCTCCTGCAATTTGGGTGGGTTGGGGCTGTAGTAGGTCAGACCTCCCATGGGATGTCTTCCAAATCTTCAAAGCCACACACTTGCCAATCACTGCTGCATGCTTCTTCTGGGGAGTCTGGATCCTGAGAACACCCTTCCTCAAGGAAGGTCCAGCCATGTGCGCTGGCTGCAGAAGACAGCGGAACCAGCGAAGGCTCTGCGGGCTGCGTAACTTGGTGACCTAACTGACGCAAGTCAGCAAGGGAAGCGTCGTCCAGGAACACCGGTCTCCTAACTGCTTGGTCAAAACTCGGCCAGCTCCACGTGCAAGCTAGAAAGTTTTCAAGACAAAGGGCACAGTGGAGCTCGATGCGTCTTCCATCCTCTCCGTGCAAGATCGCTGGTTGCCTTTTCCCAGGACCTGGCACGAAACTGAGGTTATGGGTTGGAATATTACCACAGCCAGTGCAGTTAAAGTTTAACAGGCGAAGCCACTGCACGGGCGGGTCGCCCCCCGTTCCCCCGTGGAGCTCTGCTGGGTCTTCCATGCATCGCCATTGCCCACAAGGTCCGGCTCTGACTGTTTTGCCGGATTTGCTGGTGCGAACAAAATACACGCTGCTGTCCTCTGAGAGGAGCAGCCATTCTTTCCGGCCCTTGTGAAACCAGCGAAAGCAGAGTGCTTGGTGGAAAGTCCTGCCTTGGCTGGAGCCACAATTGGCTCTATGGGCCCAAGTTCGCTCTGCACTTGCCAGGCTGCTCGAGCAACTTACCTGGTCTTCCAAGGCTGGAGAAACTCCACAGCCGGCTGTAAGAGGACTCGCATAAGGGAAGAGTTCCCCAAGCCGGAATGCTTTGCCCTCCAGTCGGGCCGTGCCTTCTTGCTGGCTCTTTGCAGAACAAGTTGGGTGAGATGACTCAAACCCTTCACTTGCTTGCAATGAGGATCTCAACTGCACAGGTGCTCTGGACATGGCTCTAAAGAAGGCTGTGAGAAGCAGGCCTGGTACCCAAAGCAGTTAGGGGACTCGAGGCTGGTTCGCACAGCTACCGCTCTGCTACCTGTGCACCCCACCGGGGTTGAGCCGAGATCTTGAGCCATCACATCACATATATCACTCGAAAGCGGGCTAAGTCGCTAGCCAATTAGGCTCTTCGGGACCAAAGTCCCGGGAGTTAAGGTGAAACGTGAGAACAACTACTCTCGGGAATGCCTTGGCCTGCTAAACACGGCCGTGCTTATGAAGGCATCCGAGATGCTACGGGAAGAGCTACGGGCAGGGAGAACCTCACCATCCCTCAGAGTCTTTACAGACTTGACAAGATTCTCGCCGCAGCTCAGGGAGAAACTCACCTTCTGGCTCATCGCAGATCACTGAAACGGGGCCCTCCCGAGTCGATAATGCCCTGTTCGCTGAGATGGCTCCAGAAGGGCTGACACTCCATTAACAGCGTTTCCGCGCACCACCTAGGGTATACGCCAACGTGTCTGAGCTTGTCACGAAGCCAGCCTTGGCGTGAAGGGCTGAAATCCGCCACAAGCGCCCAAAAGCCTGTCCAGCTGTGTTTGGCTTCTTTGCCTTCCCATGTCCATTCGTTCGTGAAAATGAGCCTCGGATAGGGGGAATTTGCCGTGGTACGACTCACGGCTACATTTAGCGGCCCCAAATCGCGGAGGGTCCACCCTTCGGCTCGAAGAAAGGCCAAAATGATGGCCATGTAGCACAAGAACTGGAAGCAACTCTGGCTTCCCGCGCCGAATCGGGTGAGAACCTCAACCCCTGGAACACATCGCTCCTGCAGCGACATGTAAAATGGAAACACCTGCTCTCCACCCTGCCACAGCAGGCGGACGCGCACAAGCCCATACCAGTAGACCTTCGCCGTTAACCGGGGAAAGATATTACTGATACGCTCTTCTTCGGCTTGGCTTTCATCCGAAAATTTCCACACCAGGGGAGCCGATTCGGCTACATAGGCTACTCGCGTACGGCCGAACATGAGCATAGTCAGATCCATGGTGTCCCGAACCTGGAGGCTGTGGGTGACGTCATGGATCATGACCAGGTTGACAGGAAGATAATGCAGAGGCTCCTTTGGCTTGCCGCGGTGTGCCTTCCACTGGCCTTGAAAGTGGAACGCGGCTTCCTGTGGGTCTGCCCTCTGACGCGCGCCTGCTGCCACTGCGGCGCTTCTTCCTGAACTAGTCGCCCTAACTGTCTGAGGGTTTGCCTCGGATGCTTCGTTGTCCTGGGGCCGCCCTGAGCTCTCGGGAATGCTTGCGGGGTCAAGAAGAGAGGTGAGATCCTCAACCTCCGCGTGGGCGACAGGGTGCCCAGGGTTCAATGAGGAGGAGCTTAGCAGAGGAGCCTCATTTCGGGAGAGAACCTCTTCCCTTCTGTGCCCGCTTGAAGCAGAGGAGCTTCTTAACTTGACCCTTCGTTCCCAGGGGGAAGGCTGATCGGAGCGCCACTCCTGGGTTTCATCCGAAGGATCTTCGGGCACGTCTTCCTCCTGTCCTCGCCTGCTTGGCGGAGGAGCAGGTGGTGTAGGGCGAGGTGTTGAGTTTGCCCGGAAACGCGCATCGCTTTCCGCTAAGGCAAGATGCCTAGCGTGGCTCCTTGCTTTACTCCTGGAGATCGAGCCGGGGCTTTTTGTAGGGAGATCTCGCGCGCTTCTTTCCATGTTCACCTCCCATGCTGCATCCAGCTCTTCTTGTGGCAATCTTGATTGCTTGCCTTTGAGGCCTTTGGATTTGCCGTGTCCTTTCTTCCCTCCTTTTCCCATAGCTCACTTCCTAAAAGAGAGAGCGGTTTGTGTCAGGCCATCCTTTTTTGCTTTGGCTTTAGTTTTTGCTTTAGGCTTGGGAAAAGCGGGTGTGGCCTGAGGAGGCAAAGGAGGAATCTGAGGGAGAGACTCTCCTGTGCTGCTACTTGCCACTGCTTCACTTACGCTGGTGTTTGAAGGCACAACGGCTGCGGGATGGGGCGAGCAACTCTGCCTCAAGCCAAAGAAGGCTTTCACGCCTGCCTTGGGGTCTAGGCTTCTTTTTTGGGCTTCTTGGAATTTGCTGTTAGGCTTCTTGCAGACCTGGCTGCACCTACCTTGACATCCCGGTTTGGCCTTTAGGATTCTGACAGCTTGGAAAGCGCCACACTTTTTGCATACCACTGACTCTCCAAGGTTGATCATGTGGTGAGACACATGAAAGCCCCACGGAGTCGAGGTGGGCACAGGCAGACTCTGGCACGGGAACTGAAGAACGTGCACAACCACCTCATGCGGATCGACTTGTTGCACGTAAAGCCCGCACCCTTCACACTTAATGCACAGGTTGTTGGTGCTTTCACCGCTAGAGATTTTCCAATTGTGCATGGTCTGAGGACTCGCCTCCTTGACTGCATGCAAAAGAAGCTGTTTTTTATTGGGTCCTTTTTTGGGGGGAGGCGCGGCCTTGGCCTTAGCCTTTCTCTCAAATTTGACCTCATTAGCTGAGGGCAGCGGGCAGTTGGCGAGGAGGAACTCAGCTCGCTTTCCTAAGAAAGTGGAGATCTCTCGTGCAGTGCTGTCAATTTGCTTGACTTTTGCCACATGCTCTTGTGACAGAATCTCTTTGGCCTTCTGACCGCACAGCCAGTCTGCATGTCTGTTGGCTTCCCAGGCCCATAGGGAGCCTGCGCCATGCCTGGCTGCGTGCTCCTCTTTGGTTAAGTGCCCTTTTGTCCAGACCGGTTTTAATCTGTTGCGGTCATCCTGACCTGCGGTCCATAAACTAGGCCAAAGGAAATGGGCGTTGGGGTTTTTAAGTCTGGTGAGCGCAATTTTGCTATCGCAGGCAACAAAATTGTTTTGGTTGGACAGGCCCAAAAGGAAGTCAAGTGCCTTTGACTCGGCGTCATTGACCGTGAAACCTACCTGAAGGGCTCCCACCGCATACCCCACAATCTTGTAGGCTGGATCCGGCTCCGGGCCTTGCCAGCAGCATGCCGGCAGATGGCCGTCCTTGCGCTGTATGGCAACTAAGCTCCAGGTTGCCATTCTGAGCCTGGGATCGGAGGCCTGTGGTCCTCCTGATCCGTCTGTACCAAACCAGACAGGTTGGCAACTCAGTGCCGCTGCTTCAAGGTTTCCCTCAACAAGGGTTTCAAGGGCCAAGGGAGGGTGGTCAGGGTGCCTGGTAAGCGGGGCTGGGACTAGCCCTCTCAGCCAGAAACATTCTGGTGCATCCACCCTACTCCTCCACTCAGGGTCGGGGCCAATGTCGTGCGCTGCCCACGCAGGGCAAGTGTGGAGCGCATGCACGAAGGAGTTGGCCCCACCGCACCTCGTGCACACCGCGTGCCCTCCATGTCCGTTGAAGGCTACAGCGCCTTGCCAGACCATGCGTAGCCCTGTTACCTTTAGAGTGTTCCCTTTGGCCTTTCTTAGCAGGCTCCTGTGGGTCGACCAATCTAAACCATGCTCGGCTCCTCCGCCGCCGTGCTGGTTTGCAATTCGCCCCCAACGATCGCGCAGCATGGCTCCGCGCAGCTGCTCCTTCACCTGCCGTGCCGTTATGGCGTTTCCCCACTCGAGTCTAATGGTGAGGTCTGGCCTCGACCAGACTTCCATGGTGGGAGCTTCAAAACCCATGTCGCGAAGATAGCACACCATAGCTGCAATCGGGCCAGCTGCTAGTCTCCAGGGGTGAGCCGCTCTCGCAAGTCTTTTCCACGTTACCCCCCATGCTTGTTGAAAGCGTGGCGCGCACGGGCCATTGATAGCAACGCACCGGCTTAGGCTGTCCCAGTGTTCCAGAACGATGCGGATAACCGGGTCTTGGACATTAAACTCGCCCATATCAAAGACCACGTCCGCTGAACCAAGCGCCAGTCTGGTGGAGTGGGACACCGCCATTCCCCTCACCACCTTCATTCTCTTTGGAGATAGCCCTTGGGCCTGGTGCCCCCAGGTGCCCGCCGTAAAGGCGCTGGTTTTAAAAGCGCGAATCGCATGCTTTTTCTGGCCTAGCCCTAACCGATGAAGTTTGCCGCTCCTCTTGACCGCTTTCTGAATGCGGCTGTTTGAGGTCTTTACCCGCCTCCTTCGGCCTCCAGACGAATCCGCCCCCAGGTCTTTGACGAGACTTTGCACCTGCGGCTCTTTGACCTTTCTCCTGATACGGAGTTCTTTTTCCGCAGACCCATCAGAGCATACAAAAGCGGACTTCCGGATGCTGAGCTGCAGCTTGGCTGCTCCTAGCTCCGACTGAAGCGTGCGGAACACTGCAATCGCCTGCCTTGCTGCTGTCTGCGGTTCGCGGTGCTCGACATCGACAGAGATGTCATCCAGCCATACATCCATGGACTGGATCCGGTTCGACTGGTAAACTTTCTGGCAAGTGGGAAACAGTGCCAGCTTTGCCAGGGCAGGGGCTATGGGGCAGCCTGCCATTATGCCCCTTCTGGCCCATAAGGGGTGAGAAACTCGACCCTCAGAGGAGATCAGTCTTTCGCCTCGATATATCTGGAGCGCTATATTGAGGACGACCTGGGGGAAACCCAGGATTTTGGCTTGTTGGATCAACAGCTCATGCTCGACTGTCTCATAAAAGGTCGTGAGGTCGATGAAAATACTCACCCGACTTAAACCTCTCGAACGGCTGATTTCGGAGAGGAAGACTCTGCGGACAGAAATGTCCAAACAAGCTTGTCCTGGGCGGGCCGCGTCCCACGGAGCTACTAGCTCAAAGCGGGCTATCCATTCAGCCACCAGGTTGTACCTGGCTTGGGTCCAAAGCTTGTACGCTACATGGCATAAAGCAATCGGGCGTTCAATCTCTTCCGACTTAACAAGCATGGTGACCTGAGTGGTACACCACTGATGCGGGGCCTGGCCGGTTTTTTCCACAAGGTGAAAGAAATGGGTGAGATCCTCGACCCGTTTTTCAGGCAGGGCTTTAAGGAAGGGAATCGTCCATCCATCTGGTCCTGGGGCTTTCAGAGGCAGACGTTTGATGCGGAGCATGATTGCCAGCGGGTCTAGCGGAGGGAGTAGCTCGGCCTCTCGCTTGGCTTCTTCGAGCAGTAGGGGAAAAACGGTTGGAACAGGCTCGAACTCTCCTTGCCATATCGGTTGCCACTGGGCCAATCGGCAGTATGGACGTAGCATGGGTTCCATTGTTTGGAAAGGCCTATCCAGACCAGATTCATGGCTTTTCATGGCACGGAAGAGAGGCCTCATTCCTTTCTGAACGGCGCCGTCAAGCCACTCCTTGTAACGCTCCTTATCGCAACGGACGTGCTCCTTTTGGGCCTTTGAGGCTTCGTCCTCGATCCACTTGCGGGTATCGATGTCGTCTTCCCCGGCGAGAAGGGATTTGATCTTTGCCTGTTTGTCGCCATTGATTTCCTGGGCCTCGGAATCAATCAGGCCTGACAACAGGTTCTCGAGCTCATCGGCTTTGATGATTTTTTGGGGGGTTTTATTTGTCCAGACCTGCAGCCTCTGCCATTTTGCATGATTGTCCGTGTACTTATAGACTTTGGACGGGGCCAGAAGTCGACCGTGTTTCAATGACAAGGTGATGCCCCGGACGGCGGTTTCTTCGGGACACACCGTTGCCGAACACTCTTGTGCCAGGGCGGCAAATGCCACCGAGACTTCATCAGAAATCTCGCGCCCCATCCACTTGATATGCGTGATGCACGGCAATTTCCTGCTACACCCTGCCACTTCACCAACAGGTCCAAACGCAGGAAGCTGGAAAACCTTACACTGGCCCCCCATCGTATCGCAAGTGAGGATCAGGCTAGAGTGGGGCCGATGTGGAGCAGTCCAATCTGCAGCGATGCTGGAGATGCTCCTGAGCTTGCTGCTGCAGATGCAGTAGTCAAGTTCGTTGCCACTATCACACGTAGCCTGCCCAGTCACAATCGGGTAGGCCTGAAGTTCACTGAGGATGTTGCTGGCCAGGAGCTCCTCTGGAGCCACATTCCAATCCCCTATGGCAAACCAGTGCCCGGAGTGAGCCTTTATAGTTGCCATTAGGCGGGACAGGATTTCAGCATTAGGGTGCGAATCATACGCTACACCTGACCGCAAGTAGACGCTGAAACATGCAATCTCCGCCTGTCTAGTTCTGACCGCAACTGCAGTGAAACCGCCCCCCTCAAAAGAAACATGATTCAAGAACCGGGCTTGCCAATGCTTACGGACCAAGATCCCCGTACCTCCGAGGACTCCTTTCCCTTGACCAGGGGAGCCCGACCCGCCATGCAACTCATAGCCGCATCGAGCTGCTTTCCGGGCCGCTGATTCTCTTGAGTCTCCGATAAGGTGGGT
>CAJNDS010001177.1:0-30146 GCA_905221605.1 Symbiodinium natans | reverse complement strand
CCTCCTCTCCTCCTCTCCTCTTCTCCTCCTCTCCTCCTTCTCCTCCTTCTCCTCCTTCTCATCCTTCTCCTCCTTCTCCTCCTTCTCCTTCTTCTCCTCCTCCTCCTCCTCCTCTTCTCCTCCTCTCCTCTTCTCCTCCTCTCCTCCTCTCCTCCTCTCCTCCTCTCCTCCTCTCCTCCTCTCCTCCTCTCCTCCTCTCCCCCTCTCCTCTCTCTCTTTGTTGCTCAATCTCTCCTGCTTCCCCTTTTCTTCCGCGCCTACCCTCACCCCTGAAACCCTCAAACTCTACACCCTAAACCCTAAAAATTCAAAAAAAAAACCTAATTCGAAACGGAGAATGCGCCTTGCCCTCGACTGACACTCGCTCCAAGGGATATCCAGCTGCGGCCCATCTGCGAAAACCAAGGCTCAAAACATAGAACTCCTCGTCTTCTACTTCCGACTCATACTTGAAAACGCTGCCCTGCTTGAAGAAGTTGCCTTTTGTCAGGCTTCAGCGGTTTCAGGTTCTTAGCTTTCGTACCCCCGGCTACTATCTATTTGCTATCATCCCTCACAGAATGCTTGGAGGCTTGCTTGGAGGCTTGCTTGGAGGCTCAGACAGTTCTCAACGCAAACGGAGCGGCCCACCCAGCACAAGTCCAAGTTGGACCACGTGTCAGCTTTGTCCGCAATGAGGTACGCGGCTGCAGCGGACGAGCGTTGTTGTGAAAGTGGTCCGCTGCTGCGCCACTTGCTTTTCTTCATGTCCTTGGGCCTGTGCAGCACAGTTGGCTTGGGCAACTGGGTTTTCTTCGGGGCGAACATGTGCCGATTCGCGTAGTTCCTGTCTGGAAAGCCATTCGGGCCTAGGACGGTTGCGAAGTCTGACCTCTCTGGAAGAAGCTGAGGGCAGCCGCCGGTTTCAGCGTACGGCGACACGATGCTGTACAGCCACTTGCAGGCATCTGACATCTTGAAATTCGTTGAGTGCGTTGAAGCCTTGCGATGTAGGAACGCAAAGGTGTTTTCGAGGGTGTCTTTCGTCGAGGGGCTCCCCAAATAGAGCCGCTTGGCCAGCTGCTTCAAGCGGACATCGTTGCTGTCAAACCCACTTTGCAGACACAATGCCATTGTCTCACGTGGCAACTGCTGCTTGTGCCAAGCGAGGTCATCCAGCAGGGCTTGCCACGCAGCAGGATGCTCCGACTGATGCTTCTCGGCGTCAATGACAGCGCTCACCAGGCTTCTTGCGTGCGTCATTGCTGTTTCACGTTCGGCCCGTCGCTTGCTGAGGATGCTGGCTAGGAAAGCAGGCAAGGACATGAAATAGTGCGCGTTGGACCAGAACACGTTGGCAGACAAGCATGCTGCAAATTCGTGGCAGGTGCGCAGCAGTTCCTGCTCTGCGCTCGCCCAAGCCGCCATCTCTGCAGGCGCCACCTGCCTGGTGGCCTTTGTCATACCCAGGGCATCATGCAACGGTGCCTTCTGCAACGTTGCCAGCAGCTGATAGACTGTGTCAGTGAAGCTGCCCAGGCTGCGGCGGGCTGCGAAGTCTGCCTGATCGTGCCAGCCTTGCGACGCTGCCTCCAGAGCTGCGTGATAGGCATCCTCCAAAGGCTGTGAGATGTGCGTGATCATGTGAGCCACCTGCCGCAGGTAAGGGTCAGACATGAAGCCAGCAATCATGTTTGTGGGCCCCTTCTTGTTGAACATTTGGTAGAGCTCGGATTTGTTCCTGGGCTCTCTGGGAGTTTCCTCCTCTGCTTCCTCTGCCTCCGCGCCCGGATCACCCTCGTCCTGCTCTGCCGGCTGGTCGCCGGGGACTCTCTCCTTTGCAGACGACGCCCAGAAACGGGCACACTTTATTTAAAAAGATTGTGAGAATTTGCTATAATTCACAGGTCCTTATTTAAAAAGATTGCGAGACTTTGCTATAATTCACAGGTCCAGATGCAAGGTGGCGCTGGAGCGCGCAGATTGCCTCCTCCTGTACGGTCCAATCTTTCAGCATGTCCCTCAGCGCACTGTGCAGGCCAAACCACGCCTTCTGCTTCACCTTGGCTGCGCGCTACCGTTCAATTTTAACAAGGTCTCTCCTCCTCTCCTCCTCTCCTCCTCTCCTCCTCTCCTCCTCTCCTCCTCTCCTCCTCTCCTCCTCTCCTCCTCTCCTCCTCTCCTCCCTCCTCCTCTCCTCCTACTCCTCCGCTCCTCCTCATCCTCCTCTCCGCCTCTCCTCCTCTCCTCCTCTCCTCCTCTCCTCCCTCTCCTCCTCTCCTCCTCCTCTCCTCTCCTCCCCTCTTCTCCCCCCCTTCTCGCCCCTCTTCTCCCCTCTTCTCCCCCTCTTCTCCCCTCATTCTCTCTCCCCTCTTCTCCTCTCTTCTCCTCTCTTCTCCTCTCTTCCTCCCTCTTCTCCTCTCCTCTCCTCTCCTCCCTCCCTCCCCTCTCCTCCTCCTCCTCCTCTCCTCCTCCCCCTCCTCTCCTCCTCTCCTCCTCCTCCTTTCCTCCCTCCTCCTCTCCTCCTTCCTCCTCTCCTCCTCGTCCTCCTCTCCTCCTGTCCCCTCTCCTCCTCTCCTCCTCTCCTCCTCTCCTCCTCTCCTCCCTCCTCCTCTCCTCCTCTCCCTCCTCTCCTTCCTCTCCTCCTCTCCTCCTCTCCTCTCTCCCCTCTCCTCTCCTCGCCTCCTCCTCTCCTCTCTCCCCTCGCTCCTCTCTCCTCTCTCCTCTCTCCTCTCTCCTCTCTCCTCTCCCCTCTCCTCTCTTCTCCTCCTCCTCTCCTCTCCTCACTCCTCCCCCCCTCCTCCTCTCCCCTTCTCCTCCTCTCCTCGTCTCCTCTCTTCCTCTCCTCCTCTCGTCCTCTCCTCTTCTACTCCCTCCCTCTCAAGCCCTGCAAATCTGTTTTTTTAAGTGTTTCAGAACAAGAAAGCAACGTACACCTGTCGAGGCACGTACTGGCCACGGTTTCGCAGGGCTCGTGAACTCATGTACTCAGCCATGCAATCGCCTGGGTGAAGGTCGGGATCGTAGGGCTGGCCTGAGTCTCGAGAAACCCTCTCTGCGAATTGCTCGAAGTAGTCCTCGTCTTGTTCTTCCAGATACGCCTCAAACGCATCCCTCTTGGCCTCCAGTTTGTCTCCCGACTTGAAGGCACCATGGTCGAAATTGCCTCAGGCGGTGCTCGCGGTATTTTTTCAAGCTTATGGGCTCTGCGGGGTTTGTGACAGTTCCTGCCAATGGGCCAAGCGTCAAATCAAACTCAATTTCAACAACGGAATAGTGAGCCCCGCGTGGGTTGTAGACTTCTTGAAAGCCTGAGCAAGAGGGGCCAGGAACACAACACATGAAAAAAAAGAGGACCCCGCACAACACGCAGCCGGGAAGCATTCCATGCTGGATGGCTAGCCTCCGATTCGCTGTGTCCACGGAGATGGAGCTTCTCCCAGGCGTAGTTGAAAGCCTTGTGTTGCACGCCCTCGTCGTCAGCAACCTTATGAGAGCTTGGGTGAAGTGAAAACACTGACGCGCAATGGTAGGCTCCCATGGGTCCAAAGCGCAGACTGCTGCAAGTCAGAATTGCTATGTCACTATCAGGCGGGCGTCGATTTTGAGGATAGGCATCTCACTGACGCACTTCACCTCCACCTTCGCAAGATCCTGTTCGCCCGGCAGCAGAACCTCCGCCGCAGGCACGGCGAAAAACTCCAGCGTCTTGTTGGCCATCATCAGTAGGCAGTGGTTGACTGTCTTGAGGATGACCTGATGTGAACACTGCTATTGCGCCCACAAGCTTTTTGGCACACCCGCGCAGTTGCGCCAATGAGAGAGCATATCGGGGCTTGCTGGGGTCTCTCAGGCTCCCGCAAAGAACAGGTTGCATTCCTTCGCAGTTACCAGGGGCCTCACTCAATTCCAGAAACCCTGCCACTGACATACATGGAAAAGGCTTACAGCAGGCGCGTCCCACGCCTCCACGGGTTGGAACCATCCAGCTGCTCCGCGAAAACTTTCTTCAAGGCCTAGGCCACACGCGCGCGCTGCGCTGTTGCAATGTAACCAGCGACCTTGCCGATCCTGCATTCCCTGTGGAAATGCGCCCTCTTTTTCCTGCACGCAGCGCGGCATGCGTGCCAGCTCAGCTGGAAAAGCCGAGGCTGAAATTTTGAAAGCATGAGAGGCGAGCATCCGCAGCCGACATCTCAAGTCTAGTGAGTCTCGTTGAGGCTATGTGTTCAGGGGGCTGCTTGCGGGCTTGTTGCGTTCGACGTGCTGGCCTCCCCCTTTTTTTTTTTTTTTTTTCTTTTTCTCTCCCCTCTCTCCCCTCCCCGCTCCCTTCCCTTTCCCTTCCTCCTCCCTTCCCCTCCTTGTTCAGGGACCCAGGGACCCCTACAGCCCGGGAAACCTGACCCTCGAGCAATTTTTGGGCCTTTCATTCGGGTTTTTTTCGAGCTTGGGCGGCCTTACTTCGGGATTGTTTAGGTTTATGTCGGCCTTCTTTCAGCCTTAAATTAAATAATAAGGGGCTTTAAAGCACAGCAGAGACAAGGCCGAAATAAGGCCGAAATAAAGCCGAAACAAGACCGAAACAGGGTTGACGAGGCTGGGGGGGGGGGCGTGGGGGGGGGTCAGGACCTTAAAGGGCCTTGAACGGCCAACAAAGCCGAAATAAGGCAGAAAAAAAAGCGAAAAAAAGGCCGAAATAAGGCCCGAAATAGGGTCCACGAGGGGGTTTCCGGGCCTGAAAGGGCCTTAAAGGGCAACAAAGCCGAAATAGGCAGAAAAAGGCCAAAATAAGGCCGAAATTAAGGCCGAAATAAGGCCGAAATAGGGTCCACGAGGCTCCGGGGGGGGGGTTTCAAGGCCTGAAAGGGCCTTAAAGGGCAACAAAGCCGAAACAAGGCAGAAATAAGGCCGAAATAAGGCCGAAATAAGGCCGAAATAGGGTCCACGAGGCTCGGGGGGTCGGGTTGGCGGGGGGATACAGGGCCTGAAAGGGCCTTAAAGGGCAACAAAACCCAAATAAGGCAGAAATAAGGCCGAAATAAGGCCGAAACAAGGCCGAAATAGGGTCCACGCGGCTCGGGGGGTCGGGTTGGCAGGGGGTTTCGAGGGGTGAAAGGGCCTTAAAGGGCAACAAAGCCGAAATAAGGCAGAAATAAGGCCGAAATAAGGCCGAAATAAGGCCGAAATAGGGTCCACGAGGCTCCGGGGGGGGGGGGGGGGGGTTCAAGGCCTGAAAGGGCCTTAAAGGGCAACAAAGCCGAAACAAGGCAGAAATAAGGCCGAAATAAGGCCGAAATAAAGCTGAAATAAGGCCGAAATAAGGCCGAAATAAGGCCGAAATAGGGTCCACGAGGCTCGGGGGGTCGGGTTGGCAGGGAGTTTCAGGGCCTGAAAGGGCCTTAAAGGGCAACAAAACCCAAACAAGGCAGAAATAAGGCCGAAATAAGGCCGAAATAAGGCCGAAATAAGGCCGAAATAGGGTCCACGAGGCTCGGGGGGTCGGGTTGGCAGGGGGTTTCGGGGCCTGAAAGGGCCTTAAAGGGCAACAAAACCCAAATAAGGCAGAAATAAGGCCGAAATAGGGCCGAAATAGGGCCGAAATAGGGTCCACGCGGCTCGGGGGGGTCGGGTTGGCAGGGGGTTTTGGGGCCTGAAAGGGCCTTAAAGGGCAACAAAGCCGAAATAAGGCAGAAATAAGGCCGAAATAAGGCCGAAACAAGGCCGAAATAAGGCCGAAATAGGGTCCACGAGGCTCGGGGGTTGGGTTGGTGGGGGGTTTCCGGGCCTGAAAGGGCCTTAAAGGGCAACAAAGCCGAAATAAGGCAGAAATAAGGCCGAAATAAGGCCGAAATAAGGCCGAAATAAGGCCGAAATAGGGTCCACGAGGCTCGGGGGGTCGGGTTGGCGGGGGGATACAGGGCCTGAAAGGGCCTTAAAGGGCAACAAAGCCGAAATAAGGCACACTATTTCGGGCCTTATTTCGGCCTTATTTCGGCCTTATTTCGGCCTTATTTCGGCCTTATTTCGGCCTTATTTCGGCCTTATTTCGGCCTTATTTCGGCCTTATTTCGGCCTTACGTCGGCCTGATTTCGGCTTTGTTTCTGCCTTGTTTTTGCTTTCGGCTGGTTTTGCCTTGTGCTTGAAGGCCCCTGTAACGCTGTAGCCCGGAAACCCGGGGACCCGAACTCGTGGACCTTATTTCGGCTTCATGTCGGCTCGTTTTTGTTCGGGCTTACTTGGGCTTACGTCCTGCGTATTTTCGCTTTGTTTTTGACTTACCTCGCCTTCTGGCTATAATGTTTCTGTGTCGGGTTTAGGGTTTAGGTTTCTAAAGTTCAGGGTTTAGGGTTTAGGATGCAGCGTTTAACCTAAAGGTTTAGGATTTCCTCCCCCCCCCCCCCCCTTCCTTCCTCCCGCGCCTGCTCCCCCCCCCCCCCCTCCCCCCCCAAAAAAAAATAGCACAAATATTCCGTGCGTCACCAGAAAAAATGATATACATCCATAAGTATATGTTATTTAAGGACTGACTACGAAACAAAAAACCTGGTGTGCCAAGTGTTTCAGAACTTCAGTATGGCTGTGTGTCACCTACGGCAGGGATGCTTCCGTCGGAAAAGGGCAGGCAGACTACAGGTCCAGCCTGCTTGGACTGGGATTGGACCGGGGCTGGCTCAGTCCTCACTCATCGCCCGAGTCGTCCTCGGACACAGAACAGTGAGTGTTTGCCAAACGTGCATGCAGCAGTCGCTTCTTCTCCTTCTTGGCATCCACGGCGGCTTTGTCGGGCGAGTCGGGGTTGCTGCGTTTCGAGCCACCCCCCGCCTTCAGGTCCGCCAGCTCCTCCGAAACTGCTTGGTTCTCGGCCTCCACTTCTGAGCGCTTCGGCTCGAAGTCCTGCGCGCCAGCAGCAGCCGGTCCTTCTCCTTCCTTTGGCTTCGCGTCCTCCACGTCCTTGGCTCCGTGGCCCAGCTGCTCGAGGAACTCGGTCTTCATCTTCTCGAACATTCCTTTGGCCAGCGATAGGGCCTGTGCCTCGGCCTGCTTCCGCTCATTTTCCGCTTTCTCCTCCTCTATTTGGCGCTTTGCACTCTCCTGGGCTTGGCGCTCTTCCTCTTCTTTTGCCATGCGAGCCGCTTCAAGAGCCCGCGCTTCCTGCGCCTTGCGTTCAGCCTTCTCTTTCCTCATCGCTCGCTGCTCTTTCACATGATACTTGTCGACATCGTACTTCTCCTGGATCTTCTGCATCACAGCCTTGCGCGTCTCATCCATGATCGGCTTTGCTTTGCGCCCCGCTAGGAGCACGTCGCAGCGACGGACCTTGACCGAGCTCGCCAGGGATTTCAGCTCGTAGCGGGCAGTGCCGGTCTCCCCGTCGCATTCTTCCTGCACGATCCAGTCTGAGCATCCATCCGGCTTGTCCTGGCCGGGCAGCGCCAATTCCGTGCTGCCATGGAGAAGCCACTGCTTGCCCTCTGCGTTGGTGTAGACCACGGGCGCGGGCGGCTTGGGGTCCTCAAGCTCTTCTTCTTCCTCCTCCGCAGGACAACAGACTGTACGCATGCATCACAGGATCCAGGAAAGCCCTGGACTGAAACACGAACAATCGTCAGCGGGAGGTCCTCACTGCTGCTGCCCCCGAAATCGTCGTCGTCCACATGAGACACCTTGGCGGGCTGCCCGGTGCTGGGCGGCGCATTGGAAGTCCGCGTTGTGCGTCCTGCAGCGGCTCTTTCTGTAGCACTGTGCTGCGATCGCTGGCAAGTTTAAAAATAGGAAAACTAAAAGGAACATGGACAAACTCAGTCCTGGCGGGCTGCGCTTCGTCGGCGCATCTTTGACAGGTACCTGGCCGATTCTCGCGCTAGCCTCAGCAGCGAGCAACTCATTCATCATGTCAGAGCAAAGAACGTGCTCGTAATCGCTCTCCACCCTTTGCCAGATGTACTCCCGTTCGTCCTCGTCGCCCAGGAAGATCTCCCATTCATCCCCTTGGTCCGGAGGCCCGATCTCCACACTCAGCTCCCTTTTCGTGTGTACCAGGCAGTACTTGTACTTGCCCTTGCCCGGCATCTTGAACGTCTGAACGTCGTAGCCCTGCTCCGGCAAGTCGGCCTGGCTGCCCGCCTCCTGCTCCTCTTCCTGCGTCCGGTTTTCGCTGTGTTACGTACACGCACAAAGCTGGATCGTCTGACTGACACGGACACAGCTGTGACACAGAAGCACCTACGCAACACCCAGCCTCCCTCTGCACACGCTGGTGGTACTCGATGACCCAGTCAGGCATCTTTGCCGGGTAGCCTCTCTTTTGCTTTTCAGGGAGCTCGTGAATGAAGGGTCCGATGTCCTGGTTTTCAGACAAGGTGGCATACCGGGCGTCCATGTACTGGGCTATCTGCTCTGGCTTCCACCCAGTGTGTTCGACTGGGCAGCCGCGACGTGCATATTCGTTTTTGCACGTTTTCAGCATCTCGTCCTTGACTCGCCTGACCATTGACAAATTGACAAGGTTGTTTTTGATTTGCTTGCTGGTTTGTTTTTTTTTTTGTGGGGAGTTTTGTGGGGAAAAGCAGGACTCCCGAAGAAAGTGTCCTCGCGCATCCAGGCGAAGCCGAGTTACTCACATGGGGCTGTACCCCGGACGAGAAGCCGAAGCCGAAACAGATGAGTAGGAACAATGGTCGCGGTCGGTCTTTTCAGGCCGTGCTTATTCAAGTTCACTGGCTCCACATGGAACCAAGCCAATCAATGAAATGGAATCGCAGATCAATCACAGAAAGATAAATATAACACACCGAAACATGTGTTCACGCACGAGGCACCACGTAACTGAGGCATGAGCAGGCATTTTTGCTCACGTTAGGGTGGGTTTTGTGGCTAGGTCTGGATGCCTGCGTCCCCGGACGACACAGGTCCGGAGGGGCTGGGCTGGTCGGCGTTACGGGGGTCACTGTCGGCATCCTTGGTTTTAGTGCCTCGGCTCTTCTTGGGCTCCTCTTCCTGGGCGCATTCTTCTTCTTGGGCTCCTCTTCAAGTGCCTTCTTCTTGGCTTGGCTTTCTTCGGCTTACGGCGCTTCGCGTCTCGCTGTCACATCCTTTGCTCCCCGCCGACAGCTCTCGGACTGGCTTGGATGTCTCCCCTCCTCTCCTCGTCGCTGTCTATGACGGCTTGCTGGTTCGCTTCCCGGCACTGACACAGGTCGGGCTTTGGGCGGGATTTGGCTTATTGGTGGGTTTTTCTTGGCCCCGCTGCGGTTTGCGTCGTCCTCCGGTCCAAGTCTGGGGTCACTCCCCCTGGCCAAGCGATCTTGTTTCCTAGGTTTTGGACCCGTGTATGGAGATGCGTGGAAAGGAGAATTTGCTGCGCGAATCACAATACACCACACTGATGCCAGGCAACTCCGCTGCATCGGCACATGTGGCAGGAAGGTCTCCGGCAAACCAAGACGATCTGCCTCGCCACAAACAAGAGCCCGGGCACAGACTGGCTACGACAGAGGACGGTTTTTTGGGCGGCATGGACAGTCGTGAACCTCTCTGCCGCACAAGTTACTGCAGACCAGGTCGGAAAAGGACACAGACTTGGAGAAAGGAAGCGTGGTCCGTTATGAGACTCGCGACGCACATGCACACATCAAGACAAACAAGAATGTGAAAGTCGCAGTCCTCCGGCAGCTCCTGAGTTTTCCGCGCAAGAGCTTGCTGTCTGCACGCCGCTCGCACGAACGACCTGCTACTGGCGGCACGCAGGTGGCCTGAAACAAGAGGAGGGCTAAGCAATTTGCACGAAAAGGCAACTGACGAAAAGTGCTGGCAGTGTGCGTCAGCGCATGGGCGAGGCCAGTCGGGCATATATTCGCTTGGTGATGGTAGTTCTGGGAGAAGCATTCGAGTCAGAGCAGGCTCGTCTGGAAGCCCAGCGTGCGAGCTTATTCTTGGAAGTCATCATTCTTTTTCGCATGGGACCATACGAAGCCCCCATGCTTTTCGAAGAGTGGAAATTCTGCCGGATCGCGGGCGTTCCAAAATGCATCGTTCTGCTGAGTCCCCGAGGTGGTAGACAAGGTTTCGGGCGAGCAAGGGAATTTCTTCCATATTCTTGTGATACTGTTGTTGAGGGAGTTCAGAAACATTTCAGCCTCTGTGTGTCAGCAAACGTGTAAAATCCAGCTTCGACGGCCTCCTTAGGTATTCGCAGCCGGGAAAGCTGCCCAGAAAACACACCGACACTGGTTGCACAACAAAACAACGCGAGTGACAATTTGAAGTTGGCCGCGCGTCTCTGGCACAGGAAGATTGCGCTTCACGGGCCAGCTCTTCCGCCGCCAGGCGAATCTCGTTGCGGCTGGCAAGAAATAATCTTTTGGATATGTGAGCACATGCGGGAGACACTTCAGCAATCCTGTTGTACAAAGCCCTCGGGCAGGAGACATGCGAGCGCGAAGCTGTGTGCCAGTTATGAGGTAACTTCTGCTGACGACGACCGCCAAATTGACCAACGTCGCGGTTGTCGCAATGCAGGATGTGGAGGTGGTAGTTGCTCGCCGACCTTTTCTCAGATCATCTTTTTCAATCGCAAGCCCCTGCGGGGAGGGAACGCACACCACGTAGAACACTGGCGGCACGCAAGCGCACCACACGCACGCACCGCAACCCCACGCGCACGCGCACGCGCCGCGCACGCACACGGCACACGCACCGCACACGCGGGGGGGCACGCGCACGCGCACGCGCACGCACACGCCACACGCGCACGCGCACGCGCAAGCACACGCGCACCTGCAACGCGCACGCGCACGCGCACGCGCACGCGCACGACCACAGACACCACACACACCCACACACACACACACACACCACACACACACCCACACACACACACACCCACACACCCAACACACACACACACAACACACCAACAAACACACACACACACAACACACACACAACACACACACACACACACAAACACCACAACACACACACACACACACACACACAACACCACACCCACAACACACACACACACACACACACACACACGACACACACACACACACACACACACACACACACACAACCCACCACACAAACACACACACACACACACACACACAAAACACACACACACACAGACACACAACAACCAAACACACACACACAAACACACACACACACACACACACACACACACAACACCCCACACACAACCACCCCACACACACACCAGGACACACGCGCACGCGCACGAGGCACGCCACGCGCACGGCGCACGCGCAAGCGCCGCGAACAGCGCACGCGCACGCGCACGCGCACGCGGCACGCGCACGCGCCACGCGCACGCGAAGCGCACGCGCTACGACGCACGCGCACGCGCACTCGCGCAAGCGCACGCGCACGCGCCTGCGCACGCGCACGGCGACACCCGCGCACGGCACGCGCACAGCGCACGCGACGCGCACGCGCACGCGCAACGCGCACGCGCTTCGCGAACGCGCACGCGGCACGCGCTACGCGCACGCGAACGCGCACGCGCAACGCGCACGCGCACGGGCGCACGCGCACGGCGCTACGCGCAACGCGCACGCGCTCGGCGCACGCGGCACCACGCGCACGCGGCACGCGCACTGCGAACGCGACGCGAACGCGCACGCGCAACGCCACGCGCACGCGCACGCGCCCCCCACGCGACACGCGCACGCGCAGCGCCGCGCACGCGCACGCGCACGCGCACGACGCACGCGCACAGCGCACGCGCCAGCGCTACGCGACGCGCACGCCACGCGCACGCGCACGCGCTACGCGCAAGCGCACGCGCACGCGCACGCGCCCACGCGCATAGCGCCACGCGCACGCGCACGCGCATCGAGCACGCGCACGCGCACGCGGCACGCGCACGCAGCACGCGCACGCGCACCGCACGCGCTAACCGCACCGCGCACGCGCACGAGCCCTAGCAGTTGCGCACGCGCACGCGCACGCGCACGCGCACGCGCACGCACACGCACACGCACACGCACACGCACACGCGCACTCGCACGCGCACGCGCACGCGCACGCCCACAGACAGACACACACACACACACACACACAGAGGCACACGCACGCACAACATGAAATCGCCTCAGTGTTCTCGATGATTATCAGAGGCGTCTGCTTCTCCACTTGCCGTTTTGCGTGCGCAAGGAAGCAACCAGCAGTGCGTCCTTCCTCTTTCAAGCGCTTACCGGAGGAACTCATGTCCCAACACGGCAGGCCAGCGACTTCAAGATCTGCGTCCGTCCCAGGCCCAAACAACGGGCATTGTTGGTTATGTGTGTAGCAGTGCTGTCTAGACAAGAATGGCGCTGCATCCACTTTGCCGAACTTGGTCATAAATTTGTCGTCTGCTTGATAGCATCCTTTAGGGATGCAGCCCTCAATGTCCCCAAAAACACATGGGCTCACGCACCGGCTCTTCCCTGTCGCCCGGCGCATCCAAGCGAAGTGATCCACAATCATCTGCCGACATTGTCTGCTCCACTCCTCGGCGCAAGAAAAAGAAACGCACGCTCGCACTACTTACTTGCACCGTGTGACTGTTTCTGAGCCCCGCTAGACAAGATGCCAAGCATCATGGCATGATATCGGATAGAATCCAACCGGAACATCCAGTCTGTGGGACTGGTTGACGAGGATCTCCAGCGCAGCTAAAGAAAGCTCTGAGGTAAATGCGCCTGTGCAGCTAGACGAAGTTCGGCGCCCTTTCACGAGATAGGATTCCTGACCAACAATACAAAGCAGCAATGAGCCTAAGACTCCCCAAACCCTAAACCCTAAACCCTAAACCCTAAACCCTAAACCCTAAACCCTAAACCCTAAACCCTATACTAAACCCTAAACCCTAAGCCCTAAACCCTAAACCCTAAACCCTAAACCGTAAACTTTAGGGTTTAGGGTTTAGGGTTGAAACCCTAAACAAAAAAAAACCCTAAACCCTAAACCCAAGGGCTGGCGTCCTGGACGGTCTCTGGGCCAAGCACCTCCAGTACCGTAGACCAGGCGATACAAAGCGCTCGGCCAGCTCTGGCCAGCCTGCACTTGTCTCGAGGGAGGTCCTTAGGTTGTCCGGCAGTTTAAGGTCTAGGGTTTAGGGTTTAGGGTTTAGGGCTTAAGGGTGAAGACAGTCTCTGCCCTACAGCTGCTACTGCTTCACATCTGAACATGCAAGCTACCAGCAATGGCTCCGAGCTGACGGAACTTTGCGTCCAAGGGAGGCCGCCCTCAGAATCAGAAAGGTCCCGGCAAGTGATTCGGTCTACCAGATCACCATGGCAGGCGGCTGCCATGGACCCTTTCTTGCTGCGAGTGTTTCTTACGGCAAAACAGTCTGAGCTCAGGAAATGGAAAAAACCAATTGGCGCAACTGCAATGTGCCTGTCGTGTCCTTCGGTCATGTCATGTCAGGACAGCGCAAACCGTCACACTGTAAGCAAGGTTCACGCACACGCATGCACACGGCTAGCAGAGACTTGCAGCTGCAACAGCCCAACTCGGCGAACTGTTAAACCCCCCGCCCTCCAGGTCCCTGTGCAGCGGGATGGCTGGGGCCGTGACTAAAGGCGGCGCGTAGCAGCCACGAAGGATTTCAGGGCACCAAATGTACGCCAGTTCTGTTGGCTTTTTCGCCACGGAGCTTCCGTCCAGGAACAACTTAGCTGATCGCTTATTGGCAGCCCTCACGCTAACTCCGGTCCAAGCTGCAAGCGCACCATCATCTGAGGCACGCGCGTGAAACACATTCAGCGGCTCGAGTTCCGCACGGCATCGGCACCAGTAAACCACCTGGGGCGGAGCAGCAACAAATCAACGTGCAATTGAATAATTGTTTCAGCACGAGCGACGTGCACCTGTCTGAGCTGAGACACACAAGTCTTCCAGGCAAATGTGGAAGGCTTCACGTGCGACAGTTCAAACTTGTCAAGGATATCCCGGATGGTTTTTCCGGTCTCTTCCTCAGTCAGTCAGACGAGCAATAATGTATTTCCAAAAATTTCTACCCCGCACTGCAACCGTCATGTGAACTAAACATGTGCCACAGCATAACAACGCAGTCGCCGAGAGGCATTCTCAAACAGATAAAACATGGCGGCAGCGGTCGTCGCTTCAGTCAGCGCCAACTGCTGTCGAGCACGATTCTTCTCCATGCCCGCTCGATAGCCCAGGGCGTCCACAGATAACAAAGACAGGTTGTCATTCAGCCACGTTGCAAACTGCCTCAGCAAACTTAAACCTAGAGGTCGTGCCAGTGACGCAGACTCTCCGCCAGCCACAGGATGTGTGACTGAGAAAATAATCAGATCTGCAACCGTCGGTCTCTGCCAGTCGCTCCTCAGTACGCCTGCACGTTGAAACGCCTCCCAAGCACTTCTGATTCTAGGACGCACAGCTTGCGACCACACAAGCTCACCTGATAAGCTTGCAGAAGGGTGCGTGATATCCGCCGATGTGTCCCTTCCCCGCGCCAGGCCCACGCGACTCACCAAAAGCGTTAAGCGACCAAACCTCTCCACGCTGTGAGATATCAAGCCTCTCAGAAACCCATACCCGGGCTGGCGCTGCGCTACCGTCCTGCTCCTGTTGCCTGTCACACCGCTGCCGGTCACAGCCCAAAGAATCCAGGCAAAAGCAATGCTGGTGGGCACCGTTTTCTCCTTCAAAAAGAACGGCTGCTGTCGAGATGCTTGCTTTTCATGCTTTGCTGTCAATAGATTTGGAATTGGTTTGCCAGGAAACAGTGTTCGATGAGCTTCATGCACCTGCGATGTTCGCTCCGCGTCACGGAACCGCTCCATAGCCTTGTCCGCAGCCTGAGTCTGAAAAAGGTTCATGAGGAAATCGCTGACTGACCACTGTCCTTGTAATTCTGGAAAGTCGTCTGCCACAGTAACCGGCACGGCAGGATCTCCAGGCAACACAATCCTTGAAAGTTGTATCTGAGCCATGGCGCAATGTTAAGGAGGTGCTCCAAATTCTGAAACTAAACAGCTACCCCACGAGGTTTTAGATTTGTTTGGGAGTTGGGAAATCAGCGCTTCAGAGGCTCTTGTCTAGCGGTTGCAAGCCACTTGGGTTTAGGGTTTAGGGTTTAGGGTTTAGGGTTCAGGGTTTAGGGTTTAGGGTTTAGGTTTTGGGCTTTAGGGTTTAGGGTTAGGGTTTAGTGCTTACGGTTCAGGGTTTAGGGTTTCGGCTCTAGTCTAGCGGTTGCCAGCCACGACTGCAGCGCAGGGATTTGGGCAGTATTGACCATTTGATGCATGCATCTCTCTCCCCGTTGAGCCTTACTTGCCGCGTGCGCAGAGACATCGCGACACACAGACGACTGTCTGAGAAGGCAGAGCAACCTCGCTTCATCATCCTTATGTTCCAAAGCAATATCCCCCAAAAAATAATCCTTATTAAGCCCTATTTTCGGCTTATTTCTTCAAGCCACCGCCTTGCAAAAATAAGCACTAATAAGGCTTATTAAGGCTTATTAAGGCTTATTAGTGCTTATTTTTTTTTGTCTCTTTATTTTGGCTTTATTTTTTAGCTAGGGGGGGTTTGGGGGGGGGGGTCTTGGCTTCTGTGACATCTGTTGGAGGAAGAGAGAAGGAGAGAGGAGAGATACCAAGGATTGCATATTTAATGGGAAGAGCAAGGAAGAGAATAGAAGACAGATGAATAGAGAAGATGGCGCTCTTCTTTATCTATTCTCTCTCCCTTGTTTCTCCCTTCCCTCTTTCTTTTCGAAATGAGAAAAACAAAAAGGAAGAACTATGAGAAGGAGAAGAGTAAGGAAAGGAACAGAAGAGATAGGCCGAGAGGATGAATATGATGGAGTATTATGGAAAGGCTCACGCGCAAGGAGTCACCCTCTGCTTACCTTTTCACTGCTTTATCATATGAGTTCCTTTCTTGTGTTTTATCAGTTAAAAGGAAGCGGAAGAAGAGAAGGGAAAGGGAAGTGAGAGAGGAAAGATAACAAGGATGCTATGTTTCCCGAAGCGTGCTGCAAGGAATAGAAGAGACAGGAAGCAAGGAGACGGAATCACAAAATAAGGCGCAAAGCTGTACATATCATCTCCCCCTTGTCTCTCCCTATTCCCTTTCGAACTAGAAAAAAACCATTCTTGCTTTTCACAGATAGGTTCCCTCTCTCCTCTTCAGGAAATCCCCTTTCCCTTATGTTGCTTTTTGAAGCGAATAAGAAAAATAGCAGATAAGAAGAGAGGAAAGGGTCAATTTCCCTCCCTATCTCTTATGTTGCTTTTCCTTCTTGTGGGGTGTCCCTGTTTCTCTTGAAGATGCAGAAAACGATTGAAAAGGACACCCGTTCCATCGCCCATGTGTAGGGAAAGAGAGAGAATCATGAGCATCAGCTGGGCTTGCTGCCAATCCAACATGGGCGTCCCTTTTAATCGCAGTCTGTGTCCTTTTTTTCTCGCTTGAAGATGCAGAAAACGATCCAAAAGCACATCTGTTGGAGGAAGAGAGAAGGAGAGAGGAGAGATACCAAGGATTGCATATTTAATGGGAAGAGCAAGGAAGAGAATAGAAGACAGATGAATAGAGAAGAGGGAGAGACAAAACAAGGCGCAGAGAAGATGGCACTCTTCTTTATCTATTCTCTCTCCCTTGTTTCTCCCTTCCCTCTTTCTTTTCGAAATGAGAAAAACAAAAAGGAAGAACTATGAGAAGGAGAAGAGTAAGGAAAGGAACAGAAGAGATAGGCCGAGAGGATGAATATGATGGAGTATTATGGAAAGGCTCACGCGCAAGGAGTCACCCTCTGCTTACCTTTCCACTGCTTTATCATATGAGTTCCTTTCTTGTGTTTTATCAGTTAAAAGGAAGCAGAAGAGAAGGGAAAAGCAAAAATTGAGCCCAACATTTTAGGACCAGGGCTTGCGATCTGACTCTTTGGAGCAAAAATCGATTCCAAAATCTTAGGGACCAGGGCTTGCGATGTTACTCTTTGGAGCAAGAAATGAGCCCAAAATCTTAAAGACCGGGGCTTGCGATTTCACCTTTTGGAGCAAATACTGGGCCCAAAATCTTAGGGACCAGGGCTTGCAATTTGACTCCGTGGAGCACAAATCGACCCCGAAATCTTAGGGACCAGGGCTTGCGATTTGACTCTGTGGAGCACAAATCGACCCCGAAAACTTAGGGACCAGGGCTTGCGATTTGACTCTTTGGAGCAAAAATCGACCCAAAAATCTAAGGGACCAGGGCTTGCGATTTTACTCTTTGGCGCAAAAACTGGGCCCCAAATCTTAGGGACCAGGGCTTGCGATGTCACTCTTTGGAGCAAAATTGAACCCAAAGTCTTAGGGACCAGGGCTTGCGATTTGACTCTTTGGAGCAAAAACTGGGCCCAAAATCTTAGGGAGCAGGGTTTGCGATTTGACTCTTTGGAGCAAAAACTGGGCCCCAAATCTTAGGGACCAGGGCTTGCGGTTTGACTCTTTGGAGCAAAAATTGAACCCAAAATCTTAGGGACCAGGGCTTGCGATTTGACTCTTTGAACCAAAAACTGGGCCCAAAATCTTAGGGACAAGGGCTTGCGATGTCACTCTTTGGAGCAAAAAATGAACCCAAAATCTTAGGGACCAGGGCTTGCGATTTGACTCTTTGGAGCAAAAAAATCTTAGGGACCAGGGCTTGCGATTTGACTCTTTGGAGCAAAAATGAACCCAAAATCTTAGGGACCAGGGCTTGCGATTTGACTCTTCGGAGCAAAAACTGGGCCCAAGATCTTAGGGACCAGGGCTTGCGATGTCACTCTTTGGAGCAACAATGAATGCAAAATCTTAGGGACCAGGGCCTGCGATTTGACTCTTTGGAGCAAAAATTGAACCCAAAATCTTAGGGACCAGGGCTTGCGATTTGACTCTTTGGAGCAAAAACTGGGCCCAAGATCTTAGGGACCAGGGCTTGCGATGTCACTCTTTGGAGCAAAAAATGAACCCAAAATCTTAGGGACCAGGGCTTGCGATTTGACTCTTTGGAGCAAAAACTGGGCCCCAAATCTTAGGGACCAGGGCTTGCGATGTCACTCTTTGGAGCAAAAAACGAACCCAAAATCTTAAGGACCAGGGCTTGCGATGTCACTCTTTGGAGCAAAAATTGAACCCAAAATCTTAGGGACCAGGACTTGCGATGTCACTCTTTGGAGCAAAAACTGGGGCCCAAATCTTAGGGACCAGGGCTTGCGATGTCACTCTTTGGAGCAAAAAATGAACCCAAAATCTTAGGGACCAGGGCTTGCGATGTTACTCTTTGGAGCAAAAACTGGGCCCCAAATCTTAGGGACCAGGGCTTGCGATGTCACTCTTTGGAGCAAAAATGAACCCAAAATCTTAGGGACCAGGACTTGCGATGTCACTCTTTGGAGCAAAAACTGGGCCCCCAATCTTAGGGACCAGAGCTTGCGATGTCACTCTTTGGAGCAAAATTGAACCCAAAATCTTAGGGACCAGGGCTTGCGATTTGACTCTTCGGAGCAAAAACTGGGCCCCAAATCTTAGGGACCAGGGCTTGCGATGTTACTCTTTGGAGCAAAGATTGAACCCAAAATCTTAGGGACCAGGGCTTGCGATTTGACCCTTTGGAGCAAAAACTGGGCCCAAAATCTTAGGGACCAGGGCTTGCGATTTGACTCTTTGGAGCAACTGCCCAAAATCTTAGGGACCAGGGCTTGCGATGTCACTCTTTTGGGCAAGAAATGAGCCCAAAATCTTAGGGAGCAGGGCTTGCGATTTGACCCTTTGGAGCAAAAACTGTGCCCCAAATCTTAGGGACCAGGGCTTGCGGTTTGACTCTGTGGAGCAAAAATTGAACCCGAAATCTTCGGGACCAGGGCTTGCGATTTGACTCTTCGGAGCAAGAAATGAGCCCAAAATCTTAAGGACCAGGGCTTGCTTTGGAGCAAAAAACTGAGTCCAAAATCTTAGGGACCAGGGCTTGCGATTTGACTCTTTGGAGCAAAAACTGGGCCCCAAATAATAGGGACCAGGGCTTGCGATGTTACTCTTTGGGGCAAGAAATGAGCCCAAAATCTTAGGGACCAGGGCTTGCGATGTTACTCTTTGGGGCAAGAAATGAGCTCAAAATCTTAGGGACCAGGGCTTGCGATGTCACTTTTTGGAGCAAAAACTGTGCCCTAGTATTGGGGGGAGGAGGGCTCGTGATTTTAGGATTGGGAGGAGGCCCGGGCTCGTAAATTAGTATTGGGGGGAGGCCCGGCTCGTGATTTAGTATTGCGGGAGGCCCGGGCTCGTGATTTAGTATTGGGGGGAGGCCCGGGCTCGTGGGGGGAGGCCCGGCCTCGTAATTTGGAGGCCCGGGCTCGTGATTTAGCCCGGGCTCGTGATTTAGTATTGGGGGGAGGCCCGGGCTCGTGATTTAGTATTGCGGGAAGGCCCGGGCTCGTAATTTAGTATTGGGGGGAGGCCCGGGCTCGTGGTTTAGTATTGGGGGGAGGCCCGGGCTCGTGGTTTAGTATTGGGGGGAGGAGGATGCCCCAGCCCCCACCCCCCATTTGGAAATAAATGAATTAATTGAATTAATTGAAATAATTGAATTAATTCAATTAACTCAATTAATTGATTTATTTCCAAAGGGGAGGTGGAATTAATTGAATTAATTGAATTAATTCAATTATTTCAATTAATTCAAGTAATTCATTTATTTCCAAATGGGGGGGATTCCCCAGCCCCCACCCCCCCCCCCTTTGGAAATAAATGAATTAATTGAATTAATTGAATTAATTGAATTAATTCAATTAATTCAATTAATTCAATTAATTCAATTAATTCAATTAATTCAATTAATTCATTTATTTCCAAAGGGGAGGTGGAATTAATTGAATTAATTGAATTAATTCAATTATTGAATTCATTGAATTAATTGAATTAATTGAATTAATTGAATTAATTGAATTTCAATTAATTCAATTAATTCATTTATTTCCAAAGGGGAGGTGGAATTCATTGAATTAATTGAATTAATTCAATTATTTCAATTAATTCAATTAATTCAATTAATTCATTTATTTCCAAAGGGGGGGGAGGGGTGGGGGCTGGGGAATCCCCCCATTTGGAAATAATTGAATTAATTGAATTAATTGAATTAATTGAATTAATTGAATCAATTCAATTAATTCAATTAATTCAATTAATTCAATTAATTCAATTAATTCAATTAATTCCACCCCCCCCCCTTTGGAAATAAATGAATTACTTGAATTAATTGAATTAATTCAATTAATTCAATTAATTCAATTAATTCAATTAATTCAAGTAATTCAATTAATTCAATTAATTCATTTTTTTCCAAAGGGGGGGGGTGGGGGCTGGGGAATCCCCCCCATTTGGAAATGAATGAACTAATTGAACGAAATTATTTAAACTATCGCGGCTCGATTTGGCCAAATTTTGCCGGGCAGCCTGCGGGCAAAATTTGGCCAAATCGGGCTGCTCTTCGTATGCCATGAGAAATGCGCGGCTCGATTTGGCCAAATTTTGCCCGGAGGCTGCCCGGCAAAATTTGGCCAAATCGAGCCGCGCATTTCTCAGCGCGTACGACGAGCAGCCCGATTTGGCCAAATCTTGCCCGCAGACTTCCCGGCAAAATTTGGCCAAACCGAGCCGCGATAGTTTAAATAATTTCGGGCCTCCAGAAAGGCGCGGCTCGATTTGGCCAGATTTTGCCGGGCAGTCTGCGGGCAAAATTTGGCCAAATCGGGCTGCTCGTCGAACGCGATGAGAAATGCGCGGCTCGATTTGGCCAAATTTTGCCGGGCAGCCTCCGGGCAAAATTTGGCCAAATCGAGCCGCGCCTTTCTGAAGGCCCGAAATTTTTAAACTATCGCGGCTCGATTTGGCCAAATTTTGCCGGGCAGCTTTCGGGCAAAATTTGGCCAAATCGGGCTGCCCTTCGTATGCGATGAGAAATGCGTGGCTCGATTTGGCCAAATTTTGCCCGGAGGCTGCCCGGCTAAATTTGGCCAAATCGAGCTGCGATAGTTTAAATAATTTCGGGCCTCCAGAAAGGCGCGGCTCGATTTGGCCAAATTTTGCCGGGCAGCCTCCGGGCAAAATTTGGCCAAATCGAGCTGGGGGGGTGGGGTTTGGGGAATCCCCCCCATTTGGAAATAAATGAATTAATTGAATTAATTGAATTAATTGAATTAATTGAATTAATTGAATTAATTAATTCAATGAATTCAATTAATTCCACCCCCCCTTTGGAAATAAATGAATTAATTGAATTAATTGAATTAATTGAATTAATTGAATTAATTCAATTAATTCATTTATTTCCAAAGGGGGGGGAGGGGTGGGGGCTGGGGAATCCCCCCCATTTGGAAATAAATGAATTAGTTGAATTAATTGAATTAATCGAAATAATTCAACTAATTCAATTAATTCAATTAATTCATTTATTTCCAAAGGGGAGGTGGAATTAATTGAACTAATTGAATTAATTGAATTAATTCCAATTAATTCAATTAATTCAATTAATTCAATTAATTCAATTAATTCAATTAATTCAATTAATTCAATTAATTCAATTAATTCAATTAATTCAATTAATTCATTTATTTCCAAAGGGGGGGGGGTTCAATTAATTCAATTAATTCAATTAATTCAATTAATTCAACTAATTCAATTAATTCCACCCCCCCCTTTGGAAATAAATGAATTAATTGAACTAATTGATTAAATTCATTAAATTCCAGGGGGAAAGTGGAAATTAAGGAATTTAATGAATTAAATTCTGTCTGCGCAACCCTACAGGACCTAAAATAGGGTCTATTTGGAAAATTCAATTATTTCAATTAATTCAATTAATTCAATTAATTCATTTATTTCCAAATGGGGGGGATTCCCCAGCCCCCACCCCCCCCCCCCTTTGGAAATAAATGAATTAATTGAATTAATTGAATTAATTGAATTAATTGAATTAATTGAATTTCAATTAATTCAATTAATTCATTTATTTCCAAAGGGGAGGTGGAATTAATTGAATTAATTGAATTAATTCAATTATTTCAATTAATTCAATTAATTCAATTAATTCATTTATTTCCAAAGGGGGGGGAGGGGTGGGGGCTGGGGAATCCCCCCATTTGGAAATAATTGAATTAATTGAATTAATTGAATTAATTGAATTCAATTCAATTAATTCAATTAATTCAATTAATTCAATTAATTCAATTAATTCCACCCCCCCCTTTGGAAATAAATGAATTAATTGAATTAATTCAATTAATTCAATTAATTCAATTAATTCAATTAATTCATTTATTTCCAAAGGGGGGGGGTGGGGGCTGGGGAATCCCCCCCATTTGGAAATGAATGAACTAATTGAACGAAATTATTTAAACTATCGCGGCTCGATTTGGCCAAATTTTGCCGGGCAGCCTGCGGGCAAAATTTGGCCAAATCGGGCTGCTCTTCGTATGCCATGAGAAATGCGCGGCTCGATTTGGCCAAATTTTGCCCGGAGGCTGCCCGGCAAAATTTGGCCAAATCGAGCCGCGCATTTCTCAGCGCGTACGACGAGCAGCCCGATTTGGCCAAATTTTGCCCGCAGACTTCCCGGCAAAATTTGGCCAAATCGAGCCGCGATAGTTTAAATAATTTCGGGCCTCCAGAAAGGCGCGGCTCGATTTGGCCAGATTTTGCCGGGCAGTCTGCGGGCAAAATTTGGCCAAATCGGGCTGCTCGTCGAACGCGATGAGAAATGCGCGGCTCGATTTGGCCAAATTTTGCCGGGCAGCCTCCGGGCAAAATTTGGCCAAATCGAGCCGCGCCTTTCTGAAGGCCCGAAATTTTTAAACTATCGCGGCTCGATTTGGCCAAATTTTGCCGGGCAGCTTCCGGGCAAAATTTGGCCAAATCGGGCTGCCCTTCGTATGCGATGAGAAATGCGTGGCTCGATTTGGCCAAATTTTGCCCGGAGGCTGCCCGGCAAAATTTGGCCAAATCGAGCCGCGATAGTTTAAATAATTTCGGGCCTCCAGAAAGGCGCGGCTCGATTTGGCCAAATTTTGCCGGGCAGCCTCCGGGCAAAATTTGGCCAAATCGAGCTGGGGGGGTGGGGTCTGGGGAATCCCCCCCATTTGGAAATAAATGAATTAATTGAATTAATTGAATTAATTGAATTAATTGAATTAATTGAATTAATTCAATTAATTAATTAATTCAATTAATTCCACCCCCCCTTTGGAAATAAATGAATTAATTAATTGAATTAATTGAATTAATTGAATTAATTCAATTAATTCAATTAATTCATTTATTTCCAAAGGGGGGGTGGGGGGTGGGGGCTGGGGAATCCCCCCCCATTTGGAAATAAATGAATTAATTGAATTAATTGAATTAATCGAAATAATTCAACTAATTCAATTAATTCAATTACTTCATTTATTTCCAAAGGGGAGGTGGAATTAATTGAATTAATTGAATTAATTCCAATTAACTCAATTAATTCAATTAATTCAATTAATTCAATCCAAAGGGGGGGGTTCAATTAATTCAATTAATTCAATTAATTCAATTAATTCAATTAATTCAATTAATTCAATTAATTCAACTAATTCAATTAATTCCACCCCCCCCTTTGGAAATAAATGAATTAATTGAATTAATTGATTAAATTCATTAAATTCCAGGGGGAAAGTGGAAATTAAGGAATTTAATGAATTAAATTCTGTCTGTGCAACCCTACAGGACCTAAAATAGGGTCTATTTGGAACATGGCTCTTGTGAATAAGTATACGTTTTGGGGCCTGTTTTCCTCTTGTAAATACGATTCCCAGCTTCCAAATAGACCCTATTTAAGCTGCACACCCCCCCCCCCCCCCCCAACGTCGGCGGACCTAGACCTTAGAGCCTAAACCCTAAACCTAAACCCTAAACAGGTTCAAATCTGCTTCTTGTCTTCCGGAGGTCAAGGAGTACAACTTTGTTGCTGTGTCATCGCTTTATGCAGATGCGCCCTAAAACAATGCGCCCTGTTGCTTCCAGTGTAGAAGCCCTAAAACCCTAAACCCCAATCTGTTCCCCAGAATACTCAGTTTCAAGCGGGTGCGGCTTCGTGGCAACGTCATAGCGACCTAGACCCTGAACCCCAAGACCCACCCCCCCCCCCCGCCCAACAACAAACAAGAAGAAGTTTAAGCTCTAGGCCCTAAGCCCCAACCTCTACTTTAAACCCTAAACCCTAAACCCTCTGCCCGGAGCCCTGAGCCCTAAGCCCGAAGCCCTAAGCCCCAAGCCCTAAGCCTCAGACCCAAAGTTTCAATGTTTTTTCTCTCTCGCCGAGGTTGTCGGACGTCCGGGAGAAGTCCTGCGTCCACGAGGCATCGGAGCAGGCGGAGGGTCATCTTGCTGAAGGTTTAGGGATGGTTTGGGGTTTAGGGTTCAGGGTTCAGGGTTTAGGGTTTACGGTTTAGGGTTTAGGGTTAGGGATTAGGGTTTGTAAGATTTAGGGTTTAGGGTTAAGCATTTGCTTGGGGACGATGCTGTGTTCGAATGCTGGACAGGTAGAAGAACTGCAGCCCACCCGAAAGCCTGAAGCCCTCAAGAAGTACTGTAAAGCCGTAAACCCTAAACCCCAAACCGTAAACCCCAAACCGTACACCCCAAACCCCAAACCCCGAACCCTCAACCCTAAAGCCCCCAAACCTTCCCTGTGAGGTGGCTTTTTCCGATCGCCTGCTGCTGACGAAGACCGACCTCTGCACAGAGACGGCGACGCACCCGAACATGGCTTAGGGTTTAGGGTTTAGGGTTTAGGGTTTAGGGTTTAGGGTTTAGGGTTCAGGGTTCAGGGTTCAGGGTTCAGGGTTCAGGGTTCAGGGTTCAGGGTTCAGGGTTCAGGGTTCAGGGTTCAGGGTTTAGGGTTTGGTAGGCCTTTGGGGTATGTCATTTTTCTCTTATTGGGTTTAAGAGGATCATATTCAGAGTTGTTTTTTTGCAGGCTTTAAGGGGTCAAATAGGGTTGCGGGTTACTCGGGTCAAAGGGTTTCAGGATTTGGGGTTAGGGTCATGGGGTTGACGTGGGTATGGGTTGCTAAACTCTAAACCCTAAACCCTAAACCCTAAGCCCTAAACCCTAAACCCTAATTAGTGGTCGACGCGGAGATTTAGGGCCTCGGCTTCGTAGGTGCCCTACGGATGCCTTCGAAGGCTTCGAAGGCGGTGTTTTTTGGCATCCCAAAGGGGTTTAGGGTTTAGGGTTTAGGGTTTAGGGTTTAGTGTTTGGGGTGTTAATTAAGGGCCTGAATGATTCGAAGAGGGTTTTCGGGGGGGCTACTAGAGTATAACTGTAAGGGGACTGCGTGGTGGCCCCGTGGTACCCTTCGTCTTTTTCTTGGTTTACGGTTCCTTTCTTATTGGGCTACCAAGGAGAAGGGCCTGGTTGAAAGGTGTTAAGAGGGTAACCCTAAACCCTAAACCCTAAACCCTAAACCCTAAACCCTAAACCCTAAACCCTAAACCCTAAACCCTAAACCCTAAAGGGTAGCAAGGGTATGATTGGGGTGTTGGGACTTGTTGGGCTTCGGGGCTTTAGGGTCCCCGAAACCCCTACAAACCTCAAACCCTAAACTCCCAAAGCTCTAAACACCCTAAAAGCCCAGAGTAGCCACTAAATCCCATACCTCCAAGCGCCTAACCCCTGGACCCTAAACCCTCAAACCCCACAGGCTTAAACCCCTTACAAGCTCTACACCATAGGTGGAAGGTGCACGGCCCAATGTACCCGCCCAAGAAACCACGTAAACAGAAGGATCCTACTATTGGGGTATAAGGGCCCCTAGGATTTAGGGTTTAGGGTTTGGGGTTTGTGCTCTTGAGATCTTGAGCGTGCGCTCAGGAGGTCGATGGCGTCCTACAGCGCCTGAAGCATCTGAATCCCTTTGCCACCGTGCTGCCAATGAACCTCAAGGATCTGGATGACAATTGGATGTGCGCACAAGAGAGAGAGAGAGAGAGAGAGAGAGAGAGAGAGAGAGCGCGAGCGAGAGAGAGAGAGAGAGAGAGCCAGAGCCCTGAAACCCCAGAGAGCGGGAGAGAGAGACAGAGAGCGGCCGAAGACCCTGCAGTAACCCTAAGGGTGTTTAGGGTTCTCGAGGACCTTGAGACGCCCATTCCCGTCGAACAGCTCTGCGATGTGAAAGCCTTCTCATTGGAGACCCGCTTGAGGGTTTAGGGTTTAGTTCAGGGGTTATGTAGGGGCTTAGGGCTTAGGGTTTAGGGTTTAGAGTTTAGGGTTTTTAGGGTTCAGGGTTTAGGGCTTAGGGTTTAGGGTTTAGGGGCAGCCCAGTGGTACCCTTTTCCCTTTTTTGGTTCAAGGTTCTCTTATAAAGTGACCACTCAAAAAGGGTGCCCTCACCTTTATATCGTTTCTGGGCTACTGAGGCCTGTAGAGCTTCTTAAGGGGTTTTCGGGTTCAGGCCTCGGGGATTTAGGGGTGTACAGCCCATAGGGCTTCTGAGGAAGGGATCTTCGGGTTTAGGGCTTGGGATTTAAGTTTTGAGCCTGGAGGGCTTCTTCTGAAGGGGTTTCGGGCTAGGACTTGGGAGATAGGGGTTTAGAGCCAAGTTTTTTGGTTTTCGGGACTTAGGGCTTGGCTTTTTGGGTGTAGAGCTTGGGGCTTCTTATGAAGGGGCCCACACACAGGGTAATTTTCGAGAGCCCTAAGGGCTCTTGAAAATGTCCATGCGAGATTCACGGGTAAGGAGTTGTGGAGGTCACAAAGGAGTGTTGCGGAACGGTTATTTCCATGGTTCAGGACTTGGGGCTTATAGGGCTCAACCGAGCTTTTGGTTTGCAGCTCTTGCTGCTTTACAGGAATTCAGGTTTGCAGATTGGGATGCTTTATGCTTCCCCTTCTTTTGTTCAAAAGGTTCAAAAGGATCTTAGTCAGGGAAATCTTTCGCAGGGGTTCAGGGGGCCAGCCTAGGACAAGCTTAGCAGCGATATTTGTTCTACTACTACTAGTGCTGCTACTACTACTACTACTACGACGACCACCACCACCACCACGACGACGACTACTACTGCTATCATCAGCTTCGCTTCAAGTTCTTCAGACCCGACACGTCTTGATCTTCAACTACGACTTCTTGGCTGCGCAAAGACAAGCGGCATCAAACCTCACCTCAAGCGCGATGTTGTTCTACAAATGTGGTGAAGAAGGCCACTCCCAGAGTTTGAGACCAACAGTCAGATGCCTGGCGCTGCTCGTCGTGTGCTCCGGTCGGAGTTTTCTTCCTTGCTTGCAGAAAGCGTTGAGCATGTTCGTAAGGTTCAACGCGGCATCATTGCCTCACTCATTGAGACCTATGCTACTTGTTATAATACTGATAAGTCCGGTGAGTTGTCTAAAGAACTTAGCGATCTAGTCTCTTACAGAAGGAGATTACGAACAATCGTCAAACGGAGGCTGTTGAAGAACCAGCTAAAGGGTTCTGTCTTGCTGTGCTTTGATGTGAGTCTTACTTATCAAGCGAGTTTGACACTTAAACCCGAAGTAAAGAGACGTGGAAAAGCTCGTTGCGCCTAAAAGGCCAAGTCCTCCACGCGTTCCTTGCGAAACGCCGCCCGAAACACCCCATCCCCCCAAAAACAAAAGGCCCCCCCCCCAAAAAAAAAATGAAAATAAGAATAACAACAACCCCCACAACCCCCAACCCCCCACCACCCCCACCACCCCCACACCCCCCTCCTCCCCTCCCCGCCAAAGAATGACCAGCAAAGGAGATGATTATGTCATACCATAACAACAATAGTTCAAAAGACAACAACAATAGTAATACAAGTAGTAATACTAAGAATAGAATGTACTACATGTTTCTATAATATGAATAACATATAGCAATGAACAAGAATACTGAGGATGACATTAATATTCAAACAGCAACAACAATAACAGAACAAATAATGCTACTACTAAGGATAATGAAAGTAGAACTACTAATCTTATATTATGCTTATAGTAGTACATCCGTGCTCCGCAATACTTCTCGTGGCCTTCAGGATCGGGCGCTGGAATTTGACTCCACGCCTCTTTGATGCCTTTGCAATGATCCTTCTTGTTCTGCCCTGGGGACTGGGGAATCAGGGTTTGGGGTTTCGGGGTTGAGGGTTAGGGTTTAGGGTTTAGGGCTTAGGGTTTAGGGTTTCGAGTGTTTAGGTCCCCAATAATTATCCCCTAACCCTAATAGGGATTGTATAAGGGGAGGAATCCACCCGCCCTTCCCCCCCCCCTCCCCCCCGCCCCCCCCAGCCCCCCCGCCCATTGTCCCTACGAAGAAGCAGAGGGGTCGGGCGTTAAGGGTTTGCGACACAAGGTAGCTGTAAGCGAGTCACCCCTACTCCTAAACCCTAAGCCTTAACCCCAAACCCTGGACCTCAAACCCCTAAACCCTAAATCCCTGGACCTCAGACCCCTAAACCCTAAATCCCACGACGGGAGCCCAGGTTTCTGGACGATGAAGACGATCACATGCACGACTCGTCGATCAAGGCGTTGAAGCTGAGGGCTCATCTTAGGGCATAGGGTTTATAGGGTTTAGGGTTTAGGGCTTAGGGTTTAGGGTTGAGGGTTTAGGGTTTAGGGTTCATTGTTTAGGGTTCAGGGTCAAGCCCAGCAGCACCGACCATGGCTTTAAAGGTAGTTTGGGGGCGATGGTCCGCGTAGGTGCCGGCACCTTGATTCACAGCGGTGCTTGTCCGCACTCTGGGCATGTTTATGCCCCCTCAGCCGTATCCCTAAACCCTAAACCCTAAACCCTAAGCCCTAAACCGTGGTGGACAGGTCCCCTTGTATCCAGCATCGAAACATGAGGCCCTGATTCAACCCCTTAACCCTAAACCCCCTAAACCCTCTAGACCGTCTAAACCTCCTGAACCCCCTGAACCGCCAAGCCCCTAAAGTCTAAACCCTGAACCCTAAAGCCTGAACCCTAAACCGGAACCCTAAACCCTAAACCCTAAACCCTAAACCCTGAACCCTAAACCCTCAACGCCTCAAAAAAACCCGAAAACAAGGCGCTGGGGGTGAAACTTCGTGGCGGGCTCAACCAGCAGAAGCTGAACGGCCCCCCGGAGTGACGCTGAAGTTTAGGGTTTAGGGTTTAGGGTTTAGGGTTTAGGGTTTAGGGTTTAGGGTTAATGCCTTCAGCCCTTAGAAACGCTTAAACCCTAAACCCGTAAGCCTTTGCAAACCCTTAAACCTTGGCAAGCCCTAGAACCCTTACAACCCTTAAGCCCTTACAAGCCGATAAGCCTTTACAAACCCTTAAACCCTTTAAACCCTAAATCCTAAGCCCATATCATGAATGCACCCCCTGGACTCATGTTAGGAGGTTTGGGGTTTATGCTGTTTAGGGGGTTTGGGGTTGAAAGTTTGGGGCCGGAGGCTCAGTCAGCGTTTGTAAGGTTAAGAGCTGTAGATTCGAAAGCCTCGACCCTGTGAGCCCCTACAGCCCTAAACCCATTACCTTGCAGGGTTTGGGGGTTAGGATTTAGGGTTTACGGTTTAGGGTTTAGGGTTTAGGGTTTAGGGTTTTGGGCTGAGGGTCTAGGGCTTGCAAAGTGCAAAAAACGAGCTCCACTTGCCCGATGCTGCAGAGATTCCCCCCCCCCCCTTCTTCCCCGGATTGGGTGTAGAGTTTAGGGTTCCCCCAAGCCCTAAACCTTAAACCCTAAACAACCTTAAACCCTAAGCCCCATACCCTAAACTCTAGCCCTAAACCCAGAACCCTAAACCCCAGGCTTCTTCGAGGAGGTCCTGAAGAAGTACCCCAAGGAGATGTATCGGATGAAGGGCATCCTCGATGTGAAAGGAATCGAGGAGAGGTACATTTTCCACGCAGCGCCCTGCTCTGCCCACCACGAGTTTCTTTTTTTTTGGGGGGGGTTTAGGGTTCAGGGTTTTTCCCCGGGCCCTAAGGACGCATGTACCTATGGTAGTATATACTTTGGGCCTTAAAGGGGTTCCTATTATAGTAGCTTTAGGGCCCAGGAAAAAATACAGGTACAGGGATCCTTTGCGGTGCTTTTTCTTTTTTCCGGGGGGGGGAGGGTGGCCGCCTTTTCCACGCGGACGAGTTTGAAGCCCATGGGGG
>CAJNDS010001176.1:0-30194 GCA_905221605.1 Symbiodinium natans | reverse complement strand
AAATAAAATTATTCCCATTTTACGTTGAAGATTAAATGTCATGGGAGAATTCCTAAATTCCGATTTCTGATTATAATATGTGTCGTCTCCTTCCGAATTGTATAGCTTAAGGCGCACGCACACAAAATCAAGCCACTGGAATTACCTGGAATTCACATGATTCTTGCGTGCCAGCAGATAGAGTTTTTGTCACAAGGTTGCATCACTGACGCAATCGCAGCCATTCAACCAATGAGCTTCTCGCTCATGATGCTCGCCTCTAGCCGAATCAGCTTTGCACTACTTCATGCACGCCCATAACAGAATCTGCTGCGAAGATGCGTGAAGCGCGGCCTCCCAGCCTATGGCTTGCGAGGGCGGGCGGGATGTTTGCAAGTTGCCGGGCAGCCAGCAGAGATCGCCTGCGACTGCGGAAGCAGCTGCAAGGTGCGCGGCCAAGATGTTTGAAACGATGGTGATGTCTGAGTCTTCCGCGCTGGCGTCGGGAAGCAAAGGTAGATCATCTCCCACGCCGGTTGGGGCAATACCTGCAGCGCCCAAGATGTCTGCCCGCAAGGTGTCGCGCAGGTCTTCTCTGCCGGCAAGAACCGTGCATAGATCATCTGCCAAGCCGGCTTTGGCAGCACCTGCAGCGCCTAAGCTGTTTCCGAGGGAGGTGCTGTGGAGATCCTCTTCGCTGGCATCGGGAATCGTGCATAGATCGTCTCCCTGCCCGGCTTTTGCAGAACCTTCAGGGTGCCTGCCCCAGATGTTTGCGAGGACCGCGTTGCCGGGAAGCGTACGTAGAGTGTGTCCTCGGGAAGGGAGCGCGGGCGCCGCAGGTATTGAGCCGGCGTGGGAGGTGATCTACGGCGTAGATCACCTCCCAAGCCGGCTCAATACCTTCGGCGCCCTGCGAGGAAGGTGTTGTGCATGCAGGGCAGGCAAGATGCTTGCCAGGAAGGTGTCGTGGAGATTTCTTCTCCGCTGGCATCGGGAAGTGAGCTACGCACGCTTCTCGATGCCAGCTGAGAGGACCTCCACAACACGCTGCGCCGACGTCCTCCCCTGATTTCTCCTGGGCGCGGCAGGCGCGAGGCGAACAAGTCGATGTAGGCTTCTGGAGGTGTGGATTCTTGCCTATCTATACGCAGGTCCAGCGCGGGTCGAAGGACAACTGAGTTTGGGAGTTGGTGTCTGGCCTGTCCGAGAGTTGTGATCAACCCAACTGCCCGGCCTTTGAGGACGAAAGCCCCGAAACAAAGATCCCGCAAATACTCACAAGACCTCCACAGTCCACAGATCTCCGGCAACCTCTCCCAGTGAGGGCGTCTGGAACTTGTGCAAGCTTCGAGAGCCAGTCGATAACAAATTTTTTTCACATGGGCTTTAAGGGTTCATCCTTGGCGGCTTGCTGTGTGTAGGGCTCGAAGGCTTCACGGGTTCACTGTTGGCAACAGGGGATGTAGGATGAAGTTCTGCAACGTGCTCTCGGGGTTCCGGGAGTTGCAAAGTGCGAGCACCGGAGCGCCCAAGCCCCCCCCTTTGAACCTGAAAGACTTGCGCTGATTCCGGATCAAGGGCTTAGGGCCTACTACGTAAGGTTTGGGGCTCATGTGGAGAGGCTCTAATATAGGGTTTAGAGGGTGTGAGGCTTGGCAAGGGGCGCCTCACCCCCTGCAAACAAGATCAAAAACCAAATGCGGAGGCGATGGCCAGAGCTGGGCGCCCCGGCCTTTTGCGAGAGCGAGCTGCAAGGCCCTGCGATGTGTGTGTGTGTGTGTGCGATCATGTGCGCATGTACAAGGCAGGTCGAACAAGATATAAGGTATCAGCATACTTGGAGGTAAAGGTCTGGCTTAGCTGCGGGGACCTGCCCACTCAGGGAGCGATGTTGAGAATGTGGCAAGGAAAGGGAAGTACTCAACAAAGAGGTTGAAAACGAAAGGGCGCTGTGCGACCACAAGCGGGGGGAGCATTTTATACCACATGCTCGGCGTCGCTACTTTAACGAAGCGAGTACGAGCGGCAATTACTGGCCCTCCGCGATAGCTGTTGACGTAGGCACTAAGCCCTATAAACCCTATAAACCCCATAAACCCCACAAACCCCATAAACCCTAGAAACCCTGTAAACCTATAAACCCTATAAACCTTATAATCCTATACCCATCCAACCCTCAACCGTGAGTCCACAAGCGAGCCACGGCCTCGAATCGCTCCGCCTGGTGGACAGCAGCTTGCGCCTCCTGTGAGTGAGAAAAGAGGTGGCGTCGGGCTTCCGCAGTTTTCACAAAAAGGACCTGCACTGCACGGACCAAATTTAAGACATTTCCGAAGCAAAACCTGCAACATGCCACCTCAAGTGGGACCCTACAACTTAAACCTAAACCCAACACACCCGAAAACAGATGCATGCTGCAACTGCCCTCGGATCCCCGCCTGTGCAGATGCACAAGGCAAGTTGGCAGCCCATGGCTGTGACAGACGCATTTCTTGGACCCTAAGGGAGCCTGTACGAACTTGAGGTTATACTGAAAAAGGTACAGTACTTGTAAAGGGGAATAATTTTGTACTTCAGAACAAACTCCAAAGCTGCGCTTGCGTTTGCCTGTGTCAACCAACTGACCCGACATAGCGCAGCAGAAGACACACTCTGCCTATGCAGTCTGGCGATTGGCACTGACATGAGCAGACAGCAACGTGGATCTCGAGCATGTGCCTCTTCAGTGACCCTACCAGCAAAGGCCACTGTTCATTCATTCTTCGGGCGGCATCTCTCCTTTCCCCATGTATGTCACGCGAGTATAGCAAAACAGAACCGCTCCAAACTTCCGATACCGGATTATTGCATGTATCGTCGCTTTGCGCCGGATAGCACAGCTTAGGCGCACACCCTTCAAAGCAAGCCACTGTGGAACTCCGAACCTTTTTGCATGTCCGCAGGTAGAGTTGTTCACGAAGTTGCATCGCTGATGCAGTCGCAGGCGTTCAAACAGTGAGCGTTTTGAAGCATGAGGGAGCAGATTGCACAATTATGCAATCGCAAGTCTTTCAGAACATTGCGCATGAAGCTGAGATTTGTACACTACTTCATGCGCGCACAGCACAGCATCTGCTGCGAAGTTGCGTGCAGCGCGGCCCACCAGCTGGTTGGCTGCGAGGGTGGGCGGGATGTTTGGCAAGTTCCCGTGCTCCTGGTGGCGGCGAACCTGGCGTAGATCGCCTGCCACGCAGTCGGAGGAAGCAGCTGCAAGGTGCGCGGCCAGGATGATTCAAACAAAGGTGATGTAACCGTCCGAGTCCTCTCTGCTGGCATCAGGAAACGGGTGTATATCACCTCCCACGCCGGTTGGGGCAACTCCTGCAGCGCACAAGATGTCTGCCAGCAAGGTGTCCCGGAGGTCTTCTCTGCTGGCATCGAGAAGCGGAGGTAGATCAGGTCCCAAGCCGGCTTTGGCAGAACCTGCAGCGCCCAAGATGCTTGGGAAGATGTTGGGGAGCTTCTCTCCGCTGGCATTGGGAAGCGGGCGTAGATCTCCTCCCACGCCGGCTGGGGCAACGCCTGCAGCATCCAAGCTGCATGGGAAGATGTTCGCGGCCAAGATGTTTGAAACGATGGTGATGTCCGAGTCCTCTCTGCTGACATTGGGAAGTGAGCGTAGATCTCCTCCCACGCCGGTTGCGGCAACACCTGCAGCGCCCAACAGGTCTCCCAGTAAGGTGTCGTGGATGTGCTTTCTGCTGGCATCGCGAACCTTGCGTAGATCAGGTCCCAACCCGGCTTTGGCAGAACCTTCAGCGTAGATGTTTGCGAGGACCGCGTTGTCGGGAAGCGTGCATAGATACTGTCCCAAGCCGGCTTCGGCATCACCTGCAAAGCACACCCCCAATATGCTCGCGAGACAAGCGCTGTGGAAGCCCCCCCCGCCGGCGATGCAGATGCCTGGGAGGAAGGTGTCGGAGAGGTTTTCTCTGCGGGCGCTGCTGGCCGGAAACGAGTGTAGATTGCCTCCCAAGCTGATCTGGTCCTCTGCAACGTGGTCCTGGGAAGGACATGCAGGGCGCGCGCCCAGGAGCTTGGTGAAGGTGGTGTTGTTGAGGTCCTCTTCGCTGGCGCGGGGAAGCGGGCATGGATCACCTCCCAAGCCGGTTGCGGCAAGACCTGCAGGGTGTCCGCCCAAGACGGTTGCCAGCATGGTGCTCTTGAGCTCCCGTCTGCTGGCATCTCCGCTGCCGTCGAGAAGTGCGCGTGGATGACCTGCCATGCCGGTTGGGGCAACACCTGCAAGGTTTGCGGCCAAGTTGTTTGCCAGCAAAGTGTCTCGAAGGCCTTCTCTGCTGGCGTCGAGAAGCGGCGGTAGATCAGGTCCCAAGCCGGCTTTGGCAGAACCTGCAGCGCCCAAGATGCTTGGGAAGATGTTGGGGAGCTTCTCTCCGCTGGCATTGGGAAGCGGGCGTAGATCTCCTCCCACGCCGGCTGGGGCAACGCCTGCAGCATCCAAGCTGCATGGGAAGATGTTCGCGGCCAAGATGTTTGAAACGATGGTGATGTCCGAGTCCTCTCTGCTGACATTGGGAAGTGAGCGTAGATCTCCTCCCACGCCGGTTGCGGCAACACCTGCAGCGCCCAACAGGTCTCCCAGTAAGGTGTCGTGGATGTGCTTTCTGCTGGCATCGCGAACCTTGCGTAGATCAGGTCCCAACCCGGCTTTGGCAGAACCTTCAGCGTAGATGTTTGCGAGGACCGCGTTGTCGGGAAGCGTGCATAGATACTGTCCCAAGCCGGCTTCGGCATCACCTGCAAAGCACACCCCCAATATGCTCGCGAGACAAGCGCTGTGGAAGCCCCCCCCGCCGGCGATGCAGATGCCTGGGAGGAAGGTGTCGGAGAGGTTTTCTCTGCGGGCGCTGCTGGCCGGAAACGAGTGTAGATTGCCTCCCAAGCTGATCTAGTCCTCTGCAACGTGGTCCTGGGAAGGACATGCAGGGCGCGCGCCCAGGAGCTTGGTGAAGGTGGTGTTGTTGAGGTCCTCTTCGCTGGCGCGGGGAAGCGGGCATGGATCACCTCCCAAGCCGGTTGCGGCAAGACCTGCAGGGTGTCCGCCCAAGACGGTTGCCAGCATGGTGCTCTTGAGCTCCCGTCTGCTGGCATCTCCGCTGCCGTCGAGAAGTGCGCGTGGATGACCTGCCATGCTGGTTGGGGCAACACCTGCAAGGTTTGCGGCCAAGTTGTTTGCCAGCAAAGTGTCTCGAAGGTCTTCTCTGCTGGCATCGAGAAGCGGCGGTAGATCAGGTCCCAAGCCGGCTTTGGCAGAACCTGCAGCGCCGAAGATGGATGCCAGGAAGGTGAGGTCCTCTCTACCGGCGTCTCGAAACGGGCGTAGATCATCTCCCAGCCCGGCTGGGGCAGTACCAGTAGCTGCAGGCTGTGAGTGGGGGCCGCCGGAGACGCTTGCGAGGAAGGTGCTGTGGAGGTACGCGCTGCTGGAAGAAGCTCGCTGGAAGCCTGTAGCTGGGCGAGTGCGGCGTCTTCTGAAGTGCTCTTGACAGTGGCAGTAGCCATCGTCCCAGCTTTCCGACCGCCCAAAGAGTGGACGACGCGCTGCCAGGGATGCTGTTGGAGGATGGGCCCCGAAGATCTCTCCAAGGCAATCCACCCAGCAAGAGGCTCCTGGATGCGAGCGGATTTTGAGGAAACCTCCTCCACCAGAACCCAGCCTCCCTCCTCCAAGGTGCCCACAAGCTCGCTGCTCTTGTGCTTCGTGGAGCGCACGCGGGCCTCCCGAAGGACCAGGGCCCAGCCGGCGCCCACTGACGCTTGCGGAACCTGCCGTGCCGTGGCAAAAAAAGGAAAAGGGGGGAATGAACCTCAAGAAAGGGCACTTCAAAAGGTTTAACAAAGACGACTCAGACGTCGTCTCATGGTCAGAACGAAGCAGGAAAAAACAGCACAACCTCTCAACCTATTTCAGCACGCACGAAGCACAACTGTAATGTACCTATATCAAAACCCACAACTCACAGCTGCGAGTCCTACCTTTATAAACGCTCCCAAACCGGCCATGGCCTCGAATCGCTTCGCCTGGCGACCATCAGCTTGCTCCTCCTGCAGATGAGAAAAAGGGGCCGCGTCGGGGTTTCTACAGATTCTACGACTTGCACTGCACGCGCACGCGCGCGCGGGGCGACATCTCAGAAGCAAGGATGTGCCACAACAGGATATAACAGGATGCAACACGCCACCCCCACATGACGGGCCTTCTGCAACGACTGCCGGCCATCCATGCAGCGGCCCAGGAGCCGCGGGTCCGCCCCATCTGTGCGGCGTTGAACAGATGCGCATGGCGGGTTTCCCTCCATGGCCATGATGGGCCACTTGGGATCCACTTGGGACCCGTAGGGAAGCTTTACTTTACAGGTGCCAACGCAGGTAACTACTCCAAGTGCTTACGTGCTCGAGCATGTGACCAGACCTGACGTAGCAGAAGCGCTCTACTAAGCAGTCTGGCGACTGGCACTGACATGAGCCGGGCAGAAGGAAGATGGGTTGCGCACTCTGGACGCACTTCGTCTGCTAGCATCTACTCCCTATGCCAGTGCGGACCTAAGTTTAAGGGTGTACAGGTACACGATGGTACACGCAACCACCAAAGACCACTCTTTTTCTCTGGCTTCTGGCAAGATCTCCCCTTTCCCAGAAATGGACTGTGCATGTATCGTCACTTTCCGGATAGCATAGCTTTGGAAGTAACAGGCCACGCATCGCTGACGCAATCGCAGCCGCAGGCATTCTAACAATGAGCTTCTGAACTTTTTAAAGCATGATGGAGCAGGTCGCATAAATGTGCAATCGCAAGTACACCTTTCAGAATACGGCACGCGAAGCAGAGACTTGTACACTGCTTCACGCAGGCACAGCACAGCATCTGCTGCGAGGGTGGGCGGGATGTTGGCCAAGTTCCTGTATGCTTGGCAGGGCGAACCCAACAGACCTAGCAGAGATCGGCTTGCCAAGCAACCGTTCTTCATCTTCAGCCTCATCGGGAAGCAAGCGTGGGCGCCGCAGGTGTTGAGCCGGCATGGGAGGTCATCTACGTAGATCACCTCCCAAGCCGGCTCAATACCTGCGGCGCCCTGCGAGGAAGGTGTCGTACCTGCAGGACACGCGCCCACGACTCTTGCCAGGAAGGTGTTGTGGAGGTTGCTTCTCCGCTGGCAGCGGGAAGCGTGCGTAGATCGTCATCTACGCGCACTTCTCGATGCCAGCGGAGACGACGTCCACTGCAGCTGGGCGAGCGCGGTGATTTGTGAAGCGCTCTGGATGAATGGTGGCGCCGTCGCCCCAGCTTTCCGACTGCGGGACCTGCCAGATTAAAGGAGCATTGCTGAGAACAATGCCACTACCGGACGGTGCTGCCAGTATTTGCTGCCCAACTCATATAGTCTCCATTGCAAGTTTGGGGTAAGTGGCAGCATCAGTGTTCTGCCATAAAAATTTGAAATATAGCTTATCTTGTTCACTGCGTCTGCTGCTCTTTCAAACCCATCCGCCTCGAATGGCCACCAGCAAAAACTGGGCCGTGACACTTTGACCTCGGCAATTTGGTCCCAAGGTACGTGGTACCCCCCCCCCCCCCACAGTGTGGACCTACATTCTACAACACCTTTGCTACCATGGCACATTTCATCATTAACCCTCCCGTCCGCACGTTGTTCTACTAAACAACCCTCAAACCTCATTGGGTTAAGGGTTTGGGGCTGACGTTGCTTGTGAACAAGCCCAACAAGATCGTTGATCTTATCAAGCAGCTTGAGATTCTTGGCTTCCCGGCGCCCTCCTCGCATCAGGAGGTAGACTAGAAAACCTCGCCCGAGCCAGGTATTGAGGGGTAGGATGGTTTAGGGACAAGAGCTTGGATTCTGGGTTTTTGGGGTTTAAGGTTTAGGCCCCTTGATCTTCACTCGCAAGAGAAGGCAGGCGCTAGCTCTGTAAACTCCCAAGATGCAAGCAGCACTTGAACGTCCATGAGCCTGAAGTCGTGAGCCCAAGCGCCCAACTCGAGGCTTTCCCTGAAGTGTAGCCAGTGCTTGGTTTTGGACCCCATAAGCCCCAAACCCTGAAGAATACACCACCACTAGCCCTCTGAGTCGAAAAAACGCCCTCAGCCCGAGGCCAGGCATGGCCGTGATTTTTAGAGTTTATAGGCCTGATAGGGTTCTGAGAGTGAAGAAGACCAGGGGCGAGGCTCCAAGGAAGCTCTGCCGCGCTGCGCCGACGTCCTCCCCTGATTTCTCCTTGGGCGCGGTATAGGCGCGAGCCGAACAAGCCGATGTAGGCTTCTGGAGGTGTGGATTCTTGCCTATACGCATTTTCAGGTCACCCAAGCGAATGAAATCAAGAAGGAAGTTGGCTCGGCTTTGTGAGCTGTAGGTCCAGCGCAGGCCTTCCTAGGACAACTGAGTTTGAGAGTTGGTGTCTGGCCCGAGAGTTGCGATCAACCGGACGAAAGCCCCAAAACAACGATCCCACAAAAACTCACAAGACCTCCGGCAACCTCTTCCAGTGAGGGCGTCTGGAACTTGTGCAAGCTTCGGGACGCAGTCGGGAACAGGATTTTTTACTCATGGGCTTTAAGGGTTCATCCTTGGCGGCTTGCTGTGTGTAGGGCTCTGAGGCTTCACGGGTTCATCGTTGGCATTGGCAACAGGGGATGTAGGATGAAGTTCTGCAACATGCTCTCAGGGTTGTGGGAGTTGCAAAGTCTAAGTGCCAGCACCGGAGCGCCCAAGGCCCCCCCTTTGAACCGGAAAGACTGCACTGATTCCGGATCAAGGGCTTAGGGCCTACTACGTAAGGGCTTGGGGCTCATTTGGAGAGGCTCTAATATAGGGTTTAGAGGGTGTGAGGCTTGGCAAGGGGCGCCTCTCCCCTGCAAACAAGATCCAAAACCAAACGTGGAGGCGATGGCCAGAGCTGGGCACCCCGGCTTTTTGCCAGAGCGAGCTGCAAGGCCCTGCCATGTGTGTGTGTGTGTATGCGCGATCATGCGCACATGTACAAAGCAGGTCGCTAGGTATAAGGTATAAGCACACTTGGGGGTAAAGGTCTGGCTTAGCTGCGGGGACCTGCCCGCTCAGGGAGCGATTTTGAGAATGTGGCAAGGAAAGGGAAGTACTCAACAAAGAGGTTGAAAAAGAAAGGGCGATGCGTGACCACAAGCGGGGGGAGCATTTTTATACCACATGCTCGGCGTCGCTACTTTAACGAAGCGAGTGCGCGCGGCAATTACTGGCCCTCCCCCCGTGATAGTTGTTGGCGAAGGCACACAGCTTATCTATACCCATCCAAACCTCAACCGTGAGTCCACAAGCGAGCCACGGCCTCGAATCGCTTCGCCTTGGTGGCCAGCAGCTGGCGCCTCCTGCAGATTTTCAAAAGGGGCGGCGTCGGGCTTCCACAGCTTTCAAAAAAAAAACTGCGCTGCACGGACCAAATTTGAGACATCTTTGAGCAAAACATGCGACATGCCACCTCAAATGGGACCCTGAAACACGAACCCTCCAAACCCAACACACCAGAAAACCGAGCTGACCCAGATGCATACTGCAACGACTGCCAGGGCAAGGAGCCCTCGGATCCCCGCCTGTGGCAGATGCTCAAGGCGCGTTGGCAGCCCATGGCTGTGACAGACGCATTTTTGGACCCTAAGGGAGCCTGTACTTGCTTGAAGTTATAATGAACAAAGGTACTTATATTTAAATTGAAACAAACTCCAAAGCTGCGCTTGCGTTTGCCTGTGTCAAACAACTGACCCGACATAGCACAGCAGAAGATACACTCTGCCTATGCAGTCTGGCGATTGGCACTGACATGAGCAGACAGCAACGTGGACCTCAATGACCCCACTACGAAAGGCCACTGTTCATTCATTCTTCGGGCGGCATCTCTCCTTTATCCATGTATGTTACGCGAGTATAGCAAAACAGAACCGCTCCAAACTTCCGATACCGGATTATTGCATGTATCGTCGCTTTGCGCCGGATAGCACAGCTTAGGCGCACACCCTTCAAAGCAAGCCACTGTGGAATTCCGATCCTTTTTGCGTGTCCGCAGGTAGAGTTGTTCACGAAGTTGCATCGCTGATGCAGTCGCAGGCGTTCAAACAGTGAGCGTTTTGAAGCATGAGGGAGCAGATTGCACAATTATGCAATCGCAAGTCTTTCAGAACATTGCGCACGAAGCAGAGATGTGTACACTACTTCATGCGCGCACAGCACAGCATCTGCTGCGAAGTTGCGTGCAGCGCGGCCCACCAGCTGGTTGGCTGCGAGGGTGGGCGGGATGTTTGGCAAGTTCCCGTGCTCCTGGTGGGGGCGAACCTGGCGTAGATCGCCTGCCACGCAGTCGGAGGAAGCAGCTGCAAGGTGCGCGGCCAGGATGATTCAAACAAAGGTGATGTAACCGTCCGAGTCCTCTCTGCTGGCATCAGGAAACGGGTGTATATCACCTCCCACGCCGGTTGGGGCAACACCTGCAGCGCACAAGATGTCTGCCAGCAAGGTGTCCCGGAGGTCTTCTCTGCTGGCATCGAGAAGCGGCGGTAGATCAGGTCCCAAGCCGGCTTTGGCAGAAGCTGCAGCGCCCAAGATGCTTGGGCAGATGTTGGGGAGCTTCTCTCCACTGGCATTGGGAAGCGGGCGTAGATCTCCTCCCACGCCGGCTGGGGCAACACCTGCAGCATCCAAGCTGCATGGGAAGATGTTCGCGGCCAAGATGTTTGAAACGATGGTGATGTCCGAGTCCTCTCTGCTGACATTGGGAAGTGAGCGTAGATCTCCTCCCATGCCGGTTGCGGCAACACCTGCAGCGCCCAACAGGTCTCCCAGCAAGGTGTCGTGGATGTGCTTTCTGCTGGCATCGCGAACCTTGCGTAGATCAGGTCCCAACCCGGCTTTGGCAGAACCTTCAGCGTAGATGTTGGCGAGGACCGCGTTGTCGGGAAGCGTGCATAGATACTGTCCCAAGCCGGCTTCGGCATCACCTGCAAAGCACACCCCCAAGATGCTCGCGAGACAAGCGCTGTGGAAGCCCCCCCCGCCGGCGACGCAGATGCCTGGGAGGAAGGTGTCGGAGAGGTTTTCTCTGCGGGCGCTGCTGGCCGGAAACGAGTGTAGATTGCCTCCCAAGCTGATCTGGTCCTCTGCAACGTGGTCCTGGGAAGGACATGCAGGGCGCGCGCCCAGGAGCTTGGTGAAGGTGGTGTTGTTGAGGTCCTCTTCGCTGGCGCGGGGAAGCGGGCATGGATCACCTCCCAAGCCGGTTGCGGCAAGACCTGCAGGGTGTCCGCCCAAGACGGTTGCCAGCATGGTGCTCTGGAGCTCCCGTCTGCTGGCATCTCCGCTGCCATCGAGAAGTGCGCGTGGATGACCTGCCATGCTGGTTGGGGCAACACCTGCAGGGTGCGCGGCCAAGTTGTTTGCCAGCAAGGTGTCTCGGAGGTCTTCTCTGCTGGCATCGAGAAGCGGCGGTAGATCAGGTCCCAAGCCGGCTTTGGCAGAACCTGCAGCGCCCAAGATGCTTGGGAAGATGTTGGGGAGCTTCTCTCCGCTGGCATTGGGAAGCGGGCGTAGATCTCCTCCCACGCCGGCTGGGGCAACACCCGCAGCATCCAAGCTGCATGGGAAGATGTTCGCGGCCAAGATGTTTGAAACGATGGTGATGTCCGAGTCCTCCATGCTGACATTGGGAAGTGAGCATAGATCTCCTCCCACGCCGGTTGCGGCAACACCTGCAGCGCCCAACAGGTCTCCCAGCAAGGTGTCGTGGATGTGTTTTCTGCTGGCATCGCGAACCCTGCGTAGATCAGGTCCCAACCCGGCTTTGGCAGAACCTTCAGCGTAGATGTTGGCGAGGACCGCGTTGTCGGGAAGCGTGCATAGATACTGTCCCAAGCCGGCTTCGGCATCACCTGCAAAGCACACCCCCAAGATGCTCGCGAGACAAGCGCTGTGGAAGCCCCCCCCGCCGGCGATGCAGATGCCTGGGAGGAAGGTGTCGGAGAGGTTTTCTCTGCGGGCGCTGCTGGCCGGAAACGAGTGTAGATTGCCTCCCAAGCTGATCTGGTCCTCTGCAACGTGGTCCTGGGAAGGACATGCAGGGCGCGCGCCCAGGAGCTTGGTGAAGGTGGTGTTGTTGAGGTCCTCTTCGCTGGCGCGGGGAAGCGGGCATGGATCACCTCCCAAGCCGGTTGCGGCAAGACCTGCAGGGTGTCCGCCCAAGACGGTTGCCAGCATGGTGCTCTGGAGCTCCCGTCTGCTGGCATCTCCGCTGCCATCGAGAAGTGCGCGTGGATGACCTGCCATGCTGGTTGGGGCAACACCTGCAGGGTGCGCGGCCAAGTTGTTTGCCAGCAAGGTGTCTCGGAGGTCTTCTCTGCTGGCATCGAGAAGCGGCGGTAGATCAGGTCCCAAGCCGGCTTTGGCAGAACCTGCAGCGCCGAAGATGGATGCCAGGAAGGTGAGGTCCTCTCTACCGGCGGCTCGAAAAGAGAGTAGATCATCTCCCAACCCGTCTGGGGCAGCACCAGTAGCTGCAGGCTCTGCGTGGGGGACGCCGGAGACGCTTGTGAGGAAGGTGCTGTGGAGGTACACACTGCTGGAAGAAGCTCGCTGCAAGCCTGTAGCTGACCAAGTGTGGCGTCTTCTAAAGTGCTCTTGACAGTAGCTGTAGCCATCGTCCCAGCTTTCCGGCCGCCCAAAGAGTGGACGACCCGCTGCCAGGGATCCTGTTGGAGGATGGGCCCCGAAGCTCTTTCCAAGGCAATCCACCCAGCAAGAGGGTCTTGGATGCGAGCGGATTTGGAGGAAACCTCCTCCACCAGAACCCAGCCACCCTCTTCCAAGACGCCGACAAGCTCGCTGCTCTTGTGCTTTGTGGAGCGCACACGGGCCTCCCGAAGGAGCAGGGCCCAGCCGGCTCCTACTGACGCTTGCGGGACCTGCCGTGGCAAGAAAAAGAAGAGGGGAAATCAATCTCAACAAAGGGCATTTCAAATGGTCCAAACAAGACGACGCATGTATGTTCAGACCTCGTCATGGTCAGAACGAAGAAGGAAAAACAGCACAACGTCTCAACCTATTGCAGAAGGCACGAAGCAGAACCACATGTACCTATATCAAGCCCACAACCTCACTAACTGAAGCTCCCAAACAGGCCATGGCCTCGAATCGCTTCGCCTGGCGCCCATCAGCTTGTTCCTCCTACAGATGACAATAAAGGGGCCGGGTCGGGCATGATGACTTGCACTGCGCGCACGCAGACATCCCAGAAGCGCGGACATGCCACAACGTGAATCAACGTCAAACAACATGCCCGCCCCAAACGGACCTTCTGCAACGACTGCCGGCCATCCATGCAGCGGCCCAGCAGCCGCGGGTCCGCCCCATCTGTGCGGCGTTGAACAGATGCGCAAGGCGCGTTGCCCTCCATGGCCATGATGGGCACGTTGGACCCGCAGGGAAGCTTTAACTTGAAGGTACAAGGTACTTCATGAAAGGTGCCTTTAAGGTAACTACTCCAAGCACTTTTTCTGCCCGAGCATGTGACCAGACCTGGCGTAGCAGAAGCGCTCTACTAAGCAGTCTGGCGACTGGCACTGACATGAGCCGGACAGAAGGAAGATGGGTTGTGCACTCTGGACGCACTTCCCCGCATCTGCTGGCATGCGCTCCCTATGCGTCCGAGCACATAGCTTTTCGGCAGCGCAGCCACCCTCGGCCACGAGCTTCGTTCTTCTGACGGCATGTCTCCTTCGCACATACATACTGGGATGTAAAGCAAGTATAGCTAAATGGAACCACTCAAGAGCTCGATAGAAAACTGTAAGCTTTGAGAACCTTTGCGTCTTCTGCCTCGGGCGTTGGAAGGGCAGATGCACAGCAGTGCTGCAGACGTTGGACAGCAAAAGATGTTTCCAGGGCTTGATCATGACGCGTCTACGTCCACAAGGACGCCTTTTCATGTTTCGGGAAGGGCAGGTTGCATGATGAAGCCTTGGTCTTTCAAGGTGTGACACCTCAAGCCACTCACTACTAAAGTTGGCGAGCATGCTGAGCCGTGATTCTACTACCCCAGTGAAGTATAAGCCTAACCCGAAACCTCTGAACCCCCCAACCCCAAACGCCAAACCCAGCGTGACGATGCAAGCATCAGACGTGCTCTCCCAGACGGGCTCCCTGTATCATCTCTAGATGCTTGCACAGCGCCTCTCGCACGATGTCCACCTCCAGCAAAAGCACTCCACCAAGATGTTCAGGGCTGATAGGCCCATGAGGACCTGACAACTAACATCGATGACAATCCGACATCGAAAAGAGCCAGAAACTGGACAGTCAACGACTTCTGAAGGTTCAGAGGAAACAGCTTCAGTCAATATGTTCAAGTAGCTGTCGTCCTGAATTTCCATAAGAAACGACAGGCTGGGGCAAGTGCAGCCCTTACAGTTCAAAACAGCGGCAGTGCGTCCATGTAACAGTATATACCCAGGCACGACATGTTGCAACAAGCTGAGGCTGAAAAGTGCGCAGTGATGCATCAAGGGGTCTAAGGATTCAATCTACCAGGTTCCTGGCTGACATCACCATAGTGGCGATGGTTAAAAATGACCAGAGGCCCATCCAGACCAGCAAGCAGAAAACATGAGGCGAAGAGCTCTCTCTTAAGATGTTCAGTGTGAGCAGCTGCATGCTGAAGGATGACATCCTGAGGCTGAGCTCGCATCCAGGCCACTTTGACCCTGATGCGTCTGACAGCTAAATGCATCTGCAGGAGTAGACCCAATTACAATTTGTGCTAAGTATACTGGGTTGGTAAAGTCGCCTCAACATGAGAGGATCGAGGCCCAGCAAAAAAATCGCGACAACAACGCGAGTCACAGTGGCAGGCGAGAGATCTGGAGTAAAACCAGCACGGCCAGAATCTCGATGAGAGCGCTGGATATTTGCTGCAGCATCTTGAGAGGGATCCCGGCATGTGGCTTGAGGCTCAGGCCAAGGCGTCAGGGCTAAGCCCTGCACGCTACATCGAACTCCACATCCCTGAGCCCTAAGTCCTAAGCCCTAAGCCCTAAGCCCTCAGCCCTAAGCCCTAACCCTAAACCCTAAACCCTCAACCCTAAACCCATGCCCCGGAAACACTTGAGAAGGGGCTACGAAAGCTAGTCACCGCAGGGGGGTGGCATGCAGCGAGTCGGCAGGACTTGGAGCCGCCGGCGTAGTCTGAAGCCCTAAACTCCTTCTTGCTTCCCCCGCTGGAACCCCGTGTCGCAAACGAAGTTTAGGTACAGGGACGCTCTGTTCAGTACGATCTCTGCAAAGTACCACAGACCTTCATGACTGTGGGGAACGGGGGAGGACCTTGGGGTGGGGTGGGGGGGGACCTTGTGGGGGGGGGGGGGGGGGCTGAAGGTGGTAGGGGGGGGGGGCCCCCCCCTACCTTGTCCCACACGCAACCACCTTAAAGGAGGGGGGGGGGGGGGGGGCGCCGGCACCTTATCCTTCGAACATGCTTCATGGTGAGGGGGGGGGGCCCCCCCCCCAACCCCCACCTTAAGTCTTGGGTTTCGGACCTGTTAAGGTGTGGAACCCTTTTTTTCCCTGGAAGCTTCTTAACAAGGTGAATACCAGTGCATGGGTAAACGACAACTCCCGCCAGCTCCACAGAGCTAGCTTTCGTGATTTTGTAGGCTCCGGACGACGCCGGGGTCGAACCGAGTGGCGAGGGCTTGGGCCTTGAACTCCAGACGTTGTGGGTTTAGGGTCTAGGTGTAGGGTTAAGGCCTAGGCCCTATATAGATCCCTAAACTCTACAACTTAGGGTTTAGGGTTTAGGTCTAGGGTTTTGGCCCTAAATAGACCCTAAAACTCTAAACTCTACAACCCTAAAGCCGTAAGCCTTGTTACGTGCCCGGCCTGACAGCATTCCAACGAGCTGGGTTACTGATCAAGGCCCAGGTCTGCATTTAGAGGGATGGTAGGAAGGGTTTAGGGTTTAGGGTTTAGGGTTTAGGGTTTAGGGTTTAGGGTTTAGGGTTTAGGGTTTAGGGTTTAGGGTTTAGGGTTTAGGGTTTAGGGTTTAGGGTTTAGGGTTTAGGGTTTAGGGTTTCAGGTTTCTGGACTATTTTGCAAGATATGGCTGCTGACCGCTGGCGGTCATGGGCTTGCTGAAGATTGTTCTTGGGGAGGGTGCCTTGGATTTGGACATTCTGGAACGGTTGCTTTGCCAGACTGACTGAGAAGTGGGGCCTCTTGGGTTTCATGAATAATTCCAAAGGGGGATATAGTATAGGATGTGCGACCCAGGGTCGGTGTTGCGGCTGGAATTGGCCTAGATCACTTTAGGTTCATCCTGCCTCTTAAAACCTCCTCCCTCACTTCTCTCCAGCCGCACCGTCACAGAATCTGTGTGCAGTCCAGTCTACGGGTCCTCTGGGGCTACTGCATATCTCACTGCCCGGGCCACCCGTCCATGCGCAGCTGCTTCTCTTATTCAGAGGTTCGGGAAGCACAAAGACGTCGTGGACAATTGGAAGAAGTCCATGCTTGGATGATGTTTCGTGGGACGGCTCTGACCACAGGTACCATTTCTACCATCTTTGCTTGGCATTGTAAAGTCTTTTGGGAAGGCAACTTGTGCGTGTCCACCAACCTTCATGACTAAGCCGACTGGAGGCCCCTAGAAGCAGAATTGTTGCAGAGATCTGCTGAGCAACGCAAACCGCATGCTAACTGGAATCTGCAGCATCAAAACTAAACAGCACGTGGGCCTCACACTACATCTTGCTCAACGCACCGTGCGCAACAGGCACCTAGTTCCCACAACTCGTCAACTGAGCAGTTGGAGGGAAGAACGAAGTTCATACCACATCCATTTTTGTATATGTATCTGCAACTACGTGTGAGACTTTAAATACCAAGCCAGTTCCCTGTCTGAAGATATGCCCAAATGTGCCAGAGTATAGAGCGCGAGTTTTTCTCAAAGCCCTAGTTAGACAGGGGTCCTCATTCTTGCGCAGGTGACGAATCGAATTGAAACAGGGTCGTGACGATTGTTGCTTTACTCCAAGACCGGTTGTCTAATTTCTGAAAACGCCGAACATCAAGCACAAGCTCTCTTCTTCGAATTCTGACGAAACTGAGCCAACACCTCCCGAAAGAAAGCTTTAATTGCAGCGACCTATGCCACATCTGTCGAAATATCCCACAAAGATTACGAGACATTTGGGCTAGTCAAAATAAACGGGTGCATGCAAACATTGCGACCAAATTTCGTGACATCGCTGTATAAGAAAAGCTCATCAGCGAATCTAATCTGCAATGGAGCGACATGAATCCTAAACTCTAGACTCTAAACCCCACACCCTCAACCCTAAACCCTCCACCCTAATTTACCATGCTCAACCTTTGCTCTGCACACAGTACGCAACCTCTTTCTTCCGCCTTAAGCACAGGTTCTCATCAAACTGTCCCAGTCAAGCCCACGGGCAGCACAAGAGAAGCATGCATATCCTGAAGCCAACCCTTGGTTGAAGCGTCTGCTTGTGCATGGGCTGCTAAGGACCAGCCAGACAGCCCAAAGAACGTGTGGAAAGGATCGGGGTCGTCGCCAGGATGGGGCGCGACTCCTCCATCAGGACTTGCGCATTCCTCCAGGAACCTAGTTCACGGTTGGGATAATATTGCGAACTTAAATTTGTAATTCCTTATTATAGGGTTTAAGCCGCCTGAAACATGTAAAATGGTACCTAAAATGGTACCCAACTATGACAAAGGAACTTCTCCAAGGCGGGAAGGTCGAACAAGTCTGCTAGAGTTGCGGAAGGACTGCTTCCCTCCGAGGACAATATCAGTTTCGCGCTGGCCAGGGTCCACCACGTGTAGCAAGCATCTGCCTTCTTGCCAGGCCTTCCGTTTATGCCACCTCCTTCACATTGCCGACTTCCCAGCCATCGGATAAGCCTCTGCCTGCTCCGATGTGTCATTCGGGGTATCATCTGCAGCAAGCTTAGTCCGGCAAGGCAGCAGAAGGTGTGGCCTGCGTGGGATTCGCACTCGCCTTTGGGCCGGCAGCCAAATCCTCCATCCAAGTTTTGGCAGTTCAAGAGCCACTCAGCTACCATCGCCGGGTCGCGAACTTCTTCCAACTCCCCTCCGTCCTTCGCCCCCGGCTCTCGCAGCAGTGAGAGGCCACAGAGTGCCGCGAAAGTGAATCGACAGTCACCTTCTTCTGCAGACCCTATGCGAGATGTAAATGACCCATCTGGTAACTGAAGGGAAAGGATGTACTTGCGGGTGGCACCGGTGCCATCTTCGAGGATCTCAGGCCGCTTCAAGATCACCGAAAGCTGCACGGCGCTGACAGTGGACAGCAAGTCGGGCTCGTGGCTCGGATGGGGGGCGAAGCCGGCACCCTTGCGACAGGAGCGGACCAAGTGAAGGACTTGCGACAGAGATTCAGAATCTTCTGAGCTCAGATTTCGGCCAAGCAGGGCTCCTGCACAGATGACCCAGTAGAGGGCACTGAGCAAAGAAGTTTCAGCCACACAGGCTGCCAGAAGCTTGCCGGACTTCTCCGGCCCGAGACCAAACAATCCGGTGGTCTCACTTTCAGATAGCTGAGCTCTTAGTTGATCCAGGTAGTGTAGAGTCTTGAACCCCCTGGCCAGGAAAGCATCCAAGTATTGTAGGTGCTTCTGGGCTCTCTCTACTGCCATCTCCTCTCAAAGACGACCTGCGGACGGATTGCCGCTATGCCTAGAAGAGGGACTACGTCCTCTGGTTGACTCTTTTAACCTTTACCTTTGCCTATGACTGATGGCAGTTCTCCTAGTATGTTGTGATCCTTTTCTTGATCTCAGGCTCATGATACCATTGCATGGTGCTGCCTGCAACTGTGGAATGTGCCAGTCGGCTGCAGAAAACATCAGTTGCATGAACAGGTGCAGCGGGCTTGTGGTCACTAAAACCCCACAAACTCTGACGCTAAGCGCCAAACCTTGGAAACCGGAAAGCCAGTAGCCTCCAGCCCCCCCCCCCCCTTTTCCTTCAACCCTAAATCCCCTAAGACACTTGGAATGATTGCAGGAATCGGGGTTTCAGGGGCTCAGGGATAACAGATTCTCGGATTTAGGCCTCAAGGTTTACTACAGGCTCTACGTTGTTGCATGAAGGGGCAGATTCAAGTGCCCCTCAGATTCTCAAGAAAGCTACAAAGAGCCGGAAAAATCAAGCGAAAGCCCTGAGCCCTCAAAGCTAAACCAGGCCTAAACCCTAAGACGTATACCTTCGACTCAATCAAGCTACTCACTGCCTTCCTGCTGTGGGGGGGGGGGGCACAGCCACTTGGGAACTCCACTACCTTCACTCGGGTTTTTCGGTTTTAGATTCTTTCAGATTTTCCGCGCGAAACCATGTGGAGGTCGACTCTCGTGACTGGAGATTCTGGTTTTCCTCCAACGCGCTGCAAGAAATCGTCCCTACCCTCGCTTAGGGCTGCAAGTGCTTAGGGGCTCTTAGGGGCCTTCTTGTTGACACGTTTGGGCATAAAGAGGCCTCTCAGAATTTCCACTCCTGCCCAAGCCTGACCCTAAACCCTAAACCCTATTTCTAGACCCTGTAACCCTGCAACCCTACTGCGTTCGAGAAAGCCGAACCTGCTGGGCCGCTTCGCACAGGAGCTGAGCAATCTGAATGGGGGAAAGCTTTGCTTTGCATTGTGGCCCCTAAACACTAAACCCTAGACCCTTTTGGCTCCGCCCGAAGTAATCTGCAGTCGGTTGTCGGCACTGCAACAAAAGTCTCGCAGCTCGCTGGGGATTGGGCACCGCCTGGCAAGGCTTTTCAAGAAGTTCGGGTGTTAAGGGTTCAGGCTTAAAGGGGTCACAGGGTTTGAAGGGAAAGGGCTTTACATTTAGGGTTTCTGGGGATGAGATGGCTTGAGGAGGGTCGCTGGAAGCTTCGTATGCTTCAAGCCCTGTTGCATCCCAGTGGCGTACCTTCCGCTAGACCCTAAACCCCAAACTTTCAACTCTGAAAACCCCGAGACCCTAAAACCTCAAGCTAGGGGCTGATCCCGGATCCATTTCCAGCTTCCCATAGGGCAGCCCTGTATTTAGGCCTTCGGGTTCAGGGCTTACCACACATGGGTCACCCCCAGGCTCGCAGAGAGAGTGCTTGCTCCAGGTACACCGCTTGCGATGGGAGGACTCTAGCAGACTCTAGTTACAAAATGGCTGAGGTTTAGGGGTTCAGGTTAGGGCTTGGGGTATGCGGTTTTGAGTTTAAAGGGTCTAGCTTTGGGAGTGCGTCAGGTCGACGTCTGGACAGCCGTCCGAACTGATCATCTATGCTGCTGGCGACCCAGCGTGAAAGCCGCTTCCCTTCAACAAAGAGAAAAGTCCCCTGCATGTGTGGGTTAGGCTTCATCTGTCCATTACCTAGCCAGGGTTGCTGGCACCTTTACCAGCCAGCCTGGGGTGATGCGTGCATCGAGCTCACATGAATATGCATGAATGATCGGTGCAGGTCAGGATTGATGGACCTTGCTTGTTGCATGTTCAGTTCTCTGAGTGACCAAGCGTCCCGTTCCGGCTACCATAAATATATTGATGTCAGATACAAGTGTCATGCAGACACGTTAGGTACTGAAGAGCAGAAGTGTTTTTGCATCTTTCGCACACCTGCAGAAACTGGAAGCTGATAGTGCGTCCCCATCCTCTTCTACGGTGCCTGGACGTGCTCGGGACACACGACGCAGCAACTCATTCCATCTACACTCAACGCTACGGTCAAGTCAGTACTGCCAAAACGCTGGAGAATCGAGCGTTTTGCTGTTCTGGACATGAAGAAGCTAGAAAAAGCTGTATGTCCTATAAAAGCAACAAATGCATGCAAAATGACAGTCAACACTCAGTCAACACTCAGTCAACACTACAGTCAACGCTACAGTCAACGCTGCCAAAATGCTGGAAAATCCAGCATTTTGCTGTTCTGGAAGTTAAGAAGCTAAAAAAACTATTATTTTCCTTTAAAACGAGTGAATTGTGGAATCTGCTGGTTTTCCCAGGGTTTTGGTAGTGTTGACTGTAGTGTTGACTGTAGTGTTGACTGAGTGTTGACTGAGTGTTGACTGAGTGTTGACTGTTATTTTGCACGCATTTGAAGCACCTTGGGAGTGCAAAACGGCATTCCAGCAAAGTTACTGTCGTTGAAGCCAGAAAAGCGACTCAGAAGGCTAGTCACTCACGCTCGTAGAACATACCCGGCAACACTCGCCGAAAGGAACTGAAGAACAGAAGTGTTTTTGCATCTAGGGACTGTGGATGGACAAAATCTTGCACCGCTTTTCAGACACGTCTTTTTGTGTTCCCCGTGCCCCCTTTTTAACATTGGCTGTGAAAAGCTAACGGCCAGATTTGTTCCAATGGTCGAAATCTTGCACCGCTCAAGTAGTCCTAACCGCCAATGTTAAGCAGGGGGTGCGGGGCTTGATGCCTCAATCGTTTGAAGTACGAATGTACAGGCGGTGCAAGATTTCGTCCATCCACCGAAGAGCAGAAGTGTTTTTGCATCTTTCGCACACCTGCAGAAACTGGAAGCTGATAGTGCGTCCCCATCCTCTTCTACGGTGCCTGGACGTGCTCGGGACACACGACGCAGCAACTCATTCCATCTACACTCAACGCTACGGTCAAGTCAGTACTGCCAAAACGCTGGAGAATCGAGCGTTTTGCTGTTCTGGACATGAAGAAGCTAGAAAAAGCTGTATGTCCTATAAAAGCAACAAATGCATGCAAAATGACAGTCAACACTCAGTCAACACTCAGTCAACACTACAGTCAACGCTACAGTCAACGCTGCCAAAATGCTGGAAAATCCAGCATTTTGCTGTTCTGGAAGTTAAGAAGCTAAAAAAACTATTATTTTCCTTTAAAACGAGTGAATTGTGGAATCTGCTGGTTTTCCCAGGGTTTTGGTAGTGTTGACTGTAGTGTTGACTGTAGTGTTGACTGAGTGTTGACTGAGTGTTGACTGAGTGTTGACTGTTATTTTGCACGCATTTGAAGCACCTTGGGAGTGCAAAACGGCATTCCAGCAAAGTTACTGTCGTTGAAGCCAGAAAAGCGACTCAGAAGGCTAGTCACTCACGCTCGTAGAACATACCCGGCAACACTCGCCGAAAGGAACTGAAGAACAGAAGTGTTTTTGCATCTAGGGACTGTGGATGGACAAAATCTTGCACCGCTTTTCAGACACGTCTTTTTGTGTTCCCCGTGCCCCCTTTTTAACATTGGCTGTGAAAAGCTAACGGCCAGATTTGTTCCAATGGTCGAAATCTTGCACCGCTCAAGTAGTCCTAACCGCCAATGTTAAGCAGGGGGTGCGGGGCTTGATGCCTCAATCGTTTGAAGTACGAATGTACAGGCGGTGCAAGATTTCGTCCATCCACCGTCCCTAGATGCAAAAACACTTCTGTTCTTCAGTTCCTTTCGGCGAGTGTTGCCGGGTATGTTCTACGAGCGTGAGTGACTAGCCTTCTGAGTCGCTTTTCTGGCTTCAACGACAGTAACTTTGCTGGAATGCCGTTTTGCACTCCCAAGGTGCTTCAAATGCGTGCAAAATAACAGTCAACACTCAGTCAACACTCAGTCAACACTACAGTCAACACTACAGTCAACACTACCAAAACCCTGGGAAAACCAGCAGATTCCACAATTCACTCGTTTTAAAGGAAAATAATAGTTGTTTTAGCTTCTTAACTTCCAGAACAGCAAAATGCTGGATTTTCCAGCATTTTGGCAGCGTTGACTGTAGCGTTGACTGTAGTGTTGACTGAGTGTTGACTGAGTGTTGACTGTCATTTTGCATGCATTTGTTGCTTTTATAGGACATACAGCTTTTTCTAGCTTCTTCATGTCCAGAACAGCAAAACGCTCGATTCTCCAGCGTTTTGGCAGTACTGACTTGACCGTAGCGTTGAGTGTAGATGGAATGAGTTGCTGCGTCGTGTGTCCCGAGCACGTCCAGGCACCGTAGAAGAGGATGGGGACGCACTATCAGCTTCCAGTTTCTGCAGGTGTGCGAAAGATGCAAAAACACTTCTGCTCTTCGGTGGATGGACGAAATCTTGCACCGCCTGTACATTCGTACTTCAAACGATTGAGGCATCAAGCCCCGCACCCCCTGCTTAACATTGGCGGTTAGGACTACTTGAGCGGTGCAAGATTTCGACCATTGGAACAAATCTGGCCGTTAGCTTTTCACAGCCAATGTTAAAAAGGGGGCACGGGGAACACAAAAAGACGTGTCTGAAAAGCGGTGCAAGATTTTGTCCATCCACAGTCCCTAGATGCAAAAACACTTCTGTTCTTCAGTTCCTTTCGGCGAGTGTTGCCGGGTATGTTCTACGAGCGTGAGTGACTAGCCTTCTGAGTCGCTTTTCTGGCTTCAACGACAGTAACTTTGCTGGATGCCGTTTTGCACTCCCAAGGTGCTTCAAATGCGTGCAAAATAACAGTCAACACTCAGTCAACACTCAGTCAACACTACAGTCAACACTACAGTCAACACTACCAAAACCCTGGGAAAACCAGCAGATTCCACAATTCACTCGTTTCAAAGGAAAATAATAGTTTTTTAGCTTCTTAATGTCCAGAACAGCAAAATGCTGGATTTTCCAGCATTTTGGCAGCGTTGACTGTAGCGTTGACTGTAGTGTTGACTGAGTGTTGACTGAGTGTTGACTGTCATTTTGCATGCATTTGTTGCTTTTATAGGACATACAGCTTTTTCTAGCTTCTTCATGTCCAGAACAGCAAAACGCTCGATTCTCCAGCGTTTTGGCAGTACTGACTTGACCGTAGCGTTGAGTGTAGATGGAATGAGTTGCTGCGTCGTGTGTCCCGAGCACGTCCAGGCACCGTAGAAGAGGATGGGGACGCACTATCAGCTTCCAGTTTCTGCAGGTGTGCGAAAGATGCAAAAACACTTCTGCTCTTCGGTGGATGGACGAAATCTTGCACCGCCTGTACATTCGTACTTCAAACGATTGAGGCATCAAGCCCCGCACCCCCTGCTTAACATTGGCGGTTAGGACTACTTGAGCGGTGCAAGATTTCGACCATTGGAACAAATCTGGCCGTTAGCTTTTCACAGCCAATGTTAAAAAGGGGGCACGGGGAACACAAAAAGACGTGTCTGAAAAGCGGTGCAAGATTTTGTCCATCCACCGAAGAGCAGAAGTGTTTTTGCATCTTTCGCACACCTGCAGAAACTGGAAGCTGATAGTGCGTCCCCATCCTCTTCTACGGTGCCTGGACGTGCTCGGGACACACGACGCAGCAACTCATTCCATCTACACTCAACGCTACGGTCAAGTCAGTACTGCCAAAACGCTGGAGAATCGAGCGTTTTGCTGTTCTGGACATGAAGAAGCTAGAAAAAGCTGTATGTCCTATAAAAGCAACAAATGCATGCAAAATGACAGTCAACACTCAGTCAACACTCAGTCAACACTACAGTCAACGCTACAGTCAACGCTGCCAAAATGCTGGAAAATCCAGCATTTTGCTGTTCTGGAAGTTAAGAAGCTAAAACAACTATTATTTTCCTTTAAAACGAGTGAATTGTGGAATCTGCTGGTTTTCCCAGGGTTTTGGTAGTGTTGACTGTAGTGTTGACTGTAGTGTTGACTGAGTGTTGACTGAGTGTTGACTGTTATTTTGCACGCATTTGAAGCACCTTGGGAGTGCAAAACGGCATTCCAGCAAAGTTACTGTCGTTGAAGCCAGAAAAGCGACTCAGAAGGCTAGTCACTCACGCTCGTAGAACATACCCGGCAACACTCGCCGAAAGGAACTGAAGAACAGAAGTGTTTTTGCATCTAGGGACTGTGGATGGACAAAATCTTGCACCGCTTTTCAGACACGTCTTTTTGTGTTCCCCGTGCCCCCTTTTTAACATTGGCTGTGAAAAGCTAACGGCCAGATTTGTTCCAATGGTCGAAATCTTGCACCGCTCAAGTAGTCCTAACCGCCAATGTTAAGCAGGGGGTGCGGGGCTTGATGCCTCAATCGTTTGAAGTACGAATGTACAGGCGGTGCAAGATTTCGTCCATCCACCGAAGAGCAGAAGTGTTTTTGCATCTTTCGCACACCTGCAGAAACTGGAAGCTGATAGTGCGTCCCCATCCTCTTCTACGGTGCCTGGACGTGCTCGGGACACACGACGCAGCAACTCATTCCATCTACACTCAACGCTACAGTCAAGTCAGTACTGCCAAAACGCTGGAGAATCTAGCGTTTTGCTGTTCTGGACATGAAGAAGCTAGAAAAAGCTGTATGTCCTATAAAAGCAACAAATGCATGCAAAATGACAGTCAACACTCAGTCAACACTCAGTCAACACTACAGTCAACACTACAGTCAACGCTGCCAAAATGCTGGAAAATCCAGCATTTTGCTGTTCTGGACATTAAGAAGCTAAAAAAACTATTATTTTCCTTTGAAACGAGTGAATTGTGGAATCTGCTGGTTTTCCCAGGGTTTTGGTAGTGTTGACTGTAGTGTTGACTGTAGTGTTGACTGAGTGTTGACTGAGTGTTGACTGTTATTTTGCACGCATTTGAAGCACCTTGGGAGTGCAAAACGGCATCCCAGCAAAGTTACTGTCGTTGAAGCCAGAAAAACGACTCAGTAGTCACTCACGCTCGTAGAACATACCCGGCAACACTCGCCGAAAGGGACTGAAGAGCAGAAGTGTTTTTGCATCTAGGGGCTGTGGATGGACAAAATCTTGCACCGCTTTTCAGACACGTCCTTTTGTGTTCCCCGTGCCCCCATTTTAACATTGGCTGTGAAAAGCTAGCGGCCGGATTTGTTCCAATGGTCGAAATCTTGCACCGCTCAAGTAGTCCTAGCCGCCAATGTTAAGCAGGGGGTGCGGGGCTTGATGCCTCAATCGTTTGAAGTACGAATGTACAGGCGGTGCAAGATTTCGTCCATCCACCGAAGAGCAGAAGTGTTTTTGCATCTTTCGCACACCTGCAGAGACTGGAAGCTGATAGCGCGTACCCATCCTCTTCTACGGTGCCTGGACGTACTCGGGACACACGACGCAGCAACTCATTCCATCTACACTCAACGCTACAGTCAAGTCAGTACTGCCAAAATGATGGAAAATCTAGCATTTTGCTGTTCTGGACATGAAGAAGCTAGAAAAAGCTGTATGTCCTATAAAAGCAACAAATGCATGCAAAATGACAGTCAACGCTCAGTCAACACTCAGTCAACACTACAGTCAACACTACAGTCAACGCTGCCAAAGTGCTGGAAAATCCAGCATTTTTGCTGTTCTGGACATTAAGAAGCTAAAAAACTATTATTTTCCTTTGAAACGAGTGAATTGTGGAATCTGCTGGTTTTCCCAGGGTTTTTGTAGTGTTGACTGTAGTGTTGACTGTAGTGTTGACTGTAGTGTTGACTGAGTGTTGACTGAGTGTTGACTGTTATTTTGCACGCATTTGAAGCACCTTGGGAGTGCAAAACGGCATCCCAGCAAAGTTACTGTCGTTGAAGCCAGAAAAACGACTCAGTAGTCACTCACGCTCGTAGAACATACCCGGCAACACTCGCCGAAAGGGACTGAAGAGCAGAAGTGTTTTTGCATCTAGGGGCTGTGGATGGACAAAATCTTGCACCGCTTTTCAGACACGTCCTTTTGTGTTCCCCGTGCCCCCATTTTAACATTGGCTGTGAAAAGCTAGCGGCCGGATTTGTTCCAATGGTCGAAATCTTGCACCGCTCAAGTAGTCCTAGCCGCCAATGTTAAGCAGGGGGTGCGGGGCTTGATGCCTCAATCGTTTGAAGTACGAATGTACAGGCGGTGCAAGATTTCGTCCATCCACGAAGAGCAGACGTGTTTTTTGCATCTTCGCACACCTGCAAGAAACTGGAGGCTGATAGTGCTACTCCCATCCCTTCTACGGTGCCTGGACGTGCTCGGGACACGACGACGCAGCAACTCATTCCATCCTACACTCAAACGCTACGTCCAAGTCCCAGTACTGCCAAACGCTGGAGAATCGAGCGTTTATGCTGTTCTGGACATTAAGAAGCTAGAAAAAACTGTGTTTTATAGGAGATAAGCAAGACATGCATGCAAAATGACAGTCAACACTCAGTCAACACTCAGTCAACACTACAGTCAACACTACAGTCAACACTGCGAAAATGCTGGAAAAACCAGCATTTTGCTGTTCTGGACATTAAGAAGCTAAAAAAACTTGTATTTTCCTTTAAAACGAGTGAATTGTGGAATCTGCTGGTTTTCCCAGGGTTTTCGTAGTGTTGACTGTAGTGTTGACTGTAGTGTTGACTGAGTGTTGACTGAGTGTTGACTGAGTGTTGACTGTTATTTTGCACGTATTTGAAGCACCTTGGGAATGCAAAACGGCATCCCAGCAAAGTTAAACGACTCAGAAGCCATGGCTAGTCACTCACGCTCGTAGAACATACCCGGCAACACTCGCCGAAAGGGACTGAAGAGCAGAAGTGTTTTTGCATCTAGGGACTGGTGGCTGGACAAATCTTGGCAACCGCTTTTCAGAACCCGTGCTTTTTTGTGTTCCCCCGTCCCCCTTTTTAACATTGGCTGGGAAACTAACTCCAGATTTGTTCCAATGGTCGAAATCTTGCACCGCTCAAGTAGTCCTAACCGCCAATGTTAAGCAGGGGGCGCGGGGCTTGATGCCTCAATCGTTTGAAGTACGAACGCACAGGCGGTGCAAGATTTCGTCCATCCACCGAAGAGCAGAAGTGCTTTTGCATCTTTCGCTCACCTACAGAAGCTGGACCTGGAAGCTGATAGTGCGTACCCATCCTCTTCTATGGTGCCTGGACGTACTCGGGACACACGACATAGCAATTCATTCCATCTACACTCAACGCTACAGTCAAGTCAGTACTGCCAAAATGCTGGAAAATCTAGCATTTTGCTGTTCTGGACATGGAGAAGCTAGAAAAAGCTGTATGTCCTATAAATGCAACAAACGCATGCAAGATGACAGTCAACACTCAGTCAACACTCAGTCAACACTCAGTCAACACTACAGTCAACACTACAGTCAACGCTGCCAAAATGCTGGAAAATCCAGCATTTTGCTGTTCTGGACATTAAGAAGCTAAAAAAACTATTATTTCCTTTGAAACGAGTGAATTGTGGAATCTGCTGGTTTTCCCAGGGTTTTGGTAGTGTTGACTGTAGTGTTGACTGTAGTGTTGACTGAGTGTTGACTGAGTGTTGACTGTTATTTTGCACGCATTTGAAGCACCTTGGGAGTGCAAAACGGCATCCCAGCAAAGTTACTGTCGTTGAAGCCAGAAAAGCGACTCAGAAGGCTAGTCACTCACGCTCGTAGAACATACCCGGCAACACTCGCCGAAAGGGACTGAAGAGCAGAAGTGTTTTTGCATCTAGGGACGGTGGATGGACAAAATCTTGCCACGCTTTTCAGACACGGTCTTTTTGTGTTCCCCGTTCCCCCTTTTAACATTGGCTTGAAAAAGCTAACGGCCAATTTGTTTCCAATGGTCTAAATCTTGCACCGCTCAGTAGTCCTAACCGCCAATGTTCAGCAGGGGGGTGCGGGCTTGATGCCTCAATCGTTTTGAAAGTACGAATGTAAACCATGCGGTGCAAGATTTTCGTCCATCCACCGAGAGCAGCAAGTGTTTTTGCATCTTTCGGCACCCTGCATAAACTGTAAGCTGATAGTGCGTCCCCATCTCTCCGTGCCTGGACGGGGCTCGGGACACACGACGCAGCAACTCATTCCATCTACACTCAACGCTACGGTCAAGTCAGTACTGCCAAAACGCTGGAGAATCGAGCGTTTTGCTGTTCTGGACATGAAGAAGCTAGAAAAAGCTGTATGTCCTATAAAAGCAACAAATGCATGCAAAATGACAGTCAACACTCAGTCAACACTCAGTCAACACTACAGTCAACGCTACAGTCAACGCTGCCAAAATGCTGGAAAATCCAGCATTTTGCTGTTCTGGAAGTTAAGAAGCTAAAACAACTATTATTTTCCTTTAAAACGAGTGAATTGTGGAATCTGCTGGTTTTCCCAGGGTTTTGGTAGTGTTGACTGTAGTGTTGACTGTAGTGTTGACTGAGTGTTGACTGAGTGTTGACTGTTATTTTGCACGCATTTGAAGCACCTTGGGAGTGCAAAACGGCATTCCAGCAAAGTTACTGTCGTTGAAGCCAGAAAAGCGACTCAGAAGGCTAGTCACTCACGCTCGTAGAACATACCCGGCAACACTCGCCGAAAGGAACTGAAGAACAGAAGTGTTTTTGCATCTAGGGACTGTGGATGGACAAAATCTTGCACCGCTTTTCAGACACGTCTTTTTGTGTTCCCCGTGCCCCCTTTTTAACATTGGCTGTGAAAAGCTAACGGCCAGATTTGTTCCAATGGTCGAAATCTTGCACCGCTCAAGTAGTCCTAACCGCCAATGTTAAGCAGGGGGTGCGGGGCTTGATGCCTCAATCGTTTGAAGTACGAATGTACAGGCGGTGCAAGATTTCGTCCATCCACCGTATCACTGTGAACCCGAAGCTCCATATCCCAAGTCCAAAAACCGGAACAGACACCCTAAGCAGCCTGAAGGATGGAGAGTGCAAGAACGGAACATGCTAAGAGCATTCGTGGGCCTTTGCCGGCGTAGCTCATCTCCTGGCCGCATATCATCAACGCAGTCGTCAACAGAACTGCCTAGACAGGAAGAAGCATGACGAAAAGTAGCTTACAATGCGCGTGCCATGCAATGCCTCAGGTTCTGCCGCAGAACAAGCCAGGCTTTTGATGCAAAGCGGTACCCGTCTCACTTCAAAGCGTGTAGTCATCTGTCGCTTTCTACGTAACCTCCAAGCCACACCAAACGGGCTGAATCAATGGTTCCTTTGTTGCAGGGCATGTCAGAGCTGCCTCCTGCAGGCGTTCGGCAAGCTTTTCATTTCAGAAGCTATGTACTGAAATATTGAAAACCACCGCATAACATACCACAGTGTCCAAGTGCCCACAACACCCTGAGTGCTGTCTTACATATCCCTGTCAAAAAAGCAAACAGCCGTTCCTGCTGCAGGGCATTGGCG
>CAJNDS010001175.1:0-30221 GCA_905221605.1 Symbiodinium natans | reverse complement strand
TTTGAAAAACCGAATTATACATACGATCCAAGATCTGGGACTGATCCAAAGCATGCTCGGGATGATTGATCTCATCTTGGCCGATTGGTAGGAAAGCAGTGAGGTGTTGAATTGCGGACGCCTCCAAGGTCGGTACAACCTGCTCGTAGCCTGGAACAAGCCGTGCAACATGGCTATGGCTCTGACGTCTAGAGACCAAATAGGCAAGATCGGCAACTTGAAAGACTTGCATTCCCTGTTCATAACGACAAGCCAACAATCCCAAGCCCCCGCAGCGATCAGGAAGGCGGCTCTGCAACCATTGCGCCGAAGTGAGCGGTTTGCCCAGGATTCCTTCCAAGCATTGACGCTGGATCGTGTGAAGGACCTCCAATAAAGTAGAGATGTATTCTCTCGGAGAAGTCCGGGCCCAATACTGGATCTTGCCCCAAGAAAGAGCTTCCCTAAGTAAGTGGAAGGCGACATGCTTAGTAGGCAATTGCTGGATTGCGTCGGCCATCTCCTGCAACTCCCTAATCTTAGCGGCAAGGAAAGTTTTGCCAAATGCAGCCGTCCCATGGACCGGTGTCTTCAAGATAGCAAGCTCGGATCCAGTGACGACCCTAACCCCAAAAGCTTGGAACTCTGAGATATCTCCCCGAAATTGCTCGCCCGCAAGAAAGTAGAGGGTACACTTAGAGAAATCGAAGTGAAGACCGAACCGTTCCGACAAGGCTATTTCCGCTTTAAAGGCGATCAGAACATCTTCCACCTCGCCCGCGCTGTAAGCATCATCGGCAAATTCAACCTCGAATTCAGGCACCCGCCTACACTCCGCCCGCGCGAGATCGAACATACGACGCCGAGACAAACAAAACATGGGCGCCATGAGGGGGCATCCTTGTTGTCCTCGATGCGAGCCTTCCAAGTTATCCCCGTATACGAGATGGGTGCTGTCCCCATAGCAAAAGTGGGCAAAACGAGCAGACGTCGGCGCGTGTGCCCGGCAGTCTTGCAGAAATTCGCGGGGTCGGATCTCATTGAACGCGTTGCGGACGTCTTTTTGAAAGACGACCGCCGAGTCGCGAGAGCAGTGGCGTCGAACCCAACCTCGCGCAGCATGCACCAAAACATCGGCCCCCCCACGCGTCAAGGCCAATTGGTGATCGCCCAAGCGGTCCCGGATACTATCCCTGTCCAGGGCAAGGGTGCAACGGAAGGCAACCTTACGCCAAGTCATACCCAAGACGATCGGACGAGCATCAGCATCCAAAGCAACATGCCGACCCTCACTATCCTTCTTCCCAACGCCGACCAAGCGCCCACCCCCAAGGAAACTTCTCAAGAAAGACGGCGCCTCCGCGTTAACTAACAACTGCACAAACTCACGATATATCAAACCGAGAGGCTCCTCCTTCTCCGGGTGCTGGCTAAGCAAATCGCGCAAGAAGTCCCCACCAGGCCCCGGCCCTGCCCCCTTTTTGAGGGAGAAGATAGCCTTGTAGACGACATCGGCTGGGATATCCGGGGGCGGCGCGACTCCATCGGACGAGATGACAGGACCGTCTCGTGGAGGAATTTTGGCAAGCAATCGTTGGCGGACCTGAGGGGTATCTTCGGCCAATCCGGGCGACACGAGGCGCCGCCCGGCTTCACCCGATCTTCCCAAAGAAACCAAACGTTCGACCTCACGACTCACGTGGCTACGTTTACCCTTGCCCCCCACGCCTTTACGCGATCTACGTTCGCCAGCAGCACGGGCCTCCAACCACAAACCATACCTGTCTCCGGCTTTCCATAGGAGGAGAAGCGATTGGGTAAAATGGTAAGCCTGGGAAGGTCGTTCGCCACGGCTAGCTTGTCGGAGACAACACTTCCCAAACATGAAAAACTCAACCCACGCCCTACGACAACGCTGCTTAGCCTCAGAATCAACCTGTAAATCCCAAGCATCATTACGAGTTGAACTGTATAATGCGGGTGAGTATCTTGCCGTATTCTTCGCGGGCAAGGGGAAAAAGAAAGGGTGGGAAGGCGTGGCCAAACGTGAACGGCATCTAAGATGTATACAATCTCGAATTTTGGACGAAATGCTAAGACCGCATATCCGACATGCCGACAAATTTTGAGCGCCTAACCATCCCTCGGGCACTGAACCATATAACTCATGACCCAAATGAAGAACATGCGCCCTCAAAGCACCAAACGAAGGAAATCCAATCCCATCACGATCGACATGGCGGGCGCACCCAAGGACAGGGCAAGTGCAGGGCTTAGAGCGTGCTGAAGCATGAGCACCGGTACCACTTTCTTCCCTCAACAATTGAGCTTTAGGAACATCTTCCCCGAAAAGCGTAGCCAAAGCTCTAGCTACCCGCGCGTCGACTTCCTGAGAACCTTCATCAAGGTCCATAGGAGCAGAATCGGCCCCCGAACGCAAGCTACTCGACGAGGTCAGACCCTGCTTCAATCCACTCGCATCGTCTGAAACAAGATCTATATCCATAGGGGCAGCAACCGAAGAACGTAGAGACCTGAGTCGCGCATCCTCAGGGTAAGCTGGAAACATCCCAATCGGCAAAAGCAACCCACCTCTCACGACTAAAGGCGCATCCGCGGTTAGCCAGATACCTATGCCTAATGAGACGCATCTACAAAGGTGTCGTGGAAGGTGCCGATCCCCCATCCAGAAACCAATACCGCTGAGAAGAACCAAGAATCGAGTACAATCCCCTCTACAGCCTATCCAAATGACCAAAGCACTGAAGTATATGAATTGCACTTGAACCGCAAGAGGTTGGCCCCACCATAAGAGGCGCGCCACACGAAGTCCGAGTTGCAACAAGCAAGCAACCAAGCCCGCCTGCCATGCTACAACAACACAATTAGACATACTCTTTGTCCCACCCCATACCATGGCGGCACACGAACGCAAATGATGAAGATAGAATAATTGGCAGGCATAAACCCAACCAAGTCGCCTGGACCCACCTGCTGGAGAACTCTAGCCGAAGTTCCCCGGAGAACAATCCCCGAATAAATGAAATATAAAAGTAATCTCGGTCCCCGAAATACTCGCCCTCGTAACCACACCCACAAACCATCTATCCGAACAACCCTCCGTATTGAATGGGTTTGAGCTGTAATGACCGATCTCCATTGATGATTCTCAATATCATCTCCCGACATTTAGCCAATTGTAAAAACGCTGACACAGAAAATCAACCAAACCCAATCCCAAATGCGGATACAAGCAACGTAATCGTCTCCTATATTCACGGATAACCAAACCCAAAACCATCCTACAGTGCACGAGGGATCGCACCTCAATTCCATGGGCCCCCCCCCCCACCATTCGGTCCTTGAGCTTAATCTCCTCCCTTGAGCCATTAAGAAGACGATCCACATGAGATCAAGAAAAATAATCAACGACATATCGCTATCCAGAAATCAAATATTCTTCGATATTAAGAAACGATACGTATATAGATGTTACGAGCGAGCAGGCACGAATGCCTATTCATCCTGAAGATCTGAAGGTGCAATTTATATTTAAAATTATAGATAAAAATAAATTAAGAAGAAATACCAAAATCCAGAGATTTATTTTTAGAAATATAACTCAAAAGAAATCCCAAACCCTAAAAGACGATCCATTACCGATAAAAATAAACCAAAAACATCTTTCTTTTTCATAAACGAGAATAGGTTAGAAAAAACAAAAGATCTATCTTCAAGGTCCGGAAACAAACGATTTATTACAATTTATTCTATAATAAAAACAGAAAGGTCCTCCAAAACCCGAGAGTATAATTTATCATAAATAAAAATTTAAAAAATACGAAGGTATCCCAAATGAAATCTCCAGGATGCCCGTGCAGCGTGGTCAAAATGACAAAGAAGATCTTCGGTTGACAAAGAAACAGCCTGAGCCTGCAAATGGAGGTTGTTCTACATTAAAGCCTGCGTGGGGATCTGTCAGTTTAGAGGACTGTTTTTTTTTAATATCTATCGGAGGACTTTTGCTTGGAACAGTCCCACAAACTAGAGCAGGACTCCGAGGACGCTGGGGCTTCGGAGGACTTTTTCTCTCTGCCACGGCCGCGGCGCGCTTGATCTGCTTCAAGGTCCTCAGGGTTTCGGGTTTGGGGTGTGGGGTTTGGTGTTTAGGGCCCAGGGTGCAGCTTGATGATTCGGATTTCAGAAGGTAAACTTGGACATGACCTCAAAATTCGGGCCCCCCCCCCCCCAACCGCCGGTCTTCAAACCCTAAACCCTGAGGCCCTCAAGGCCCTAACACCGAAGCCCTAAACTGCCAAAACCCTGAAACCATTAACCACCCTGAAGCCGTCAACCACCCTCAAAGCAAGGAAACTTCAAGGGCGCAACAGCAACAAGGTGATGCCACGTCTTTGCGTCTGACTATAGAACCCGCTTGAAGGTTGCTCGGGCGACGGGGGTCTTCCCACCCTCACCCTGCCTCGTTGCACTCACTGCAGCCTTCGCCAATGTGCCCAAGGCACATGTGGGCGTCATGGGAGGGAGGTCTCCTGACAAGCTTCCAGACCCGTTGCTGCTCTAGAACGGATGATCTAAGTGTGCGTGGCTCTACATGCTCCAGAGTCCAGAGGAACTTGCTTCGGACAGCTGCGAAGCACCATTTGCACACAACAAACTGTCTTGATGTGACTTTGTTCTTAGAACCCTGAAATTTGCGCCAATCTTGGCTGTAAACAGAAAGCAGTTCCTAGCCGGCAGAGAAGCATCGGTCACAGATTCGTTGCCAACAACATCAAGTCTCACCACCATCAGCTGAGTCAGTAACGGCCAAGGCTGGGTTCCAGAGCCATCGCTTGCAAGTCATCGTTTGTGACATCTGGCTCTTGCAGCCGTCGGAAGCTTCATGTGTTCAGCTGTTACTCCACGCTCTGCTCGTAAAATACAACCCGCCAAAGAGGCAGCGTCCGTGAGGTGGGAAATGTGGTTTGGTCGTGGTGGGAAGGCTCGTGCACACTTCACTTACAGGGGCGGCCTGGCCAGCTCTTGCACACATGGTGAGGACAAGGAGTTCTAAATCAAACGGACATCCTGCTGCCCTGCCATATCAACCTCAAACCCCGAATGCTGCACGCCAGAACGGAAGCTCTACGAAGACCCCTCCTGGGCAGCCTTGACGTTGGGACAATGGTAGGCATGGCTGAGGTTCGAGATCACCATGTGTCCTGCTTTGGGACAGGGGCTTCCAGTGACCGTAGCTGATTCAGGTTTTGCAAGCAGCTGCGGGTAATGAAACAATACTGAGTACTGGTCACGCTTCACGTGCGAGAACTGCAGGGCTGTGTCTTCAGCTGAAGCGCCCCTGCTTGCCATGACGATTTGTTTGCTACAGCTACTATCGGAGCTGCCGCTTCAGTCTGCCAAGCCCAATTATGTTGCACAGTGCGGCAACTTCAGTCACTCTTTCTTCACCATTCTCCAGACTCGAGAACAATGTCACGCAATGAGATACAAAATTGAATTAATCGATTTTCTGGTGCTACTAAATTTTTGAACCACAACAAACATCTGAAGGTGGTATCCTTTTTGAACACTACAAAGCGAGGAGATTCTTTCAAATAGAACGTTTTAAGGCCTTTTGATACCCTGATGCGCCCCGAGCACCGGCAAGTTATCGTTGCACAACACCTTCGATCCCCAGCTTGGGACTTAATAAGGGTTGCAAATGACACAAGGGTTTTGTTGGTGGTCTGGGGTTTGGGGTGCTGGGACCTTTCGTGACCTTAGGATTTTGGGAGCTGCGTAATTAATCCGTAAGGTACAAACATCGGGGATGGTTTTGAACTTGGGGCATAATTTAGCTTGACCTTTCCATTTACTCGCCCCCACCCCCCAACTCCCCACAATCCCACCAACAAGAAAGAGTATCGAGGCCATGAGACCCGAGTGACCCTGGAACCCTAAACCGCAACACAACCAAACCCTAAACCCTGTTCCACAGTGGAAGCTGCACCGCCTGCCAGCGATAGGGCGAGGGGTCCGTATCGTGCTCCATCCAGCTGGTAGCGACTACGCGCACCTTTGGCACATGAGCCATGAGCTTCTACGATTGCCCTCGCATAGCTCTGTTCATATCATTCCGTCCCCACCTTTAAACCAGAAGCCGCAAACCTTCGATGTTTTATGAACGTTTGAGAAGCGCTTTGCAAGCGTCTGGCTTCAGCACTTGCATAACTCTCATGCTGTTCACCGAACATGGACCCATTGACTTGATCAGTATGAGTCGTGGTACCCCGAGGTGTCTGCCAAGATGCGCGCTTCGTCCGCCGCGAGCGCGAGCGGCCCCTCGCCTCGTTGTTGGGGATTTGGGGTTCAGGGGCGGAAGGTTCGCTAGCTCGTTCGTGCTGAGTCAAGAAGATCGAACTAGGAAGAGGCTACTACAGATCCTTGCAGAGTGCCAGCAGGGCTGCTTGCGTCAGGCCTTTCATGGCGGAATTGTGTTGGATGCTGGGCGCCCCACCCTGCACCGCGTCTCGAACTGGCCGTAGCGAGATGCCTGAGAAGGGGGCTTGCAAACATCCTTCACACCGCGTCCCATCCCTCAACCGTTTGCATAAACGTCCCCTTCCGCCCTCGTTCGGCTTGAACATTGAAGGCCTCTCGGGCTCGGGGTATTTGAGTGTTTTGCTCCTCTTCCTGAAGCACCATCCCTAAACTCGGAATCCAAAAGACTGAAGGCGTGACAATGTGTTCCGACTGCTGGAACGCATACAGTGAGAATGCGAAACTCCACCGTTCGAGATGTCTTTTGCCAGGTATTTAGGCCGTCTGGCTTCAAAATCTGACCAGAGATTTAGAAGGGGCAAGGGCTACAGGCAGAGAGTGTTGAGCTGCTGATGCTGCTAATGATGCTCATGATGCTCATGATGATGATTATGATGGTCGTGGCTGTGGTCTTGAACATCGAAATCCATGCGACTTGGCAAGTGCAATCTTGTCCAATGTTGTCCCCTAACCCAAGAGCTGCAAGCGGCGCTCCAGTGCAGGGCCCACCAGCTGTCTCCGCCCTGCGCGAAGGTCAGAAGCTATGGTCTTTCATGGACAGGTAGGTTTCGAGTGGCGCAGAACCAGCTACACTCCGCAGGGATCCTCAAAACAAAGATGGTGTTCCTCAACGATCAGGAGTCGTGCCCTAGCTCATGACTTTGCACAGTAAAGCGCTTCTTCAACATAACCTTATCGCGATTACGCGATTGCTGAAGACCGCGGAATAAAGGCTGACGCTTCCACCTTCATACGAAAGCTCTTGTCAAAGCCTCTGGTTGCTACATGTTCTGCGGATACGATACCGATCTGTAAGTTACAAGGGCGCTCTCAGCTCGGGGGGGAGGGGGAGTTCTCAAGTGGGCCCCCGCAATAGCCCTTGATCCATGATCTTGAAAGACATCCAGACATGGAGGTCGGACAAGTTTGCTGCGAGATGTTGCGAAATTCCCGCGCAGCGGGGCCCTTTCCGCTTTCAACTGACACGTTGTCAATGCCGCGTTGCATGCCTGATGGTCCTGGGCTTCACATGGACAGTTCTCAGAATTCCCTTTTTGGTTGCGCTAAATATTTGGGGCCTCCGAAAAATCGTAACCCCGAAAAGGGAGCACAATTTAGAGAAGCGACCACATAGCGGACACAATCTGTCACTGATCCTTGAAATCCTTGGTCTCCGCCTCCATTTCGGCATCAACAGGAGGCGGCTGCTCCTCCTTAGCACGCAACGCTGTCACTCTGTCTCGGGCTTTGAGCGGTCCACTGAGCTCCACTCAACCACCCCGCCCCCCCCCCCCCCCCCCCCCCCCCCGCAAAGCACACGTTTCTTCGTTTCAAGCGATACCGCAAACCCACCTCGGCTTCGCAACTTGGGGGCATCCTCTATTCATCTCTGTTCTGCTGCAGGCTTACTGAGTGTGGCTGAGGAGATCTTCCATCCTTGGACAATGACACAGGGCGGTTGCTCGGGCTTCGTCGGCATAGTTCTTGAATTCTCGACTCGGCTCTGTTTGATCACAAGGGCGACGCACTATCTGGGCAGACCACGGTTATCCCTACACGTCGCCAGGCATGCTCGACACTCAACACAAAGCTTGGCACCCGATCTGCACCGCACGCAGCGACTTTTGGGGGGGCTCACAAACCGGAATTGGTTTCGGTGTCCGGCTCTCGCCAACGCCCTCCAAATCACCCGCTCGAGGTGCTTCTGGAGCTTCAAGGGTGGCAAAAGTTGGGAGATGAGGCTTGAGGGTTGAGGGCTGCAATTTTGCAACTCGAGGTTCGAGCCCGTGGGGGTTAGGGCTCACATGGCTCACGCCTTCCAGGCACGTCTTTGCAAGAAAGCACTTTGAGCGCTTCACATCTAAAGTCTTCTACCTTTACTGTCTGCTTCAAGGGCTCCGCAGCTGGCTGCTCCGGGAGCGGCTCCTCCTTGGTGATCACCACATCCTCCTTGGTTGTTGAACAGCGCGGCGGGAGATATCCCACAATGTGACTGCCTGGGGACGGTCAGTGCGCTGGACCAATAGGAGCCCGCAAGCCCCATTCCCTAAACCCTAAAGCCTGCTGATATTTGGCTTTGCAGGTTTGGGCTTCTGAGGGCTTAGGTTTACCAGCCTGGCAGGGGGTTGGAGCCTGGCTTTGCTGATTGGTCTTTAAGGTTCAGGGTTTAGGGCTCCATGAAAATTAGCACTTGCTCTGCACAAGCCGCTTCACCCCCCGACAGACTCCTCAAGGATGAGAAATCTATGGCGAATGCTGCGAACCAGACTACACCGGCTCTCGCCAATGCCCCTTGAAATCACCCGCTCGGGGCGCTTAAATACAGGACGGCAAGGGTTGAGATGGGTTGAGGGGAGAGGGCTTTTTGCAACTCGAGGTTCGAGCCCGTCGGGTTAGGGCTCAAGGAGGGTTTTGGTCCGAGTGGCGGATCGAACTGCAAGATTCTGCAGGGGATGCCTTAAGAGTCGATGGGCATAGGTTGAAGGCAGAGGGCTCGACTAGAGTTCTACTGTTTCTCTGGGGCATGCGACTATGCCCGAAACATCCCGAAACCCGAAACCTTCGGCATCGCATCGCCAGATCGTCCAAGTCGGAATTCAAGGGCCACCTCGAACTGTTCGGGGAACCACGTAGTAGATCAGCCAGGCCCTTCCCCACGTCCAAAAGCGGTGGAAAAAAGTTGTCCAGTGACCCATATAATGCCAAAGGGTGCGTAAACCGTAAACCCGATGGGGCTTCGGATCTAACCCCCTGACAAGCAAAAGCAGAGGTCAACAGTCCCTACAGTAAGTCCTCAACCCCGAAATGCCGAACGCTAACCCTGTAAGAACATGGAAGTTGAGTACAGTTGGAGCTGGAGCGCTGTGAGCTTGGGAGTGTGGTTCCTGCGCACTTGAGGCTTCAGAGCTTCAGATGGCGTAGGGTTTGGGGTCTGGGGGGGCGCTTAGCCCCAAAAATTTTGCTCTCAGCCACCAGCTCTAAAGCTCTTCATCAACACCACTTCAAAGACACGCGGATCCAGGCAAAAAAAAACCCTAAACTGTAACCCGAGAGCCCTGAACCCTGAGCCAAGGAAAGGCATCGCCCCGACATCCCGACACAGCCGCCACTGCTGCCGCGGGACATCCTCGAGTTCACCACTTCCTGCGAAAGCGGGCTGTAGGGTTTAGGCCACAGGCTGTTAGAGGCCTTCGACCATGGCTCTTGAACGTAGGATGTTATCTAGGGCTGAGACTGGGCTGGGTTTGCATTCTAGAGCTTGCTTGGAGATGGAGATGACAGGCCCTGTTAAGAAGCATCCGAAACAAAAACGTCCAACACAAATACGTCCAGGCTCCTCAGTGAGTTCCTCGACATCGTGCCCGTGTTCCATACCTGAGTGAAGCTGTATATTGATGTTCGATGGTTGGGCGCGGTCTGGTCAACTCCTGTTTTTTTGGTTTTGGGGGGGGGCAGGTGTCAGACGACATGTTGTGACGAAACACAGTACCCAAAACCCTAAACCTCAACCCTCCACCATCACTAGACAAACTCCTGCAAACCCACACAGGCGGCCTCCGGTCCTCCAAGCCAGGCCAGCAAAGCACAGAAGGGGCATGCCACGGCATGCCTTGTGGAATTGAGAGGGCCAGCTGAGGACATCAAGCGCTACTGGCAGCGCATCGGCTCGGTGGTTCGGGTCCGGGATTTTTGGGGGAGGGTGAGTGGAGTGGTGGGGGGGGTGGGGGTCGGCTTTTCCAAGAGATGACACCGACATAAAGAGCGTTTGAAAGTTTGTAAAAGTTGACCGAAACCCACAAGGCCAAGGCCAAATCCCAACAAGACACAGCTGAGCGGAGCTTGCCTGCCACATGTTTGCCAAAGGCAGCTGGTCGCCTCGTTGACGGACATTTTTTGGGGTGGCATCCAACGAAATGGGTGCGGCTTGGGGGAGAGCCCTCAGGGAAGCCATTCGCGGCGTTTGTCTAGGCTTGTCTTAGGGGAGCACGCGGTGGGCTTTAGCCAGGGCCTGCACGAGCACGCACGCGCAGGGCCCACGCACGCGTGGGGGGCAGGCGGGGGCAGGGGGCGTGTTGCATCGAGCTGTGCTTTACGGCTTTGGTTGGTGAAGCCCTTGGGCCCGAAACCGAATTCGGATTCCAGGCAGGAACTCGCAACAAGTCTTCAGCTGCAAAGGAAAGAGCTAGCAGTTCGGCGTGTGAGGCCCGAGCACATCTAGAACTGTCTGGAGCTCCAGGTTACATGTCTTGGGTTCAGAGTTCAGAGAGCATGAGACCGAAACAAATAGAATCAAATAGAAATCCAGAGAATCCATGGAAAGCCAACACGAATGAATCCACGAGGACACGCCATGTCGATTCATCTCGCCCACCTGTGTTCTCGAAGACGCCAGAGGCACGCATGGGATCATCGACATACCTGGAAAAATGCCGAGAATCCAAGAAAGAAACGAATGACCGACTTAGATAGACTTAGACCCTACGTACATCCCCGCGAACTGATCCCTACGACTGCCCCGGGGTGTGCAAGTTGTGGCAGGGGTGTGCACATCTGAAAGCTGCCTAGAAATTGCTGGGTGCCTTGATGGAGGGGCTCCGAAAGTATCACAACATTCCAGCACCATGAGCCCTGAGACCCCAAGCCCCAAAGAAAGAGACACCGTGAGCTCACGCTAAACCCTAAAGATTATGCCGTACAGCGCCCGGTCTTGCCGGGGCACCGGCACGCCCGGTTGCAGATGTCTTCCTCCTTGAAGTTCCCCATCGCATACCTGGGCCCGTGGTATCAGGGCTTTGACGGGCAATGAGGGTTTGTGGGAGGGCGAGCCTGCACAGCAGTGATATGCGGAGAAGGGATGTCTTCGTCAACTTTAATGGTTACATCAGAACAGTGACAGCTGTCTCTGTCAGACTTAGCTGCTGGACATGTCAGACCCCAAAGTCGCCCAGAACGCATAATCCTTAATCTCTCAACGCTTTTCCATGGATGGTGCAAGACGTGCAATACCTATAGCCTATAGCCATGAGGCCACATGGGCCTGTGCACTGGTGCACTGGTGCGGTCAGCCTGCAGCACCACAAAGAAGGTGCATCTTTGGTGATGTGGAGTCGACCCCTATGTTTTTGGCAGAAGCAAAGCAACAAGGGCCAGGCAAGGAAGGGGGCCGTGCAAGCAGACTCGGGGCGACAAGCGCCAGGTGCTGCCAGTTCCGCTCTCGGATGAGGTCGAAGTAGGACAGGAAACGATCGTGAATGTTTCAGCCAGTCCAGGCATTCGGAACGACGACAATGGAAAAGGAAGGGCCTTTCATCCTGCCTCGACCCGGCAAGCCCTGGTGTTTCGGGGACTGGTTCCTACCATTCATGGCAGGTTCTCAACCACTTGGAACGTGGACTGAAGCGGCGCCTGCGAACAAGCTTCTAACATGAGGGCCGACGCGCCAAAGGATGTTTTTTGGATTTGGGATTCTCGTGCAGCGTAGGTCCGGCGTAGGTTCAAGAGCATTTGTCCAGGTCCTACTGCGTTGGGAGAGTCAGGGCTTCGGAACCCCTAAACTAGAAGCCCACCCAATGAACCCTTGCTGTTGCCCCACACCCCAACCCCAAACAGGCAGGCTGCTTGAAGCTGGTGTGAATCTGCAGCTCGTTCCATGGTTTCGGGATGTCCTGCTTTGGTGCCTTGAGCGGCTTACAACAACGACAGGCAGCCAAGGGAATCCGGTGTTCGGTGGTCAGGTGGTAGGAAGGGTTATGAGGGTTTGCAGGCCCAAGTCTTAAGTTTGCGGGGCCTTTAGTCTTTGAGAATAGCAAGGCAACACCCCCCCCCCCCCCCCCGCGGCCCCCCTTCACCCACAAATCCCAACTTTGGAACCCTAAACTCTATGACACCTCAAGGCCCTAAGCCCTGAACATTCCTAAGCCCTAGGCCTTTGCCTCCTCATGCTCAAATCCCCCACCCCGTGCGCCAACTCCTTGTCGTACAGGTTGAAGCCGCGGGGCTCGCAGACCTGGGTCTAGGCCCGCAGCTTTGTTGGTTTAGGGACTGCCTTGGGGCTTCGGGCTTTCTGGCGGTTTAAGGGAGGGGTCTCGCTGCTCGGGATTTAGGATTCGGCTTGGACTCTCGCACACGCCGGGCTTGGGGCTATGGGGGCCTCACGGGCGGAGGGCCGGGCGATCGCGAGGGCACACACAAAAGAACCCAGGTGAGATCCGAACGTACTAAACGTCCTAAATATCCTAAACAAGATGCCCTCAAACTGCCCCAAGCCCTGAACCACCAAAGGCCCTAAACTCAGCAGCTGTTCCCTGCGGCGAAGGCACCCGGGCGAAGAAGTGAGCAAGCTGCATTGCCATGGCGGAGCTCAGTTCTTTGAAGTTTGGGGCAGTTTAGGGCTTAGGGCTTGAGGTCTTCGAGCCGTGGGGTTGTGGGTTGCGCTCTGAACACAGCCATAATCTTAAAACCCTGAACTCTATCTCTCTTTCGAGCTACCCCAAATGCAATGTCGGGCACTGGCCACATGTAGGCTCTGAAGGCAAAGCTGAGGAAATGCAAGGAATGAGAGTACATACTCTGGGTCCGCCCCCCCCCCCCCCCCCCCCCCCCCCGGCCCAACCTCTTTTTAAGTCCCCTGCGCGTCGGGGTCTCTCATGAGGTCCAGCCCACGGAACCCTTAAACCCTTGAGCCCCTGATTTCGGACCCTCCACCAGCAGTCGATTTCCGGTTAGGGGCTTTGGGGTCTGCATCGTGTGGCTTGCTTGTAGGGCTGGGGGGTTCTAAGTTGGGGTTAGGGTTGAGACCCTTGAGCACCGAGCTGTCAACCCCCTCGCCTTTCGAACCGCCGAAATCCCGAAAACTGTCCATGAGCCTTTTCTACAAACCCCAAACCCCAAACACCGCCCCCTTCTTCCCTACCCATACACCCCGCAACAACAGAGACTTGAGGGATTTCACCTTGCACCCATCAGTCCCTTTTTGTGCTTGGGGGGGCCTGTAGGGAATAGAATGGCCATGTTCGTCGCGGTTTTAAGGGGTTTAAGGGGTTCAGGGTTTAGGGGGTTGAGGGTCTAGAGTTTAGGGTTTTGTTGAGGGTTTAGGAAGTGTTCAGGGGCTTCAGGGATTTGGGAGTCTTGGAATTTAGGGGTTTTGGTGCAGAAGTGGCCTCGTCTAAGGGGCATGGAACGACTGCAGCGGAAGGCGCCGGGGAGAACATCCTTTTGGCCGCACCCCGGGGGCCTCCTGTGGCTTGGGGATCAAGGCTCTTAGGATTTAGGGTTACGGGTTAGGGTTTAGGCTTTAGGGTTTAGGGTTCAGGGTTTAGGATGGGATCTACCCCACCGTTCGGGCTTTGGGAATTTGTGAGGCTCAGGGGCTTTCGTCGGCTGGGGGCCCCAAATTCCAGACCCCCCCCCCAATCTGAAACCCTACACCTAACCCTTGGCGCCGGGTTTGGGCACAAGCGGGTTTTGGGGCTTCGGGGGTCACATCCTCCCGAGGCTCCTAGCGTCAGGACTCGGACTCAATGCATTTATGATTCAGGGTTTAGGGTTTAAGGGGGGGGGGGGGGCCGGAGGGTGGGACGGCTTCCCCTCGGCCCTAAACCCCAAAACTCCTAAACCCCTACACCCTGAAACCCAATACACCCTACACCCTAAACTCTAAACCCCTAAACCCCCTAAACCCTTCGCTCTAGACCCGAATCCTCAACCTCAACCCCCCTCAACCCCTTCTCCCTCAGGCTGCTCGTGCCTTGAGCTCTGTCAGCCCCGCGGCGACGCGCGGTGCAGACGCTGCAGGCCCGGCTGCATGGCGATTGCGCCGGGCTTTCGGGTGTAGACTTTAAGGTTTAGAGTTTAGGGTTTAGGGTTTAGGTTTTAGGGTTTAGGGTTTAGAGTTTTTGTTGATTGGGAAAGAAACAGCCTGAGCCTGCAAATGGAGGTTGTTCTACATTAAAGCCTGCGTGGGGATCTGTCAGTTTAGAGGACTGTTTTTTTTTTAATATCTATCGGAGGACTTTTGCTTGGAACAGTCCCACAAACTAGAGCAGGACTCCGAGGACGCTGGGGCTTCGGAGGACTTTTTCTCTCTGCCACGGCCGCGGCGCGCTTGATCTGCTTCAAGGTCCTCAGGGTTTCGGGTTTGGGGTGTGGGGTTTGGTGTTTAGGGCCCAGGGTGCAGCTTGATGATTCGGATTTCAGAAGGTAAACTTGGACATGACCTCAAAATTCGGGCCCCCCCCCCCCGCCCCAACCGCCGGTCTTCAAACCCTAAACCCTGAGGCCCTCAAGGCCCTAACACCGAAGCCCTAAACTGCCAAAACCCTGAAACCATTAACCACCCTGAAGCCGTCAACCACCCTCAAAGCAAGGAAACTTCAAGGGCGCAACAGCAACAAGGTGATGCCACGTCTTTGCGTCTGACTATAGAACCCGCTTGAAGGTTGCTCGGGCGACGGGGGTCTTCCCACCCTCACCCTGCCTCGTTGCACTCACTGCAGCCTTCGCCAATGTGCCCAAGGCACATGTGGGCGTCATGGGAGGGAGGTCTCCTGACAAGCTTCCAGACCCGTTGCTGCTCTAGAACGGATGATCTAAGTGTGCGTGGCTCTACATGCTCCAGAGTCCAGAGGAACTTGCTTCGGACAGCTGCGAAGCACCATTTGCACACAACAAACTGTCTTGATGTGACTTTGTTCTTAGAACCCTGAAATTTGCGCCAATCTTGGCTGTAAACAGAAAGCAGTTCCTAGCCGGCAGAGAAGCATCGGTCACAGATTCGTTGCCAACAACATCAAGTCTCACCACCATCAGCTGAGTCAGTAACGGCCAAGGCTGGGTTCCAGAGCCATCGCTTGCAAGTCATCGTTTGTGACATCTGGCTCTTGCAGCCGTCGGAAGCTTCATGTGTTCAGCTGTTACTCCACGCTCTGCTCGTAAAATACAACCCGCCAAAGAGGCAGCGTCCGTGAGGTGGGAAATGTGGTTAGGTCGTGGTGGGAAGGCTCGTGCACACTTCACTTACAGGGGCGGCCTGGCCAGCTCTTGCACACATGGTGAGGACAAGGAGTTCTAGATCAAACGGACATCCTGCTGCCCTGCCATATCAACCTCAAACCCCGAATGCTGCACGCCAGAACGGAAGCTCTACGAAGACCCCTCCTGGGCAGCCTTGACGTTGGGACAATGGTAGGCATGGCTGAGGTTCGAGATCACCATGTGTCCTGCTTTGGGACAGGGGCTTCCAGTGACCGTAGCTGATTCAGGTTTTGCAAGCAACTGCGGGTAACGAAACAATACTGAGTACTGGTCACGCTTCACGTGCGAGAACTGCAGGGCTGTGTCTTCAGCTGAAGCGCCCCTGCTTGCCATGACGATTTGTTTGCTACAGCTACTATCGGAGCTGCCGCTTCAGTCTGCCAAGCCCAATTATGTTGAACAGTGCGACAACTTCAGTCACTCTTTCTTCACCATTCTCCAGACTCGAGAACAATGTCACGCAATGAGATACAAAATTGAATCCGCCGAGGCCTCGGGCCGAAGGGCACCCTCCAAATCCTGCCCCCAAGCCCAAAACCCCTTTTTTACACGGGGCGACCACAGGACACCAGGACCAGGGCCCCCCCCCCCACACCCCCCCCCCCACCCCCCCACCCCCCCCTCCCCCCCACCCCCCCCCGTCAGTAGTAGTAGTAGTAGCAGTAACAGTACAGTAGCAGTAAGCCAACATAGTAATTGGTAGTAGTAGTAGTAGTAGTAGTAGTAGTAGTAGTAGTAGTAGTATTAGTAGTAGTAGTAGTAGTAGTAGTAGTAGTAGTAGTAGTAGTAGTAGTAGTAGTAGTAGTAGTAGCAGTAGTAGTAGTAGTAGTAGTAGTAGTAGTAGTAGTAGTAGTAGTAGTAGTAGTAGTAGTAGTAGTAGTAGTAGTAGTAGTAGTAGTAGTAGTAGTAGTAGTAGTAGTAGTAGTAGTAGTAGTAGTAGTAGTAGTAGTAGTAGTAGTAGTAGTAGTAGTAGTAGTAGTAGTAGTAGTAGTAGTAGTAGTAGTAGTAGTAGTAGTAGTAGTAGTAGTAGTAGTAGTAGTAGTAGTAGTAGTAGTAGTAGTAGTAGTAGTAGTAGTAGTAGTAAGCACTCCGGCTCAGACAGGTCCCAGCAGAGGGACCCCAAATTTTTCTTTAGAAGTGATTGCATCCATGCCATGGAATTGTCAGCATGCGACACAAACCCTGCGTGCGAAGCCGTTTGCACCATTGTGGCACCTGAGGCTACCGATGTTGGTAACTGCATGGCTGATCCACCATCAGAGTTTGGTGATCTCGAACTATGCACAAATGCCGAGCCATTGGGTGCCGCATGGCCCCACACTAAGGTACATGGTCTCAACAAGTGCCCTGCGTGGATCGGAGTCGCAGCTGACCCATGCCCTGCACCTGCAACACAGTGCACCCAGCTGGAAGCCCGGCCCATATCGGTCGGAGAACGCAAGCGTAAGCCTAAACGCAATCGCATCTCAGCACTCTGCAGTGAGCTGGCGCGACTGTCCCTGCAAAGCGCCCAAGAGACACATGATCGACAGTGGGACACACAACACCCTTATGCTCCGAAATGCAGCAAGCTCCCAGTGGATTTGCATGCCATGGATTAAGAAGTGTGGTCTGGCCCCTAGTGCTGCAATGCGTTTTCGACCCATCATGCTTCCGCAAGTTCCATCGTTTGCACCGTTGCCTGTGAACGGACAATGCCCCCAAAACCCTCAAAGCTACTCCATGCACCATAAGCCCTGCCTCATCAGCGTGCTCCCCAGGTGTGATCGGACACGAACCACTCTCTCATGCAGCTCGGACTCCACAGGACTGCCGTCGTGCTTTAGCGCCGCTTCTCAGTCCCATGGCCTGCTCTGCAAGTCTGCTGTGTGTACACAGGGTGAGAGTTTGCAACCGCAAGTGCTTTGGCCACAGGGTGACAGTGCTCTTACCTGTCCCCTTTCGCTACACTTTGCACGCGCAGCTAGCACGATGCCCGAGACACCCCAGCAAGAAGGGGAGAAGCAGCCCCGATCTGGCTATCGCGCTGATGGCCGGCATCGCCGTACTGCTGGGGAGCTGAGGACGCGGGCCCCCTATGTGCAATTCTGGAAAGATGTCCAGGCAAGACAGAGGCAACGAGACGCACATGCAGAAGATGAGGCCCCGAGGCGTCACCACGCTCAGCACTACCGCATACACACCGACGATGGCCAAGAGTCGCAGCATGATGAGATGAATGGGCAGCCCTCCTCCTCAGGAGGCCCCAGTCGGGCAGGGAGAGCATCCAGAGGCTCAAGGGAGACCAGAGATGGCCCCTGGCGGGAATGGAGCCACAACGAGGAGGATTGGTGGCACTGGCCAGAAGAATGGGATGCTGATGTTGGGGTGGCAGGTGATCAAGGGAGCTGGCGCAACACACGACGCCGGCCAGCCACGTCAGGCAGTGACACCCACGAGGACGCTCCCCTTGAGCCCTCTGCAGCACACCAGCAGCGCAAGCCGCGCAAATCTCCGTCCCCCCAGGTCAGCAAGAGATCACGCAGCACACAGGTGAGCGATGAGTTTGTGAAGAGGCAGACCGAGGCAGCGCCGAGTCAAGCGGCCCCTCCAGAGGAGCCTTGTGCGGATCAAATGGCCAGGCTAAGTAAGGTCGTTGACTTGCTGGAGCAGCTCGCCCATGCTGGCCTTCCTACGCTCATCAACGCCTTTTACAGATCAGGTGACGTTACCAAGCACCACGACACCTTCCATGGTGATCCATCGACAGCCAGCTTTCCGCGAGTAGGGAACTGGAACTTAGCGCTGACGGGTTCCCTCCTGTGTCCACCATTACGCGCAATCTACAAGGACGTCTCCAACTTCGGTTCCTTTATGGAAGCGTTCACGGTGTGCAACGCAAAGAAGCAACCACGCCCTCCGTGGTACCAACACTACCAGCTTCTCGTGACCCTGATCGCAGCGATGACTGACACATGCACCCCGGACACGTACGATGCGCTCAAGGTGAACTCCAACCCTGCGGAATTTATCCATGTCTTCCGGACCCATGAACGGACAACCCCGGCAAAAGGTGAAGCGGGTACCGGCTTGAGTCACCTCCTACATGCTGATCCTACGGAAGACGCCCCGCTATCAGTCCTACCGCTCCAGACTGTGGGCACACAGGAAGCCAGCACCATCGACCACGAGACGGAGAGCTCCTCTGATGATGTGAAGGTGGTCGCACTTAGGGAGCCTGCCCCGTGCACGGAGGCCCCTCGTCCCTCTCAGGCACCTACGGACCACAAACTCATCGGTGGTCATCAGGTGCGACAGCCGCCACAACCGCCATCAAGATCGACTACAGAGGAGACAGGGACCAAGCACTGGATGCGTGCAAACGGCACCCCAGCTCGTGTGCGCGGGGAACGAGCCAAGGAGATTTCCAAAGCCCTCACGCAGATCCTTCGACATGCGGCGCCCAGAATTGGACTGCATATCCAAGATGACGGCTACGTCGCTATGGGAGACCTATTGCAGGCCCCACGCATCTGGAACCAATGGATCACAGAGGCGGAGATCGTCGACGTAATCCACTACAACCAGAAGAATAGGTTCGAGATCTCCCACTGCGACGGCGCCTACCTAGTGCGTGCCCGACAAGGCCACTCCATTGACCACATCCAGAACGAGCTGATCCTCACTCGCCTCACAGTCGATGACACCCCTGAATTCGTTGCCCACGGGACATACTACGACTTCTACGAGAGCATTGTACGTTACGGACTGATGGCCGGAGGCAGGCAAGGACAATCCTTCCGCCGTCATGTACATTTGGTTGAGCAGCTCCCAGGATCGGATGTCGTGTCGGGCATGCGCAGCGACTGTGATTTGGTGCTCTGGATTAGCGCGCAAAGTGCTGCGGTCTCTGGCATCACCTTCTACAGGTCGGCGAATGATGTCATCCTCACGGAAGCCACCATCGACCCGGCTTTCTTCCACAGTGTTCAGATCATGCGGAGCCTGGAGGTGTTGACCGCCGATGGCGGTCCACCACACCCGCAACAGGTTGCACTGGCGATTTCACGCGCCTCCTCGCGCGACGCACAGCGCCACGGGCAATACATGAGGGTTGTGTGTGCTCATGCCATTGTGCCCCATCGCTTGACATCCCTGCATGCCTCCAACACTCACGCACCTGTACCACTGCCACGCAGGACAGGCGGCTTGCCGCTGGGAAGCCGAGGCCCCTCTGTTCAGGATACTCTGGAGAGACTGCCGCATGCCCAATAGACTACGCAAAATCCGAATTGGCTGCACAGTCAAAAAACGCAGGCGCAGACGCGCCAAAGGTCTCCGCCGCGGACCCAAGTGCACCACCTGCATTCTCCGCAGTATTGGCCGGTGGTTTGGCATAATACAGGGAATAAACCAGGGCTAAATACCAATAATATGCTGTACAGCCATGTGCAAAGGACCAGGGTGTGCAGGCAACTGCCCCCTCCTACTGGGAGCGATGTATCACACCGCCCCAATGCGAACAATCACTTCGCCCCAAGCAGCCGGCCCGGTCCCAAGTCCGGGGTGGGGAGCTGTTTCACTGTCCTGATCATGATGATTCAAGCACAGCTCACCCACAGTGTGAGGGTTCCAGCTCTCTCCGCTGGAGCTGGGGAAGGCAACCCGTATGCACATTTAAGCTCTCGCCATGTGCCGAAGCCAAGCGGGATACAGGTCGTATATGGGAAGCAGGATCCTACTCACGATTGGAATAGATATGTCAAGAGATCTTTTAAGAGAGCATGCCGTCAGGCCATTACACATGGACGCGCCACATACAAAGGTCGCACACTCACTGTTCAAACCTCTCCCTCCGAGCAACCGCACACTGTTGTGCAAGCCAAGCAACACACTCCTGTCCCACCCCAGCGCCACTTGAAGGTATACTGCCACAACGTCGGGGGCCTAGGTTCGGGGATGTACGAGGATTTGATGGGGTTCCTGGATCAATCTCACTATGACATCGTGCTTGTGCAAGAGACCAAACTTAGAGAAGCTAGCGAGTACACCACTGCTCGCTGGATATGCGTTGGCTCTGGCACCACTGCTCAGAAACATGCCGGAGTTATGATCCTTGTTCGGAAATCACTCACTAATGTGCAGGAGGTCAGGCATGATGCTGTGATCCCAGGTCGACTACTTCGAGTGCGATTCCCCCTGGGAACCACTGGCCGCTTACTCAGTGTAGTATGTGCCTATCAGTATGCTTGGAACCCCAAAGACCCAGCAATCCTCGACAAGCGTAGTGATTTTTGGCATAAACTTAGCCATTGCATAGGAGGGATTCCCTACCGTGAAGCCCTGGTCGTTGGAGGCGATCTGAATGTCCAACTTACTCCCAAACGCCCTTGTGTTGGACATGGTACGGGTGCCCTCTCCCCTGAACGGGCCCCGGACGCTGATGCCCTGCACACGTTGCTCTCCGCACACACCCTCGTCGCGCTTAACACTTGGGGAAAGCCAGGCAAAGGAGCACACACGTTTACGTTTGGGAAGCATCAAGCACAGTTAGATTACCTCCTCATGCGCGCCAGCCAAACCACGAGAATGGCAAGACAGGCACGCCCGCTGCACACGTGCCCTGTTGGTGGGTGGCGTCATGGAGGGGGGATTCACACGCCTATTGTTGCTTCGCTCCCCTTCTTTTATCACGTATACCATAAGCCCACTGAGCTTAAGCCGAAAGTCGACGCAACACAAATCGTGCAGCTCGCGCAAGCGAAAGACCCACACAGTGACCCCGCTGTTGCCCGATTCAGGTCCGAAGTTCAAGAGCAACTCACTGCTGTGAATACTGTGTCCGATGCGGGCAATATATCCCAAATCGTGTGCCACGTTGCGGCAAAATACTTCCCTCAAGAAACGCCACATACTGACAAACTCACCAGATGGCAGGAGCCGCATATCAAACAGGGAATTAAGGATATGTGGAAGGCCTGGAGGAAGTACCGTAGCTGTAACAAGGACACCACCCTGAAAGCGGCCATTGGACGCTGGAAGACATGGGCACAGTACAACAAACTGTACAAAAAGCACAAAGAGCACTGCCGAACCGCAAAAAAAGACTACCTGCTCCAACAGATGAACACTGCGGAACAGGCTGCGCAAAACCATAACCAGCGCCTATCGCCTCTTGTATCAGGTTGTACGCGCTCTCGCGCCAAAAGCCAAGCGCCACAGATCCCAGCTGCGTGACTCCACAGGACAAATGATGACACGAAGTGAGGAAGCGGCGTGCTTTCACTGTCACTTCACTGCCAAATTCAAAGCTGCTGCTGAAGCGCTCACGCAGCTAGAGACAACCACTCGGTTGCTGCATGAACGTCAGGGGGAGCCCTGCGAAGGCCCCACGCAGCAGCCGACGGTGCTCGCCAGGCACTTGCAACACGCTCCGCTCAGAAAAGCCGTCCCCCCAGGCCACCCACCCAGTGCCATCTGGCGCCTCTGCTCAGACATCATCGCGACAAGGGTCGCCATGTGCTTAATACCAACTGGACCCCACAGCCTAACCGCGTGCCCCGGCCTTGGTCCGACGCGCACCTGGTCCTCATCCGTAAGCCAGCCAAAACCGGTAAGGAAGAGGGACACTATCGTCCGATAGGTCTTCAAGACCAGCTAGGCAAACTCACCTTTAAAGCGCTAGTCGAACCCTATCAGGCAGACATACACAGCATCGCCGCACAATTCCCCCAATACGGCTACATGCCGGGCAGGTCCCACCGCGATGCCTTGCGCAGGGTATTCGACCACTGCGCGCACATAAGGGCCAAGTGCCGCGCCCACCACTGCACACTGCATGACCGATTTGAAGGCAAGGCGGCCACGGCCTTGATCGGCGGCCTGCAGGTCACACTCGACCTCGCGGGAGCATTTGATGCCATGCCCCGACATCGACTCCTGGAAGGAATGGAGCACATGAACTTGCCGCTCTCCTTCATACAGATTGTCATGTGTTGGCACCACCAAGCCCACTACCATATCAACCACGATGGCACGGATCGGGTTGTCCACGCTACACAGGGCGTGCGACAGGGTTGTGCGGTTGCACCCCTTCTCTGGCTCATCTTCTCACACCTTATCAGTGCAAAACTTGCGGCCAAGATCGGCTACCACGCCACAGTCAATCTCCTCAGCATCTTCGCTGACGACTACCATTGCTCGGGTGAGTTCAGCTCGACGCACGATCTGGAGGTCATTCTGTCGCACATAGCCGTGCTCCTCCATACACTGGCGGATATGGGAATGACGGTTAGCCCCGCAAAAAGCAAGGCTATACTCAAATGCGCAGGTCCGGGGGCTGAACAGCTTAGGAGACGGTTCACACGCAAAACGGCCCAGGGGAAAGTCCTTCGTATCTACAGTGCACAAGAATGTATCGACATCCCACTTGTTGATTCATTCACGTACTTGGGAGCGATTGTCAGCTATGATCACTATGAGGATCGAACACTTGCGCACCGCTTAGAGGTTGGGTCTAACAACTTTGGCAGACTCACGCGTGTACTCCGAGGTAGACATGCCCTAACGCGACAACACAAGCTCCGTATCTGGCAGGCGTGTGTCTATACCGCCACTGTCTACGGGCTTGATGCCTGTGGACTCACGCCCCTTGGCGCCAAGAAGCTCACAGCGCAGATCCTGCGACAAATTCGACTCATAGTCAGGGATCCCGTGTACATGACGGGTACATCGCACCAGCAGGTTTTGACAAAATGGAACCTTCTTTCTCCGATTGAGGCGCTAAGGCACCAACTTCATAAGGAGACAGTTGATCCGGAGCCTCAACCGGATATCTTCAAAAGGGGGCCCGATAGCGCAGCTTGGCAAAGAGTCATGGATACCCTACAAGACTTTTCACCCTCTCAGCTTGTCGAAATGCACAATCAGCGTACCCATGGCCACCCGTGTCCAGAGTGTGGAATATATTTCGCCACCCGTGCCTCCATGCTCGGCCACATGACCCGTAAACATAAAGACCACCCAGCACGCCCTGTCAATCAGCCTACGCGCACCTTCGACAAACACAGTGACGCGCTGGGAGGGCTACCTCAATGCAGCCACTGCAAAGTCAAACTCTGTGACTTCTCCAGTCTGCGCAAGCACATTAACGAGCAGCGCTGTAAGGTGCTTTACCCCACGAGACGTCCACCCTGCTCGGACACACCCGAAGTGACACCCGAAGTGATACCCCCTCACACTATTGATGCGTCAGCTGTCAAGGTAATAGGCCCTAAGCTAAGCCCCACGCCTGAAGCCACTCACGTCGAGCCCGACCCCTCCCATCCAGCAAGCTGCTCAGGTGCCGGACCAACGGACGACTCGGAAACACAGTTGCCGTACTTTCAGAGGACCAGCGTGCGAGCCATGCTCACAAAGTATTCTGAAAATGCAGCTTTTCACCTGCAGGATAGACAGTGGCTCCGACACTACTGTGCCCTGTGCTCCCAGTGGATTGTGTGCACAAGTAAGGTAAAGCAGCACTATAGGCTCTCACACCCCACTGACCATGCACAGTACCTGCAATCAGCGAGCTGTTTGTGCTCCAAGTTCAATACCCCGGGCTCACCGTGTGAGCACTGCAGTGCGGTCACCAAGGCCCCCAGACAGCACCCTGCCAAATGTACTGTCTTGTGGCAAATCTGCCTTATGCATCTCAAACTGCGTAACGACAGGACTGGCGATGGAGGAGCTTCAGCAAGTCTTCGGCCCGCTGATGAAGGACCAGCTGGATCTCATGGAGTGGGCACCGACGATGAAGAGGGAAGCCGAACCGGAATCGGCCCCTGCAGAGCGAGGCAAGGTTCCCAAGACAGAGCAGGGCAAAGGGCGCCCGCGTCAGCCGGCCCCTCCAAGCAAACAACACTGGCGCAAAGGTGGGGGCAAGGGACGTGGTCACGAAACCCCCAACCTGACCTACTTGATCAAAGCACTGGCCAGACTAGCACTGCAACAGGAGACGGCGCTCAAGATCCTACGCCAGGACTACAGCTGGGTGCTCTTCATTCAACCGGGCAGTCAGGGGCCGCTCCCCCTCCTCTTTGCAGCGGCACAAAAATGGAAGAAGTCTCAGGAGGAGGGAACAACGACCAGTACACTCCGCACCACTCTGTTCGGTTGTCTGATCACGATGCTGCACGCAAGCCTGAAAGACATCGGAGGAGTGACGCAGACACCCTTCCAGAAGAAGGCAGAGGACAACAAATGGCTACAGGAAGGCCATTGGTGCTACCAGAAGTGGTCGCCGGCGTTGGGGAGCCTGGTGGTCGACGAGGGGAGGCCCCCGCTTCCACACGCGAAGCTAGTGGAAGCACTACAACTCCTTCTACCCATCATCATGCAGCCCTACATGATACACAGATTCCACGCCACACGCCCCCTAGCAGACACCATGACAGGGGTCACGGCTTTCCAGCTGGACATCTCCAATCGCACGAAGGGCCACCCAACAGTATGGGAGACACTGGAGGCATTGACCGGCCTGTCGGCCATGCAGGTCATCGGCCTCCAACTAAGGAGGGACACGCTCAAGCAGTCACCGGCTGCCGCGCTTGTCCAACAGGCGCTGGCCGAATACTACTAATACGGCTCCTTAACAGCAGCAATACATGCTATCTTAATGCAAGCGTACGTGCCTGGCTGTTTGCGGTCAGCCACCTCCAGGTTGCGGACATCCTCAAGTATGGTGCCCAGGAACAGGCGTGGAGGGATGTGTATCATGCGCGTAAGCCCATTCACGTTCACGCACTGAGCTCCTGGCGGCCCTTGCTGTGCAATTGGGCTAACCTCCACCAGCAACATGACGCTTGTGAATTCCTAGAACACCTCCTAGGAGCTGGACGACCCCAAGTTCTTCAAGGCAAGTGGGAATCGCGCATTGTTAGTGAGGTTGAGGGCACCGAGACCAGAGGACAGCACAACACACAGCGGTCCATTACCCTTGACCTGGCGGACCCTTATGCCACCACTAACCTCCAAGCACTTGTTGACCATTGGCACACCGGCGGCACGTACGTACAGGCTTGCACGCATCCTCCACGCATCCTGCTTCTGCGCATCTCGCGATTCTTGGACACGGACGCTGGCGAGACGGTCAAACTGCACACCAGGGTCACCATTCCCACTGCAATCCAGATCCCGTGCTACTGTGACCCACATCAGGGGGCTGCTTGTACGTATGTCACATACTTAGTCACGGCGTGCGTGCTGCATCGAGGGTCTACTATACACGGGGGACATTATACTACCCGCTTTCTCAATCATCTCCCCCCAAGGGTCGCACCTCAAGCACCCCCGCAATGGCATGCAGATGACAGTAAGCCCATAGAGCATGTCAATATAGCTGTAACGCATGACTCAGTACTCAGCCAACAGTGCTACCTGGTCCTGCTCTGCAGGACTACGCTTTGATGACTTGAGCGCAGTGGGGTAGCCGCCTGTGGGGGACACATAGGCAGCCTGTGCTTACAAAAAACCCAAAAAATCAGAAAAAAGGATTGCACCGCTGTCACGTGCCTGCGGCTACCTGACAAACACCCACGCTCACGTGTGCATGCACCCTGTTGCAGGTACCTGAGCAACACGCTGTGCAGTGAGCCTGTTGGGCCACTATACTGAACATGCGTTAATTCATTGCCAATTCACGAGGAGATGAGCCGTCGCCCTGAGGCACAAAAGCGACAGAGACTGTTAATAAATGCCAGATCACACCTTCCCCACCTAAGTGCCCCATAAATCTCCACATACCCAGCGCGTACTCTACCTGTGCAATAGGGCTCGAGCTAGGCATCACATCCAGCAAATGTTGCCTGCACACACCTCGGGCTATGCAATGGGTGAGGCCAGCGGCTTCACACCAACACAACATGAACGCGAGGTAAGGATCCCGTATTCGTTGGAGATTGATGAAAAATCCCAGATGACATGCCATACCCACGGCACATAGCTGAGCAAATTGCGGCCGATATGATTGCCTGTGGACAGGTGCGCATGAGTGCATGGAAGCTACTCTGTGACAGTCTGCCTAGGGGCGACCTGCGCAGTGAGGCGCATGCCGACCTACCTGGCAGTATGTGCTTTATGAGTGGAGCCTACTCACAGGGCCCACTACATGGGCTTCGGCGCAACACTTCGAAGTTCCCATGGGGTTACGCTAATGGTGTGTAGGTACATCCGCTCCTGCACCCGGGTGCCCTTCACTAGCTTTGTGCTTCAGCGAAACACGTTCATGCATGCACATAGGGATATGAACAACGCCGCACAAAGTGTCAATGCAGTGCTACCCTGCTCGGCCTTCATAGGAGGAGGAGTATGGGTCTACGATCCAGACGGCAGCCATGCGTGTATGGATGGTACCATGCAGGGCAACGTGCTAAATCTCACACTGCCAGGAGTCACCTTTGATCGCATGAGACTCGCCCCTGGACAGGAGATCGCATCACGATTGCAATCTTCACAGTCAGGGCAGTGGATGAGCTGAACCCTGCACACGTGGATACGCTTCGGAGACTGGAGTTTGCATTACCCACTCCACCTGCATCACCTGCACCACCTACACCACCTACAACAGACCCTGACCTTGACAGTGAGTGAGAGGCTAGTGAGCCATAGTTGGCCACTCTGGACCGACAGTGAGCCCGGCTGGGCCACTTGTACATAAACCACAAGCCGTCCTGTGTAACGCACTTCCATGTCCTGTACATACCAAGTGACGAGGATCACACCACTGGTCGCGACACTGTGCCGATATTGTTTGTCACTGCCGCCGGCATTACATGCTGAAGCAGTTTTTTGTTTGTGCCACTGTGCACTCTGTGCCACTGTGCACTCTTCTCTTGACAGGTTGAGTAGGACGCAAGTTTGCAGCTATTCGTAGCGGGACTTGCCCATTATGGTTCTAGTGCTCAAGAAGCACCGGTGCAATGCACTGCCACGTACCTGACGCCAAGCTGAGTGACCGGCTGCGGTTGGAATGAAAAATAGTAGTAGTAGTAGTAGTAGTAGTAGTAGTAGTAGTAGTAGTAGTAGTAGTAGTAGTAGTAGTAGTAGTAGTAGTAGTAGTAGTAGTAGTAGTAGTAGTAGTAGTAGTAGTAGTGTAGTAGTAGTAGTAGTAGTAGTAGTAGTAGTAGTAGTAGTAGTAGTAGTAGTAGTAGTAGTAGTAGTAGTAGTGGTAGTGGTAGTGGTAGTGGTCGTGGTAGTGGTAGTGGTAGTGGTAGTGGGAGTAGTAGTAGTAGTAGTAGTAGTAGTAGTAGTAGTAGTAGTAGTAGTAGTAGTAGTAGTAGTAGCAGGAGTAGTAGTAGTAGTAGTAGTAGTAGTAGTAGTAGTAGTAGTAGTAGTAGTAGTAGTAGTAGTAGTAGTAGTAGTAGTAGTAGTCGTCGTCGTAGTCGTAGTAGAGTAGTAGCAGGAGTAGTAGCAGGAGTAGTAGTCGTACCCGCGCGTTGAGGCCCTGATTGTTTTTGCTAGATTTCGTGTTTCGCCTCGCTTTTGGATGGTGGGTGGGGGGGGGGGGGGGGGGCTGGCCATTTGTGTGCGGCACGGGGGGGGGGGGGGTGCAGGGTGAGGGGCCGAGGAGGGCCGGGGGGGAGGCGCCCCGTGAGACGGGGGGGGGGGGCGGGACCTTCCCCCCTCTGAGGGGAGTATCACATGCCCAAAACACTGGTATTTACAGCATTTTCGCCTCTTTGTACAACATACTGCACAAGGATGCGGAACAGGAAAATCAGTCACTAGCGTCCATCCTTTTCGCGACCATGCCCAAAGCACTAGAATTCACAGCGTTTTTTGCCCCGAACACTCGTATTTACAGCATTGCCGCTTGTTTGTACAACATTCTGCACAAAGAAAACCCCGAGTCCTGAATCCTAAACACACCACAAATCCATGACCCTCAAAGTAGTTTGGCCCTACGTCGATGATCTGTCTTTTAGGTGGCAAACGCGCGAAACACCGAGAGGGTGCTCACTTTGGGACTATGACAACAAGCGCATGTATTAAAAGTACCCGGCCTCCTACAAACGCGCGTCCTCGTAGTAGCGGTAGTCGTAGTCGTAGTAGTGGTCGTCGTCGTAGTAGTAGTAGTAGTAGTAGTATCAGTAGTAGTAGTATCAGTAGTAGTAGTAGTAGTAGTAGTAGTAGTAGTAGTAGTAGTAGTAGTAGTAGTAGTAGTAGTAGTAGTAGTAGTAGCAGTCAGCGTCGTCGTAGTCGTCGTCCTGGTCGTGGTCGTCGGCATCGCTGCCCCTGTAGTTGTAGTCACAATTGCAGTCGCAGTCAACGCCATAGTCGTCGCATCCGTCTTACAGTCGTCGTGTTCGTCGTAGCCATCGTAGTCGTAGTCGCCATCAGCCGTAGTCGTAATCGTCGCTGTAATCGTAGAAGTAGTAGTAGGAGTAGGAGCATTAGAAGTAGAAGCAGAAGTAGAAGTGGAACCAGGAGTAGTCGTAGTAGTAGTAGTAGTAGTAGTAGTAGTAGTAGTAGCAGCAGCAGCAGCAGTAGTAGTAGTAGTAGCAGCAGTAGCAGTAGCAGTAGCAGTAGGAGTAATAGTAGCAGTAGTAGTAGCAGTAGTAGAGTAGTAGTAGTAGTAGTAGTAGTAGTAGTAGTAGTAGTAGTAGTAGTAGTAGTAGTAGTAGTAGTAGTAGTAGTAGTAGTAGTGTAGTAGTGTAGTAGTAGTAGTAGTAGTAGTAGTAGTAGTAGTAGTAGTAGTAGTAGTAGTAGTAGTAGTAGTAGTGTAGTAGTAGTAGTAGTAGTAGTAGTAGTAGTAGTAGTAGTAGTAGTAGTAGTAGTAGTAGTAGTAGTAGTAGTAGTAATAGTAGTAGTGGTAGTAGTAGACCAGCGAGCTCAGAGCTGGTGACCTGGGGACCAGATGTAGCAGCAGTTAGGGTAGAGCCGGTAGGGCAAAGTAAACCAGACACAAATGCTCACGGTGTACTGGTGTGAGGCCTGGTGGTGACCAGGCCAGCTGGGTAATACAGGCTGTCACATAGGTAGGGTAGCCTACTTGAAGTTTCACCCAACAGCCAAAGGCAGCGCTCCGTGCGCCTCCAGACCAAAACATAGTAGTAGTAGTAGTAGTAGTAGTAGTAGTAGTAGTAGTAGTAGTAGTAGTAGTAGTAGTAGTAGTAGTAGTAGTAGTAGTAGTAGGAGAAGTAGTAGTACTGTGGATGGACAAAATCTTGCATGACCCCCTGCGTTACACGTGTGCGACGGTTGGTCATCGAGCTCCCCGCACCCGTCGAATTTCAATGTTGCGTGCGCATATGGGTGATGCAGGATTTCGGTCATTCACACACATGCACTTTCGAAGCATTGCAAGGACGGCAATGTTAAGATTCAGGGCTTGGAAGGGATGAGCTGCGTGATAAAAATGATGCAGGATTTCGTCCATCAACAGTCTGGAGACTTGCAAGTTTTCGGAAACTCTGGTCTCTAGTCACGGCTGACCAAAGTCAACTGAGGGCCGTATGTGAGGGGCCAGGATGGGGCAGAAAGTCCGGAATGTGGTATTTTTCAAGTTTCAAATTGTTTCCATAGTTTCAAATTAGTTTCCAGTCAGTTTCAAATTAGTTTCAAAATCCAGTTGCAAAATCGCTGTTAAGGGGTAACTGCAATTTCTGTCCGCGCTTTTTGAAAACCAGGAATCTCTGAGATTCCTTCAT
>CAJNDS010001174.1:0-30306 GCA_905221605.1 Symbiodinium natans | reverse complement strand
CAACCTTGCTTCCATCTTGCTGCCACCTTGCTTCCACCTTGCTTCCACCATGTTTCCGCTTGCTTCCACCTTCCTTGCGCGTTGCCTCCACCTTGTTGATGACTTAGCATGGCTTAGCCAAAATCCGAAAATCCGCGTGGGGTACCGTTTACAGTTCAAGTGCCAAACTATAGAAAGTGGCCCCTAAATTATAGACGCTTATAGTTTAAACAAAGTCCGAAGATCCGCGTGGGGGTAGCGTTTGCAGTTTAGGTGCCAAACTGTAGAAAGTGGCCCCAAACTTTCGACGTTTATAGTTTAGCCAAAGTCCGAAAATCCGCGTGGGGGTACCATATATAGTTTAGGTGCCGAACTATAGAAAGTGGCCCCTGAACTATAGACGTTTATAGTTTAGCCAAAGTCCGAAAACCCGTGTGGGGGTAACGTTTACAGTTTAGGTGCCAAACTATAGAAAGTGCCCCAAACTTTCAACGTTTATAGTGTAGCCACAGTCGAAAATCCGCGCGGGGGTACCATTTATAGTGTAAGTGCCGAACAATAGAAAGTCGCCCCTAAGCTATAAACGTTTATAGTTTAGCCAAAGTCCGAAAATCCGCGCGGGGGTACCGCTTACAGTTTGAAAGTGCCCCTAAACTATAGACGTTTATAGGTTCGCAAAAGTCCGAAAATCCACGTGAGGTTACAATTTACAGTTCAGGTGCCAAACTATAGAAAGTGACCCCTAAAACTATAGGTGTTTATAGCTTAGCCAAAGTCCGAAAATCTGCGTGGGGGCACCGCTTGCAGTTTAGGTGCCAAACTATAGAAAGTGGCCCCTAAACTAAAGACGTTTATAGTTTAGCCAAAGTCCGAAAATCCGCGTGGGGGTACCGTTTACAGTTTAGGTGCCAAACTGTAGAAGGTGGCCCCAAAAACTGTCGACGTTTATAGTTCAGCCAAAGGCCGAAAATCCGCGTGGGGGTACCGTTTACAGTCTAGGCCAACATCCGAAAATCCGCGTGAGGGTACCGTTTACAGTTCAGGTGCCAAACTATAGAAAGTGGCCCCTAAACTATAGACGCTTACAGTGTAGCCAAAATCCGAAAATCCGCGTAGGGGGTACCGTTTTGCACGTTTACAGTCAGGTGTCAAGCTATAGAAAGTGACCCCTAAAACAATAAACGTTTATAGTTTAGCAAAAGTCCGAGAATCCGTGTGGGGGTACCATTCACGGTTTAGGTGCCACACTAAAGAAAGCGGCCCCTGAACTATAGACGCTTATAGTTTAACCAAAGTCCGAAAATCCGCGTGGGGGGTACCGTTTACAGTTTAGGTGCCCAACTGTAGAAAGTGGCCCCAAATGTTCGACGTTTATAGTTTAGCCAATGTCCGAAAATCCGCGTGGGGGTACCGTTCACAGTTTAGGCCCGCGGGGGTACCGTTTATGCCAAACTATAGAAAGCGACCCCTATAAACTGTAGACGTTTGTAGTGTTGGCGTTAAACTATAAGAGCGGCTCCTAAACTATAGACGTTTATAGTTTAGGCGCTAAATTATCAAGCTTGGCTCCTAAACTATAGACGTTTATAGTTGAGGCGCTGAACTATACAGGTTGGCTCCTGACCTATGGACCTTACTAGTTTAGGCGCTAAACTATAAAGAGTGGCTCTTAAACTATAGACATCTATAGTTTAGGCGCTAAACTATAAAGGGGGGCTCCTAAACTGTAAACGTTTATAGTTTAGGCGCTAAACTATAAAGAGGGGCTCCTAAACTGTAAACGCTTATAGTCTAGGCGCTAAACTATGAAGAGTGGCTCCGAAACTATAGACGTTTATAGTTTAGGCGCTAAACTATAAAGAGGGGCTCCGAAACTGTAAACGTTTATAGTTTAGGCGCTAAACTATAAAGAGGGGCTCCTAAATTAAAGACGTTTATAGTTTAGGCGCTAAACTATAAAGAGTGGCTCCTAAACTATAGACGTTTATAGTTTAGGCGCTAAACTATAAAGAGGGGCTCCGAAACTAACGTTTATAGTTTAGGCGCTAAACTATAAAGAGGGGCTCCTAAACTATAGACGTTTATAGTTTAGGCACTAAACTATAAAGAGTGGCTCCTAAACTATAGACGTTTATAGTTTAGGCGCTAAACTATAAAGAGGGGCTCCTAAACTGTAAACGTTTATAGTTTAGGCGCTAAACTATAAAGGGTGGCTCGCTAAACTATAAAGAGGGGCTCCTAAACGTTTATAGTTTAGGCGCTAAACTATAAAGAGGGGTTTATAGTTTAGGCGCTAAACTATAAAGGGGGGCTCCTAAACTGTAAACGTTTATAGTTTAGGCGCTAAACTATAAAGAAGGCTCCGAAACTGTAAACGTTTATAGTTTAGGCGCTAAACTATAAAGAGGGGCTCCTAAACTATAGACGTTTATAGTTTAGGCGCTAAACTATAAAGAGTGGCTCCTAAACTATAGACGTTTATAGTTTAGGCGCTAAACTATAAAGAGGGGCTCCTAAACTGTAGACGTTTATAGTTTAGGCGCTAAACTATAAAGAATGGCTCCGAAACTATAGACGTTTATAGTTTAGGCGCTAAACTATAAAGAGGGGCTCTTAAACTATAGACGTTTATAGTTTAGGCGCTAAACTATAAAGCATGGCTCCGAAACTATAGACGTTTATAGTTTAGGCGCTAAACTATAAAGACTGGCTCCGAAACTATAGACGTTTATAGTTTAGGCGCTAAACTATAAAGAGTGGCTCCTAAGCTGTAAACGTTTATAGTTTAGGCGCTAAACTATAAAGAGGGGCTCCTAAACTGTAAACGTTATAGTTTAGGCGCTAAACTATAAAGGGGGGCTCCTAAACTGTAAACGTTTATAGTTTAGGCGCTAAACTATAAAGAGGGGCTCCGAAACTGTAAACGTTTATAGTTTAGGCGCTAAACTATAAAGAGGGGCTCCTAAACTATAGACGTTTATAGTTTAGGCACTAAACTATAAAGAGTGGCTCCTAAACTATAGACGTCTATAGTTTAGGCGCTAAACTATAAAGAGGGGCTCCTAAACTGTAAACGTTTATAGTTTAGGCGCTAAACTATAAAGAGGGGCTCCAAAACTATAGACGTTTGTAGTTTAGGCGCTAAACTATAAAGAGTGGCTCCTAAACTATAGACGTTTATAGTTTAGGCGCTAAACTATAAAGAGGGGCTCCTAAACTATAGACGTTTATAGTTTAGGCGCTAAACTATAAAGGTTGGCTCCCAAATTATAGACGTTTATAGTTTAGGACCATCCGTGGGGGGTCTCCCAGGATTGGCCTGGACCGAGCTTCAAAATGCGATTTTTTAGTACAGAAATCGATGCCGGAAATGCTGCCTCCAATTTCTGGATTTTGCCCTAAACTATAGAGCCCCAAACTCTAGAGCCTAAACTATAAACGTTTATAGTTTCGGCGCTAAACTATAAAGCTTGACCCCTAAACTATAAACGTTTATAGTTTAGCCGCTAAACTATAAAGGTTGGCTCCTAAACTATAGAAGCGTTTATAGTTTAGGACCATCCGTGGGGGGTCCCCCAGGATTGGCCTGGACCGAGCTTCAAAATGCGATTTTTTAGTACAGAAATCGATGCCGGAAATGCTGCCTCCAATTTCTGGATTTTGCCCTAAACTATAGAGCCCCAAACTCTAGAGCCTAAACTATAAACGTTTATAGTTTCGGCGCTAAACTATAAAGCTTGACCCCTAAACTATAAACGTTTATAGTTTAGCCGCTAAACTATAAAGGTTGGCTCCTAAACTATAGAAGCGTTTATAGTTTAGGACCATCCGTGGGGGGTCCCCCAGGATTGGCCTGGACCGAGCTTCAAAATGCGATTTTTTAGTACAGAAATCGATGCCGGAAATGCTGCCTCCAATTTCTGGATTTTGCCCTAAACTATAGAGCCCCAAACTCTAGAGCCTAAACTATAAACGTCTATAGTTTCGGCGCTAAACTATAAAGCCTGACTCCTAAACTATAGACGTTTATAGTTTAGCCGCTAAACTATAAAGCCTAAACTATAAAGCCCTAAACTATAGACGCTAAACTATAAACGTCTATAGTTTAGAGCCAAAACTATAGAGCCTAAACTATAAACGTTTATAGTTTAGACGCAAAACTATAGAAATCTTTATAGTTTAACCGTGATTTCGGGCAGGTTTTGGGGTATATATATAATATATTGTCAGTACTGACACCGCTCCACTGCCTAGCGGTGGCACGGCACGCTCTCTGGTAAGACAGTTGAACTGCTGTATAGGCATATTGTATGTGCGATGCCCATGCAGCCACTTGCTTTGGGCGGCTCGGCTGGTGGGAAAGGAGCGAAGCTCCCCCACCAGCCACGCCTGAGTTTAGGGTTTAGGGTTTAGGGTTTAGGGTTTAGGGTTTAGGGTTTAGGGTTTAGGGTTTAGGGTTTAGGGTTTAGGGTTTAGGGTTTAGGGTTTAGGGTTTAGGGTTTAGGGTTTAGGGTTTAGGGTTTAGGGTTTAGGGTTTAGGGTTTAGGGTTTAGGGTTTAGGGTTCGCCAGCGCAGCGTGGCGCCCAAGTCAACTATTCTATAGGTGGCTGCCCTATGCTCTAATAAACTTTTTACGGATGCAATTTGCCGAAGATTGAAAACAATTCTCTAAGGGTCCATGGAAGGCGTCAAATTGGCTTCAGAAGACAGCAGGTCCAAAATTGGCGAAGGCCTAAATTGGTCTCAAAGGTCCGCGCTTGGCTGCAGAAGGCCAAAATTGGCTTCAGAGGCCCCAATTGGCTTCAGAAGGCCCGAAACGGCTTCAAAAGGCCAAAATTGGTTTCAGAAACTCAAATTGGCTTCGGTCCGCATTTGGCTTTAGAAGGCCAAAATTGGCTTCAGCGGCCCGAAATTGGCTTAAGAGGCCCAATAGAAGCCCAAATTGGCTTCAGAGACCCAAATTGGAGGCCCAAATTAATCAGAAGGCCCCAAAATCTGCGTCAGAGGCACAAATTGGCTTCAGAAGGCCCAAGATTGGCTTCCGGAGGCCCAAATTGATTTCAGAAAGCCTAAAATTGACTTCAGAAGGCTAAAATGAAATGGCCCAAAATTGGCTTTAGAAGGCTAAAATTGGCTTTCAGAAGTGCCAATTGACTTCAGAAGGCCCAAATGGGCTTCAGGAGGCCAAATTGGCCTTCATCTACAGGCTTGTTGCTGCCACATCTGGCGCAGGTCAGGGTGGCTGCAGCTTTCACGCACTGAAGGCAGCGCCGCTTGGCCGGAGCATCCTTCTGCTTCAGCTGGGCACGTGGGAAGGCTCTATCTTGGCAACTTTGCAGACGCTGCACTCCAAATTGGCAGGGCCGCTCGAGTACTTACGCTTCCTCGGGGCCTTGGGGTTCTCTGCGTTGATGCAAGCCAGGCAGGTGGCCGGCAGGTTGGCGCGGACCTTCTCCCACTGTGCGCTGGAGAAAGACTCCACGACTTTGACGTGCCTGCATGTCGGGCAGGTCGCCGAAGGTCGACGGGCTTCCCGATAGGTCTGCCAGTCGATTTGTTCACCACGCAGGCTCTGCAACAAGAGCTTCGGTCCTTCTGGGGCGCCGCGTTGAAAGAGCCAGAGCGGGAAGGGCCGCATGATGAGGACGTCGTGCCGGCTGCGCACGCGGCTCACTGCCACCGTGCCCAGGGTGGGGTCCGTCCGCTTGTCGATGGCGAGGTCCAGGATCGCGGCCAGCAGCGTCTTGCCCTGGCTGGTGTGCGCCGTGATGGCGAAGGCCGGCACTAAGGGAATCTGCTGCCTGACGATCTTCAGCACGGACTTCTTCCTCTTCGCGTCCAGGTGCCACGCGCGCTTCTTCAGCTCCACGGGATACAGTCCCGGCTCCGACGCGCCGTCCAGCTTCCACTTGGCATCGTCGAACTTGACGTACCTCGATGACTCGATGGGCAGCAAAAGGCGATTCAACAACTATATGTGTTTAAAATTATAGGTGCCGCGTGATGAATTCTGCGACGCACGACACAAAGGAATGCAACGCAAAGGCATACTTGAATAATGTTACTGTAAATGCATTTATTACAGAAGTGAAAATTTGCTGCCCCTGCCCAGATTCACGACCTTGGGCTGCCGGTCGTTGTCATGCCAGATCCAGGAGTGCACGCGGCCCACGCGACCCTTCAGCAGCAGCTTGTCTTGGGAGCGGTCGAGGTGCTGCGTCAGCGCCACCGGCATGCCGATGGCCAGGGGCAGCATGCCGCAGAGGTCCGCGGTGTCCCGGTCGTGGTACTGCAGCCATCGGATCTTGGCACTTTTGTCGCAGTTCTCCGCCTGCAGTGCCTCGTTGCTCGCCAGATCCAGCGCTACCGAGTAGCGGAGAGGCGTGCCCGCGGCCTGCGCATATGCGCGCGCCCGGTCTTTGTTGATCTGGTACCGGGCATCGTTGTTGGCGACCACGACGAAGGCTTCCACGAACTTCTGCTCCTTCAGGCGGGGGTCGTTCTCGGACATAATAACCCGACGCCTCGAGTCCCGCTCTGCCTGGCTGAGCGTGCAGCCTTCCACTGGCATGCCGTGAAGGTACTTGTGGTTGTTTTCGGACAGGCTGACGTTGCGAAACTCGTCCACCACTTCGTTCCACCACTCGTCCTGGCAGCGCTGCCGCTCGATCAGCTCGGTGACGCCTTGCGTCGACCCGCCCCAGAGCAGCTGCCGGCCGTACTCCGCCAGGAGATCTTGGTTCGCGGCTTCTTGCGCGCCGGCCGGAAGTTTCAGGCTTGCAGGCACGTCGCCCAGGAAGCCACCTTCCGGTGGTTTGAGCTGGTGAAAGTCGCCCATCAGAACCGTGTTGACGCCGGCAAAGGCTCGCACGTCTCCGTGCTCGTCCAGCTTCCAGGCATTGGCCGAAGGCATGACCGCGCGCATCCTCTGCTCCACCTGTGCCAAAAGCCTGGCGTTCACCATGCTGATCTCGTCGATGATCAACCAGCGCCAGTAGGACAGGCGCTTCGCCGTGTCGCGGCTGGCCGCTTGATCCGTGAAGGCGCCGACGCTGAGCCCGGAGGCGCTGTGCAAGGTCTTGCCGGCCAAGTCCGCAGCATTCGCGGCTTGAAAGGCAGTCACTTCGTACTCGACGCCCTGAGCGTACCCGAGCATGCCGAAGAGCTCGTGCACGGACTCGAGGACCCAGGTCTTGCCGGTGCCAGGCCCGCCGTGCAGGAGCCACACCAAGGGCTTGTCGCGTTCCAGGATGCTGTCCTGTGGGTGGAGCAAGCCGTGCTCGACGAGCACTCGGTCAACGAGCAGGCAGAGGAGCTCGTGCTGCTTGGCGTTGATGCGGCTTCGAACTCGATCGCTGTGCAGCCAGTTCAGCATCTGCTCGGAGCTGACTGCCGGTCGCTGCAGCACGTGTGGTGGCTTTTCCACACTGCCCAACGCGGCGCGGGACTGCAAGGCGCTTGCCGTGGCTGCTTGACAGCGCGAGGCCTGCGCCGCCTTCAAGAGGCGCTCCGGGCACTCCACGCCCTTGCAGGATTCCAAGCCCTTGCGCTTCTCCGCCGCGGCCTGGTCTTCCTCGATGCCAGAGGACGGAAGCCAAATGGATGAAGATAGATCGAAGATCTGCTTGGTCATGGTGTGCTGCAGGGTGGGGTCCGTGCTGCTGCTCGCGGCTGCAGCATCAGCTGGGTCGTCTGCCTCTGCACGGCCACTGCCCCGCACATGCGTGGCCATGGCTGCTTCCAGGTCGGCGCTGTCGAAGATTGCCGGGGCGTCCTGCGGGCACAGCACAGAGCGACAACATCTTGTGAGTGCAGAGTTATAGAAGTGGCTCATTAATCGACACGAACATAAAGGACACAAAGGAATTACGGCTGACCGGGTCCTCGATGCCTTCGTTGTCGCTGTTGGCCGCCAGTTCGCCGTTGGACTGCAGCTCCCGAGGCAGGCAGTAGACGAAGCAGAAATTCAAGATGTAGTGCCTGAGGGTCTCAGTGGCAAAGCCGCGCCTCGCGAACCAAAGCTTCAAGGCGTCCCGCCAGCTGTCAGCGCCGCCGCGGAGGTCGCTGATGAAGGGCACCGCGTCCGTGGCATCGGCAGCGTTGGTGGTCCAGGGGCAGAAGAGCAGCATGACTTTCTGAGCTTGCTCCTCCTCCGTCCGGCAGCCCTGGGCACCGTAGATCACGGGCACATGGGGGCGCTTGCGGAGCTCCACGATCCAGTCGTGTCGATATGGCTGGGCTCTCTCGCCATGACCGAGCGGCAGCCAATCCACTCCACCTCGCTCCTTGATCTGGTAGTCGAGCCCTGCAAGCAGCTTGGTTATGGCCACTCCAATCCTCAGCTTGGCTTTGCCGGCCTGGGTAAGGAAGACGTGGTATTTCTCCGGCTCCTGCACCTCCCGCGCCACAGAAAAAGGTTGCGACGCAAGCTTGTAGTGATAGTGGCGCGCAAATTCGAAGGCACACAGCTCGTGCACTCGCGGATCACGGCCGCGCTCTCCGTACAACGTCCACGGCGGGCACTCGGCGCACTTCTTCTTGCCATAAAAGCCTGTGTGCCTGGAGTCTGTCTGAATTCGGCGGGGCTCCGTGGGTAGGGGCTCCCGAGCAACAGCTGCATCCAACAGGCGAAGCCCGTAAGCTAAGGCGATGTCCGTGACTTGCGCTGTCTTGATGGACTCAGCGCGTGTGCAATCAGTGCTGCGTGCGTGGTCCACGAGGTTGACGCATTCCACAGAGGCCCGGCAGACGCCCCGCGCGCAGCAATCGGTGGCGAGGCGCTTGCTGTGCCTGCCCATAGCGTAGCCGGTGGGCTTGCCTTCCAGCTCCTTGGCCAGCTCGGTCTGAGCTTTCTGCCACTCTTTCGTTTCCTGCACGGCGATGGCCAGTCTCTTGTTCATGTAGTCGCAGCCGTAGCCCGCCTGCGCCGCCTGGTTCTGCTGGGCTTGCTTGACGACCTGACGGGGGTCGGCGCCGGCCGCGCAATCTTCCTGGCAGAGATCGTCTTCGTGCAGCTCCGCCAGGATCGGGAAGCGGTAGGGCACTTGGACGTCGGAGTTGCACCTGAGCGCTGCCAGCAACGCAGGGTGGGTGCCGTTAAGGTTGGGGTCGTTGACGGGGCCCCAGAGAGCGCCCAGCGCGCTTCTTTTGCCCTTGACCGGCAAGCCCATGTGTTTTGCCAAGCCCTCGCAGACCAGCACGGCGGCGTCGGTCATTTGCTCCTGCGGCTTCGGAAAGCCTGCCTTGCATTTGGTCGGATCGCGGGGATCTCTGCAGTGGGCCAGAGGAAGACGCTCCGCGTCTGTCGCGAGGAAGGCTGTTTCCCGCTCTTCTGCTTTTCGCTCCAGCCATTCGGCCTCGACGGAGGTGGCCTTGGCCCGCAGGGCCTGTGCGGTGTACGCCGCTTGCTTCTGCTGGAGCGCCTTTGGCAGGTGGACGTGGTGCTGCTTGTGCTGCTGCAAGGCTTCTACGTCTTCTTCCAGGAACGCTCTTCGCCACTGCTCTCCTTCCAGCGCTGCGTCCTTCTGATACGACGGGCGGCTCAGCACCAACGTGGACTTGCGGTACTCGGGCCACTCGGCTTCGATGGAATGCCGCTTCTGCTTCCAGGCCGCGGGGTCGCTGTAGACGGAGCGCCTCACGTGCCCCGCGTAGGCCATGTACTTCTGCAGTAGAGCACGCTTGTCCCCGGTGCTCAGCTTCAGCATGTCGGCCAGCGGTGTGAACTGGTGAAAGTTCTGCACGAAGACCTGCAGGGGTCGGGAGAAAAGAATTTGGATCGGCAGCTCGGCCCTTTCAAAATATTTACTTTGAATAAGGCGGGTTCCTGTAAAAGTGTTGCGCACAGTTGTGATTCATTGCTTTTTGTTTAAACTCTCGACTCTGCCGCCGGCCTGGAAGTGCCCGTGGAACGCTCCATTCTTTTGCGTTTCCAGAGAGCCGAAGACGGCATCCACGCGGCCGAAGATGCCGCCGCAGGCCATGGCGCTGCTGCCGAAAGCATCCACGCAGGGCGTGTCGGAGGTGACGCAGTCGGGGCAGCATGGGCAGAAGCGCACGCCCAGGAGGTGCCGGAGCGCCAGCTGCACAAGCGTCTTGAAGCCTTCGAGGCAGGCCAGCGGGTCTCTGGCCAGCATGGCTCTGCGCTCGTCATAGGGCGGGAGCTCGGCCGCAAGGGCTTCCGGGTCGAGGCGACAGAACTCCACCTCCAGATCTGGCTCGTCCCTGGCTTGGAACTTCTTGGACCCTTCCTGGGCGATGGCTGGGTCGCTCCTGCGCGCGCGGGCCAGGCGCAGCATGAGCGTGGTGTCCCGCTCGGACGGCGAGAAGGTCAAGAAGAGGGAGGTGCCATAGCAAACCCTGTAGGCGTGCGTTTGGTGGCGCATGGTCTGCCGCACTTCGTGCGTTCCTGGGATCCGGCGAGTTCTGGCTTCACAGTTGTCCAAGACCTTCTTGGCGGCCTCGGACAGATTGGGCGCGTAGCGCACCTTTGACAGATCGCCTTTGATGGCTTTCATCTCACCGGTGACGTCCTTGTACTTGCCGCGACACAACTTCTGCTGGATCTCGCACACGCCCTTGAGGATGTCCTCGTTGGTGAGCGGTCGGCGGCCGCCGCGCTCGTCCGGGATGGTGTACATGTAGGTGTTCTTCTGAAGGTTGATCATGGTCCGGAAGATGTAGTTCCAAACCGTGAAGCCAAAGGTCCAGTCCCGGCGGAATTGGGTTTCCACGCGGCGAAGCATGGCCGCAGCCCAGTCGTAGATGAAGACCTCCGGCGCCTTGGCGTCGCGGGACCGGCGTCGGGTCGCCGCGCCCGCCGCATTGCTGTCCTGCAGAGGCAATGGATCCGAATTGTTATAAGAAAAAAGTAATACATTTTAATGTTCTCTATGCCGCTGTGCTCTTTGGCATTTGCACTTACCGTAAGAGTCACTTACCTCTCTCCTGAGCCGCGTTGGTCTTCTGAATGTCGGGGCAGGCAGTGGCGTGCTTGAAGCAGAAGCAGAAAGCCGTGGCAAAGTACATCGGTTGGAATTGGTCAATGAACTTGTTGCCCGTCCGCACCTCGAAAGTTTGCGCCACCTTGTCCCTGGGGGCTGCTTCTTCCCGAGTTTCCGGCGATTGATGGAGGCCCGGGTCCTCCGCTTCCCGTAACTGCTCGGCCAGCTCGTTCAGGGCCAGCACTCCCGCTGCATTCTGATCCTGGCGATCCACGCTCCAGCCTTCCGGCACCACGGCGCGGGCTCGTTGGGCGGCAAAGATCGCGCCGGCCTCTTCCAGCTGCAGAAAGGCATCGGACGGCGTGGCCGCCTTTTGCGGCTGCAAGCGGTCCTCCGCCTTGTCGTCGATCTCCGCGATGACCTTCAGCACTTCCGGAGGAACTCCGTCTTCAGGCAGAGATAGGGCCGCCTGTCGAACGGCCACCTCGTCCGCGCCCTGGTAGGCCGGGTGCCCCAGTTTCTTCATGTCGAGGATCAGCTGCACGACCACCTCTCTGCGCACGTTCGCCTGGTGGATCAAGCTCTTGATCTCGGCGTCCGAGGTCTTGGCAGTCTTGTTGGTCTTCAGCACCACGCGCACCACGTTTCCCAGCTCAGGTCCGCTGCGCGGCAGCTGGGCGGGCGCCTCCCCGCCTGCTTCGCTTTCCAGCACGCCGTGGTGCGCCTGCAGGTTCCGCAAGAGGTCTTCCCACGGCAGAGGGAAGGTCAACGCGTTGCCCCGCGCGCCGAGGCGGTGCCTGGCCATGTGGGCGTGCTCGTCCAGCGGCGAGCTCTCGCTGCGGTACCGCGCCTCCATGGACATGCGCACGAGCGTGGTTATGCAGGGGCTGGCGCAAATCATCTCCATGACCGTGACCTTGTCGGTGTAGAGGCGCTCCGGGGCGTACCCGGTCCACATGTCGTTGGCCAGGCTGAGAGGCGGAAGCCGGCCCGCCGCCAAGTTCTCGTGGCATTCGCTGCAGATCGGCACTTCGCAGTGCTCGCACAAGCAGCCTTCCGTCGCGTGCTCCGGGTGCCTGGAGCAGCGGTGATCTTCCGGGCAGCAGAGCAGGAAGGCGCCGTCTGGGAGTTGGACCCGCCAGCGGGTGAAGTCCTCGAAGGTGGTCAGCTTGAGGTCGCCCTCCAGGCGGTCGTACTTCTCGAGGAAGGAGTCGAGCCCCAGAATGTCCAGCACTTCGGGCAGCTGCCGGCCAAGGAAGGTTGGCGGCGCTTCTGGCCGCGCCGCGTCTTGCTGCAGCGGGCGGCGCCATCTGATGTTCCCCTTCTCTTCTGTCTCGGCGACGCGGGTGTGGATGCAGGCGCAGCAGAAACAGACCAGCGCCTCCACCCCGTCGCGAGCTGTCGCTGCCGAGAACGATTGCAAGGCCTTGCGATCCAGGGAGCAGCCGGCCAAAGGCGCTTGAGCGCGGCACCTGATGGCCACGGCCTGGTTGTAAATGCTCAGGAAGGCGTCCTTGGCATTTGGGTCGGGCAGCAACTTCAGCAGCGGCTCCAGCTGGGACAGGTGAGAATGGCGGAGATGCTGCGTCAACTCCCGTTCTCCCCCGCGCTCGCAGCTCCATGTGCACTCTTGGAAGGCGCAGAAAACGTGCGGCCATGCTTCGCCCGCATCCAGTGAGTGCACAGATGCTCCAGGCGGAAGCGTCGGGAAATCCCGCAGCTCGCCGGCCAGCTTGCGCAAGCCGTCCTCGAGCGGTCTGTGCGGGTGCGAAGATTCTGCAGCGATCTGGCACAGGCTCAGTTCTTCCAGCACTCCACCTTGCTCCTCGTTTGCACCTTTCTCTGGCACTGGCTTTGGCTGTGACTTGGAAGCAGGTTGGCCTCCCAAGGCCGAGGAGTGTGCGCCGCCGGACTCCTCCGTTAGGCGCTCTTGGGGGCTCTGCGAGGGCATTTGATTGGAGGGCGTCGCCGTCAGCAGGTCGTAGTGGTCCACCCCGTTGTAGAGCAGATGCACCGCCGAGAAATCTTCTGCTTCGAGGTCTTCCGCGACCCGCCAGTGCGTGCGGCAACTGGAGTGGAACTTTCCATCTTCGTCTTGCCAGTGCACGTTCACGCGGCGCTGCCGGAGCAAGGACCACGCCAGCACTGAGGTGTCTCCGCCCCAGCAGTGCGCCGGATCGCCGCGGAGAATTGCCGCTTCCTCCAACCAGATTTCCTCTTCTTCGTCTTGTTCGGCAGAACGCTCTTCCAGGAATTCTGCCAGCTCCTCCCGCAAAGCTGCGGCGTCCCCGCCCTCGTGCAGGGACAGCGCGTGGAACAGGCAGTTGCCGTCTCCTTTCATTTTCACGATGCGAAAGTCGGGCGGCGCGGCGCCAGGGGTCCTGGGCGGCGCGCGGGAGCTGGAGCTGGCTGCTGTGTTGCCGTAGAGAGCCTCAGTAAAGTCGATCGAGGGTTGTTGTGACACATATATATATATATATATATGGCGCTTTAAACAACCCTGATGCGTGCTGGTCCGCTTGCCCTTGTTGCACTCCGAGCTGTCGGCGTGTTGCAGCTTGTTCCTTTGCTTCTTGTCCACGCTCCAGAAGGCGCAGGGCAAGCCGCAGAGCGCCTTAGGCCACGCACTCTCGCATTTGGTGTAAATAGACACGCTGGGCGACCTGACCTGGAATGCTATACTACAGGCTGGGGCGCGGGCCAGCTGCAACTTGACCCTCTGCCTGCGGCCCATCGTTGAGGTTGCGTAGCAAGTGGGGCCTCAGTGTCGCGTATGAGAAGACACGCGTGCTGCCGATACTGAGACCGATCAGGTCGGACAAAATCTGAGCCGGGCACTGTCGCAGGAGAGCACGTGCACCAAGTCCGGGCGCGCGGCTGTGCCAGGGCTCGGAACTGCAGAGAGGCAGGCAGGCGCTCGCTTGTTGGAACACGTTGCAGCCATGTGTGAGCTTGTGCTTGTGACTGTATGCTGTAAGGCCCTCGCAGAGCAATCGGCGGGTCACGTTGCAGGCTTCCTCGATACGCAGAGGGTCGGACTGATCGGGAGCGCGTGTAAGTGGAAAGCGCATGCGCATGGCTTGAGGAACGGACTTCATCGTCGGAGACAATCGTCGTGCGAACAGCTCGGATGTGCATCCTCTTCGCCGCTCAACTCTCGACTCTGTAGACACAAGTGTGGGGCACGTCTGTCATGCGACCTCCGACGCTTCGGCCGAGCCGTTGCGTTACTGGTCGCGCCCGCTGCTGCAAGCGCCGCTCTTTCCTCCTACACGATTTTGCAGACACAGGGTTAACTTGCGCGAGAGTACGTTGGTGATTCAAACCAAGGTGCTGAAGTGTTCTTCGCGCCTGTGCCTGTCGTAGCGCAGCTTCTAGCACCTGGTCTTCTTCATTGTCTGGCGCCGGGCGTGGCTGCTGCCCCGCCGTTACTGCCTTGGATCTTTCACTTGACCCAGCGCAGGACGCGTGCAGAAACTCACAGGACACCGCTGCAGACTCTCAGGGAGAGCACCTTCCTGCGTTGCGCAGCTCGCGGCTTCGCAGGCCCGGTGGCCTCTGCAGCTTTTGCGGCAACTTCACGCCGCTGCTTCTTCCAGTCCTGAGAAGTGAAGAAAAAGCAAACCTCTCTGGACTGGACAAGGCAAGACAATGCTGGTCGATCACCGCCTCGTCGATGATGATGGTGCCTGCCTTGCGCACGCGCAACTCGCTGGACGTTCTTTTGCGCTGGACGACAAGATGATGGGCTTAGCCGAGGGGATGACTGGCGTGAGCAGTGTCAAGCGACAACGTGTGGCGAGATAGTCGCGCTTGAACACGTCCCAATCCCACACGCTGACCTGCCAAATGCATGAGCGCGTTTGCTCTGCGCGCTGCCCTATAGAGGCCCTTTTGCTTGGGAACGCACCTCGCTGTCATCGTCGACCATGTCAGCCCAGCGGCAAGTGGACGGCATGATTGCCTGACGTGCAAACAAGCAAGGGCTTCGCCGCAGCGTCCATGTCTCTGCAGATAAGGCCTCGACTCGGCAGGGACGACTTGCGAATTGTGAGCAGTTGCTGCTAAATATTTGAGCTTGAGAAGCAGGTGTGTCGTCTGAATCGCCTAAACACTGGGTCAAACCAATCAAAACATTTCAGAGGTCGACATGAGGCACTGCGCACTTCCAGCGCAACTGCAGACATCACAAGGCTTTGCAAACTGCGCTTTTTTGCTCAAAATCAGCTGCTCAGCAGGTCTTGGGCGGTCGTGGCTTTGGCTTTGCAGTCTTGCGTGCCCGCTTCCTCTTGCATGGGACTTCTTTGGGTCGCACACGCATCTCACTGCTGTTTGCGCTGCGAAGAAGTGCATCATCCCAACGCTGCCAGCGCTCTCGAGTCAGCCATTGCACACTGCCTCGCGCCACCCAGCTGGGGATTGCGATCGGCGATGGCAGCAGCTCCACCTCTTCAATTTCCCAAGCCCATGGGTCTTCGTAAGCCAAGGCCTGTCGGGGCACAGCACAGTTGCTAGGCAAGTGGCATGTTGTTCAGTGCACGTGTGCTTGCAGCTCAACCCAGTCCTCCAAGGTGCCAGCGTATTCTTCTCGCTCAGCGGCAGAAAGCCGGTGTGAACCAGAGATCAACGCACGTCCTTGGATTTCCAGGACGCCAGTGGCGGCCAAAGAGATCCAGCCTTTGTGAGGGCAAGGCTTCTTCCTGATTTCGATGCGCTTGGTACCTTCAAGGATCTGCTGCAGCCAGCGTGGCTTAATTTTGAGAGCTCGCACGGTGATTCCAAAGGCTTCCGCAGCAGTCGCGGGACGAGGCGCTGCCATGCCCGCTAGGAACGAAAGAACGCCGGCTATGCAAAATGTGAAAGCGCATGGGGCGCACTGCTTCAAGTGTGAGTGCAAAATTGCCCTGTGTATGCGTGCGTGTAGGTCCAGATGTCCTGTGTTTACCGTGAACTCTTCTTGAGAAATGTCACGAGTGGCTGAAGCTTGTGTCCTGTGACCGTGAAATCACTCGCACATCTCAGGAAGCAAAGCCTTGCTAAGACCAGCAGCCGAAGTTGCGTCCATCAATCTATTTGTCTTCGAAGTCCTGGACACTCGAACCAGCCCTTCGCGAAGTCCAGGTCTCGAACGAGCCCTCCAGGAAGTCCTCCTTCTTCGCCCCGTGATAGACTGGTGCTCCAGGCCATCGTCCGTACAGACAAAGGATTCAATGCAATGTTGACATTCAAAAGACAAACGACAAGCAACGCCTTGCTAAGACCAGCAGCCGAAGTTGCGCCCATCAATCTATTTGTCTTCAATGTCCTCGACTCGAACCAGCCCTGCGCAAAGTCCAGGTCTTGAACGAGCCCTTCAAAAAGTCCTCCTTCTTCGCCCCGGAATAAACTGGTGCTCCAGGCCATCGTCCGTGTACAGACAAAGGATTTAACATAATGTTGTTGCTTAAAAGAAAAACGAGAAACGCACAGCCTTGTCGAGACCAGGTCACCCCACACCCGAATCACCTCAAGAATGGATCACCCCAACGACTGGGTCACCTCAGAGCTGGGATTCCAGAACTGAGTCACCCCAGCACTGGGTCACTCCAAAAGCTTGAGTCACTTCAGGAATGGGTCAACCAGGCCTGTCTGCAGGAAGGCGCTTTGCCGCGTTCTATTTGTCTTCAATGTCCTCGATTCGAACCAGCCCTTCGCAAAGTCCAGGTCTTGAACGAGCCCTCCAGGAAGTCCTCCTTCTTCGTCCCGTTATAGACTGGTGCTCCAGGCCATCGTCCGTGCACAGACAAAGGATTCAATGTAATGTTGGTGCTTAAAAGAAGAAGCAAAGCCTTGCTGAGACCAGGTCACCCCACGCCCGAATCACCTCAAGAATGGATCACCCCAACGACTGGGTCACCTCAGAGCTGGGTGTGCGCCAGAACTGAGTCACCCCAGCGTTGGGTCACTCCAAAAGCTTGAGTCACTTCAGGAATGGGCTGCCCAGGCTTGTTTGCAGCCGAAGGCGCTTTGCCCAAGCGTTCTATTTGTCTTCAATGTCCTCGACTCAAACCAGCCCTTCACAAAGTCCAGGTCTTGAGCGAGCCCTTCAGGAAGTCCTCCTTCTTCGTCCCGTGATAGACTGGTGCTCCAAGCATCTCCAGGCCATCGTCCATGGACAGAGGAAGGATTCAATGTAATGTTGTTGTTGCTTAAAAGAAAAAGCAAAGCCTTCCTGAGACCAGGTCACCCCGTACCCGAATCACCTCAAGCATGGATCACCCCAACGGACTGGGTCACCTCAGAGCTGGGTACACCGGAACTGAGTCACCCCAGCGTTGGGTCACTCCAAAAGCTTGAGTCAGTTCAGGATTGGGGCACCCAGGCTTGTCTGCAGCCGAAGGTTCTTTGCCCCAGCGTTCTATTTGTCTTGAATGTCGTCGATTCGAACTAGCCCGTCACAAAGTCCAGGATTTGAACGAGCCCTCCAGCAGGAAGTCCTCCTTCTTCGCCCCGTGATAGACTGGTGCTTCAGGCCATCGTCCGTGCACAGACAAAGGGTTCAATGCTCTGTTCTGATTTAAAACGAAAATACAATGTCTTGCTGAGATCAGCAGCCGAAGTTGCACACATCAATCTATTTGTCTTCCATGTCCTCGACTGGAACCAGCCCTTCACAAAGTCCAGGTCTTGAACGAGCCCTCCAGGAAGTCCTCCTCCTTTGCCCCGACACACGAAATGGCCCGCCGGGAGGCTTTTCTTCTTGGTCCTTAAGACAAACATTTTCACTTCGGGTTGGCTGGCTTAATTGACTGCAGCCAAAGACCTCCAAGTAGTCCTCCTTCTGTCCTTCCAGCAATTCCTCCTTCTTTGTCCTCGGGATAAGCGCCCTGGATAAGCAAACTGGCCCTCCAGGAAGTTCTCCTTCTTTGTCCGGGATAAGCTCCTCCTTCTTTGTCCCCGGGATAAGCAAACTGGCCCTCCAGGAAGTCCTCCTTCTTTGTCCCCGGAAGGAGCAAACTGGCCCTCCAGGAAGTCCTCCTTCTTTGTCCCCAGAATCAGAAACTGGCCCTCCAGGAAGTCCTCCTTCTTTGTCCCCAGGAGAAGCAAACTGCTCCAGGAAGTCCTCCTTCTTTGTCCCCAGAATAAGAAACTGGCCTTCCAGGAAGTCCTCCTTCTTTGTCCCCGGGATAAGCAAACTGGCCCTCCAGGAAGTCCTCCTTTTTGTCCCCGGACAAGCAAACTGGCCCTCCAGGAAGTCCTCCTTCTTTGTGAGCAAACTGGCCCTCCAGAAAGTCCTCCTTCTTTGTCCCCAGAATAAGAAAGTGGCCTGCCAGGAAGTCCTCCTTCTTTGTCCCGGGATAAGCAAACTGGCCCTCCAGGAAGTCCTCCTTCTTTGTTCCCGCGATAAGCAAACTGGCCCTCCAGGAAGTCCTCCTTCTTTGTCCCCGGGAGAAGCAAACTGGCCCTCCAGGAAGTCCTCCTTCTTTGTCCCCAGGAGAAGCAAACTGGCCCTCCAGGAAGTCCTCCTTCTTTGTCCCCAGAATAAGAAAACTGGCCCTCCAGGAAGTCCTCCTTCTTTGTCCCCGGGATAAGCAAACTGGCCCTCCAGGAAGTCCTCCTTCTTTGTCCCCGGGATAGGCAAACTGGCCCTCCAGGAAGTCCTCCTTCTTTGTTCCCGGGATAGCAAACTGGCCCTCCGAAGAAGTCCTCCTTCTTTGTCCCCGGGATAAGCAAACTGGCCCTCCAGGAAGTCCCGGGACAAGCAATCTGGCCCTCCAGCAAGTCCTCCTTCTTTGTTCCCGGGATAAGCAAACTGGCCCTCCAGGAAGTCCTCCTTCTTTGTCCCCAGAATAAGAAGCTGGCCTTCCAGGAAGTCCTCCTTCTTTGTCCCCAGGACGGCCCTCCAGGAAGTCCTCCCTTTTTGGCCCCGGACAAGCAAACTGGCCCTCCAGGAAGTCCTCCTTCTTTGCCCCCGGATAAGCAAATTGACCCTTCAGGAAGTCCTCCTTCTTTGTCCCTGGGATAAGCAAACTGCCCTGCAGGAAGTCCCGGGACAAGCAAACTGGACCTCCAGGAAGTCCTCCTTCTTTGTCCCCGGGAGAAGCAAACTGGCCCTCCAGGAAGTCCTCCTTCTTTGTCCCCAGGAGAAGCAAACTGGCCCTCCAGGAAGTCCTCCCTCTTTGTCCCCAGAATAAGAAGCTGGCCTTCCAGGAAGTCCTGCTTCTTTGTCCCAGGATAAGCAAACTGGCCCTCCGCTCCAGAAAAACCTCCTTCTTTGTCCCGGGATAAGCAAACTGGCCCCCCAGGAAGTCCTCCTTCTTTGTTCCCGCGATAAGCAAACTGGCCCTCCAGGAAGTCCTCCTTCTTTGTTCCCGCGATAAGCAAACTGGCCCTCCAGGAAGTCCTCCTTCTTTGTCCCCGGCAGAAGCAAACTGGCCCTCCAGGAAGTCCTCCTTCTTTGTCCCCAGGAGAAGCAAACTGGCTCCAGGAAGTCCTCCTTCTTTGTCCCCAGAATAAGAAACTGGCCTTCCAGGAAGTCCTCCTTCTTTGTCCCCGGGATAAGCAAACTGGCCCTCCAGGAAGTCTTCCTTTTTTGTCCCCGGACAAGCAAACTGGCCCTCCAGGAAGACCAGGTCACCCCACGCCCGAATCACCTCAAGAATGGATCACCCCAACGACTGGGTCACCTCAGAGCTGGGTGTGCGCCAGAACTGAGTCACCCCAGCGTTGGGTCACTCCAAAAGCTTGAGTCACTTCAGGAATGGGCTGCCCAGGCTTGTTTGCAGCCGAAGGCGCTTTGCCCAAGCGTTCTATTTGTCTTCAATGTCCTCGACTCAAACCAGCCCTTCACAAAGTCCAGGTCTTGAGCGAGCCCTTCAGGAAGTCCTCCTTCTTCGTCCCGTGATAGACTGGTGCTCCAAGCATCTCCAGGCCATCGTCCATGCACAGAGGAAGGATTCAATGTAATGTTGTTGTTGCTTAAAAGAAAAAGCAAAGCCTTCCTGAGACCAGGTCACCCCGTACCCGAATCACCTCAAGCATGGATCACCCCAACGGACTGGGTCACCTCAGAGCTGGGTACACCAGAACTGAGTCACCCCAGCGTTGGGTCACTCCAAAAGCTTGAGTCAGTTCAGGATTGGGGCACCCAGGCTTGTCTGCAGCCGAAGGTGCTTTGCCCCAGCGTTCTATTTGTCTTGAATGTCGTCGATTCGAACTAGCCCGTCACAAAGTCCAGGATTTGAACGAGCCCTCCAGCAGGAAGTCCTCCTTCTTCGCCCCGTGATAGACTGCTGCTCCAGGCCATCGTCCGTGCACAGACAAAGGGTTCAATGCTCTGTTCTGATTTAACACGAAAATACAATGTCTTGCTGAGATCAGCAGCCGAAGTTGCACACATCAATCTATTTGTCTTCCATGTCCTCGACTGGAACCAGCCCTTCACAAAGTCCAGGTCTTGAACGAGCCCTCCAGGAAGTCCTCCTCCTTTGCCCCGACACACGAAATGGCCCGCCGGGAGGCTTTTCTTCTTGGTCCTTAAGACAAACATTTTCACTTCGGGTTGGCTGGCTTAATTGACTGCAGCCAAAGACCTCCAAGTAGTCCTCCTTCTGTCCTTCCAGCAATTCCTCCTTCTTTGTCCTCGGGATAAGCGCCCCGGATAAGCAAACTGGCCCTCCAGGAAGTTCTCCTTCTTTGTCCGGGATAAGCTCCTCCTTCTTTGTCCCCGGGATAAGCAAACTGGCCCTCCAGGAAGTCCTCCTTCTTTGTCCCCGGAAGGAGCAAACTGGCCCTCCAGGAAGTCCTCCTTCTTTGTCCCCAGAATCAGAAACTGGCCCTCCAGGAAGTCCTCCTTCTTTGTCCCCAGGAGAAGCAAACTGCTCCAGGAAGTCCTCCTTCTTTGTCCCCAGAATAAGAAACTGGCCTTCCAGGAAGTCCTCCTTCTTTGTCCCCGGGATAAGCAAACTGGCCCTCCAGGAAGTCCTCCTTTTTGTCCCCGGACAAGCAAACTGGCCCTCCAGGAAGTCCTCCTTCTTTGTGAGCAAACTGGCCCTCCAGGAAGTCCTCCTTCTTTGTCCCCAGAATAAGAAGCTGGCCCTCCAGGAAGTCCTCCATCTTTGTCCCCGCGGGATATCCTCCTTCTTTGTTCCCGGGATAAGCAAACTGGACCTCCAGAAAGTCCTCCTTCTTTGTCCCCAGAATAAGAAAGTGGCCTGCCAGGAAGTCCTCCTTCTTTGTCCCGGGATAAGCAAACTGGCCCTCCAGGAAGTCCTCCTTCTTTGTTCCCGCGATAAGCAAACTGGCCCTCCAGCAAGTCCTCCTTCTTTGTCCCCGGGAGAAGCAAACTGGCCCTCCAGGAAGTCCTCCTTCTTTGTCCCCAGGAGAAGCAAACTGGCCCTCCAGGAAGTCCTCCTTCTTTGTCCCCAGAATAAGAAACTGGCCTTCCAGGAAGTCCTCCTGCTTTGTCCCCGGGATAAGCAAACTGGCCCTCCAGGAAGTCCTCCTTTTTGTCCCCGGACAAGAAAACTGGCCCTCCAGGAAGTCCTCCTTCTTTGTTCCCGGGATAGCAAACTGGCCCTCCGGGGAAGTCCTCCTTCTTTGTCCCCGGGATAAGCAAACTGGCCCTCCAGGAAGTCCCGGGATAAGCAATCTGGCCCTCCAGCAAGTCCTCCTTCTTTGTTCCCGGGATAAGCAAACTGGCCCTCCAGGAAGTCCTCCTTCTTTGTCCCCAGAATAAGAAGCTGGCCTTCCAGGAAGTCCTCCTTCTTTGTCCCCAGGACGGCCCTCCAGGAAGTCCTCCCTTTTTGGCCCCGGACAAGCAAACTGGCCCTCCAGGAAGTCCTCCTTCTTTGCCCCCGGATAAGCAAACTGACCCTCCAGGAAGTCCTCCTTCTTTGTCCCTGGGATAAGCAAACTGGCCCTCCAGGAAGTCCCGGGACAAGCAAACTGGCCCTCCAGGAAGTCCTCCTTCTTTGTCTTTGGGAGAAGCAAACTGGCCCTCCAGGAAGTCCTCCTTCTTTGTCCCCAGGAGAAGCAAACTGGCCCTTTAGGAAGTCCTCCTTCTTTGTCCCCAGAATAAGAAGCTGGCCTTCCAGGAAGTCCTGCTTCTTTGTCCCGGGATAAGCAAACTGGCCCTCCCCTCCAGAAAAACCTCCTTCTTTGTCCCGGGATAAGCAAACTGGCCCTCCAGGAAGTCTTCCTTCTTTGTTCCCGCGATAAGCAAACTGGCCCTCCAGGAAGTCCTCCTTCTTTGTTCCCGGGATAAGCAAACTGGCCCTCCGGGGAAGTCCTGCTTCTTTGTCCCCAGGAGAAGCAAACTGGCCCTCCAGGAAGTCCTCCTTCTTTGTCCCCAGAATAAGAAGCTGGCCTTCCAGGAAGTCCTGCTTCTTTGTCCCGGGATAAGCAAACTGGCCCTCCCCTCCAGAAAAACTTCCTTCTTTGTCCCGGGATAAGCAAACTGTTGTTCCCGCGATAAGCAAACTGGCCCTCCAGGAAGTCCTCCTTCTTTGTTCCCGGGATAAGCAAACTGGCCCTCCAGGAAGTCCTCCTTCTTTGTTCCCGGGATAAGCAAACTGGCCCTCCGGGGAAGTCCTGCTTCTTTGTCCCCGGGAGAAGCAAACTGGCCCTCCAGGAAGTCCTCCTTCTTTGTTCCCGCGATAAGCAAACTGGCCCTCCAGGAGGTCCTCCTTCTTTGTCCCCGGCAGAAGCAAACTGGCCCTCCAGGAAGTCCTCCTTCTTTGTCCCCAGGAGAAGCAAACTGGCCCTCCAGGAAGTCCTCCTTCTTTGTCCCCAGAATAAGAAACTGGCCTTCCAGGAAGTCCTCCTTCTTTGTCCCCGGGATAAGCAAACTGGCCCTCCAGGAAGTCTTCCTTTTGTGTCCCCGGACAAGCAAACTGGCCCTCCAGGAAGTCCTCCTTCTTTGTTCCCGAGATAAGCAAACTGGCCCTCCGGGGGAAGTCCTCCTTCTTTGTCCCCGGGATAAGCAAACTGGCCCTCCAGGAAGTCCCGGGACAAGCAAACTGGCCCTCCAGCAAGTCCTCCTTCTTTGTCCCCGGGATAAGCAAACTGGCACTCCAGGAAGTCCTCCTTCTTTGTCCCCTGCATGAAGTCCTCCTTCTTTGTCCCCGGGAGAAGCAAACTGTCCAGGAAGTCCTCCTTCTTTGTCCCCGGGATAAGCAAACTGGCCCTCCAGGAAGTCCTCCTTCTTTGTTTCCGGGATAAGCAAACTGGCCCTCCAGGAGCAAACTGGCCCTCCAGGAAGTCCTCCTTGTTGGTCCCCGGGATAAGCAAACTGGTGCAGGAAATCCTCCTTCTTTGTCCCCGGGATAAGCAAACTGGCCCTCCAGTAAGTCCTCCTTCTTTGTCCCCGGGATAAGCAAACTGGCCCTCCAGGAAGTCCTCCTTCTTTGTCCCCGGGATAAGCAAACTGGCCCTCCAGGAAGTCCTCCTTCTTTGTCCCCGAAAGACGCAAACTGTCCAGGAAGTCCGCCTTCTTTGTCCCCGGGATAAGCAAACTTGCCCTCCAGCAAGTCATCCTTCTTTGTCCCCGGGATAAGCAAACTGGCCCTCAGGAAGTCCTCCTTCTTTGTGAGCAAACTGGCCCTCCAGTAAGTCCCCCTTCTTTGTCCCCGGGATAAGCAAACTGGCCCTCCAGGAAGTCCTCCTTCTTTGTCCCCGGGATAAGCAAACTGGCCCTCCAGGAAGTTCTCCTTCTTTGTCCCCGGGAGAAGCAAACTGTCCAGGAAGTCCTCCTTCTTTGTCCCCGGGATAGGCAAACTGACCCTCCAGGAAGTCCTCCTTCTTTGTCCCCAAGAAGCAAACTGGCCCTCCAGGAAGTCCTCCTTCTTTGTCCTCGGGATCAGCAAACTGGCCCTCCAGGAAGTCCTCCTTCTTTGTCCACGGGATAAGCAAACTGCCCTCCACCTCCTTCTTTGTCCCGGGATAAGCAAACTGGCCCTCCAGGAAGTCCTCCTTCTTTGTCCCCAGGTTAAGCAAACTTGCCCTCCAGGAAGTCCTCCTTCTTTGTCCCCGAGATAAGCAAACTGGCCCTCCAGGAAGCCTCCTTCTTTGTCCCGGGATAAGCAAACTGGCCCTCCAGGAAATCATCCTTCTTTGTGCCCAAGATAAGCAATTGGCCCTCCAGGAAGTCCTACTTTTTTGCCTCCGCGGTGTTCAGCAAACTCTCCAGGAAGTCTTCCTTCTTTGTGTCGGAACAAATTGGCCCTCCAAGAAGTCCTCCTTCTTCGTCCCCGAGACAAGAAAATTGGCCCTCCAGGAAGTCCTCCTTCTTTGTGTCCTCCAGGAAGTCCTCCTCCTTCGTCCCGAAATAGGCGAATTGGCCCTCCAATAAGTCTTCCTTCAAATACGCAAATTGGCCCTCCCGGAAGTCCGCAAATTGGCCCTCCCGGACTTCTTTGCAATCGGGACAAGCGAAGGACCAAATGTTCAATTTACTTAAACCTCCTTGCCCTGCGCAGGCACAAAGCCCAAAAGTCTTCTTTGTTCGATTTACTTAAACATCCTCGCCTACGCAACCGCAAAGCAACTGACGACAACTCAACAAAAAGCTGCGCTGGCGCACAAGGGCGAAGCCCCTAAAGTTTAGGGTTTAGGGTTTAGGGTTTAGGGTTTAGGGTTTAGGGTTTAGGGTTTAGGGTTTAGGGTTTAGGGTTTAGGGTTTAGGGTTTAGGGTTTAGGGTTTAGGGTTTAGGGTTTAGGGTTTAGGGTTTAGGTTTTAGGGGTTAGGGTTTAGTTTAGGGTTTAGGGTTTAGGGTTTAGGGTAGGGTTTAGGGTTTAGGGTTTAGGGTTTAGGGTTTAGGGTTTAGGGTTTAGGGTTTAGGGTTTAGGGTTTAGGGTTTAGGGTTTAGGGTTTAGGGGTTTAGGGGTTTAGGGGTTTAGGGTTTAGGGTTTAGGGTTTAGGGTTTAGGGTTCAGGGTTTAGGGTTTAGGGTTTAGGGTTTAGGGTTCAGCATCTCAAGTCCAAGCATTTCACTAGTAGAGCTACTTACTCCGGTGTCGAATATCGACCCACCCACCCAGTGGATCCCATAACATTGTGAAAATATTTTACTTTATGTTTTAACCTTAAAATTTTGGGTTCAGTAGGCTGGGCCCTAAACCCTAAAGCCAGCCCAGAGTAGGCCCTAAAGCCAGCCCAGAGTGGGGCCTAAATCCTAAAGCCAGCCCAGAGTAGGCCTTAAACCCTAAAACCAGTCCTGATGGCCATGCCTGGCCCCACCCCACCCCACCCTTGACCATCGGTGCTTGTCCGGGAAGTTTTGGTGCTTGTCCGGGAAATTTTGGTGCTCGTCCGGGAATTTTTGGTGTTTGTCCGGGAATTTTTGGTGCTTGTCCGGAAATTTTTGGTGCTTGTCCGGAAATTTTTGGCGCTTGTCCGGAAATGTTTGGTGCTTGTCCGGGAATTTTTGGTGCTTGTCCGGAAATGTTTGGTGCTGGTCCGGGAATTTTTGGTGCTTGTCCGGGAATTTTTGGTGCTTGTCCGGAAATTTTTGGTGCTTGTCCGGGAATTGTTGGTGCTTTGTCCGGAAATTGTTGGTGCTTGTCCGGGAATTGTTGGTGCTTGTCCGGGAATTTTGGGTGGTTGGCCGTGAATTGTTGCTTGTCCGGGAAGTGTTGGTGCTTGTCCGGGAATTTTTGGTGCTTGTCCGGGAATGTTTGGTGCTTGTCCGGGAATTTTTGGTGCTTGTCCGGAAAATTTTAATGGAAAACCGCGAATCCATTAGCTTTTAAATATACATAGGTTAGAGAGTGTCCCCCGGACAGGGTCGTCCCGGGGTCCCCCCGGGACAGCTTGTCCCGGGGCGTCCCGGGGTGTCCCGGGCCTGTCCCGGGGCCCCCCCGGGACAGGCCCGCCCGGGACCCCTGCGGGACACCCCGGGACGCCCCTGGGACAGTGTCCCGGGGCCCTCCGGGACGCCAGAATTAGACATTTTGGGCGCGTAGGCCGTCTTGTTTAAAAACGAGAAGTAAAATATTTTCATAATGTTATGGGATCCAATGGGTGGGTGGGTCGATATTCGAAACCGGAGTAAGGAGCTCTACTAGTGAAATGCTTGGACTTGAGATGCTGAACCCTAAACCCTAAACCCTAAACCCTAAACCCTAAACCCTAAACCCTAAACCCTAAACCCAAAACCCTAAAACCCTAAACCCTAAACCCTAAACCCTAAAACCCAAACCCGAAACCCTACCACCCTAAACCTAAAACCTAACCTAAACCCTAAACCCTAAACCAAACCCTAAACCCTAAACCCTAACCCAAACCCTAAAACCCTAAACCCTAAACCCTAAAAACCCTAAACCCTAAATCCTAAAACCCTAAACCCTAAACCCTAAAACCCGAAACCCTAAACCCTAAACCCTAAACCCTAAACCCTAAACCCTAAACCCTAAACCCTAAACCCTAAACCCTAAACCCTAAACCCTAAACCCTAAACCCTAAACCCGCAACCCTAAACCCTAAACCCTAAACCCTAAACCCTAAACCCTAAACCCTAAACCCTAAACCCTAAACCCTCAAGCCCCCTGTAACTTGAAATTATTAAGAAAATCCAAAAACAGAAACTCCTTGAAACTCCTTGAAACTCCTCGAAACTTTCCTCGAAACTTCCCCGGACCTGAACCCTTAATAATTTCAATAAACCCTAAACCCTAAACCCTAAACCCTAAACACTCTCTATCCTATGTATATTTAAAAGCTAATGGATTCGCGGACAAGCACCAAAAATTCCCGGACAAGCACCAAAAATTCCCGGACAAGCACCAAACATTCCCGGACAAGCACCAAAAATTCCCGGACAAGCACCAAAAATTCCCGGACAAGCACCAACACTTCCCGAACAAGCAAGAATTCACGGCCAACCACCCAAAATTCCCGGACAAGCACCAACAATTTCCGGACAAGCACCAACAATTTCCGGACAAAGCACCAACAATTCCCGGACAAAGCACCAAAAATTTCCGGACAAGCACCAAAAATTTCCGGACAAGCACCAACAATTTCCGGACAAGCACCAAAAATTCCCGGACAAGCACCAACAATTCCCGGACAAGCACCAAACATTTCCGGACAAGCACCAACAATTCCCGGACAAGCACCAAACATTTCCGGACAAGCACAAAAAATTCCCGGACAAGCACCAAAAATTCCCGGACAAACACCAAAAATTCCCGGACAAGCACCAAAAATTCCCGGACAAGCACCAAAATTCCCGGACAAGCACCAAAATTCCCGGACAGGGTCGTCCCGGGGTCCCCCCGGGACAGCTTGTCCCGGGGCGTCCCGGGGTGTCCCGGGGCCTTCCCGGGACCTTTGTCCCGGGGCCCCCCCAGACAGGCCCGGGACAGTTGTCCCGGGACCCCTGCGGGACACCCCGGGACGCCCCTGGGACAGTGTCCCGGGCCCCCCCCGGGACGCCAGAATTAGACGTTTTGGGCGCGTAGGCCGTCTTGTTTAAAAACGAGAAGTAAAATATTTTCATAATGTTATGGGATCCAATGGGTGGGTGGGTCGATATTCGAAACCGGAGTAAGGAGCTCTACTAGTGAAATGCTTGGATTTGGAACCCTAAACCCTAAACCCTAAACCCTAAACCCTAAACCCTAAACCCTAAACCCTAAACCCTAAACCCTAAACCCTAAACCCTAAACCCTAAACCCTAAACCCTAAACCCTAAACCCTAAACCCTAAACTTTTAGGGGCTTCGCCCTTGTGCGCCAGCGCAGCTTTTTGTTGAGTTGTCGTCAGTTGCTTTGTGACTGCGTAGGCGAGGATGTTTAAGTAAATCGAACAAAGAAGGCTTTTGGGCTTTGTGCCTGCGCAGTGCAAGGAGGTTTAAAAGAAAATTGAACATTTCAGCACTTTGGAGCTCTTTAAAGCTTCTCAAATCCTGTTTTGGGCCTTCTGAAGCCAATTTTGGGTCTTCTGAAGCCTTTTTTGGGTCTTCTGCAGCCAATTTTGGGCCATTTTGGGCCTTCTGAAACAAGGGCCTCTGAAGCAAATTTTGGCCTCGGGCTCTGAAGCCGATTTGGGCCTCTGAAGCCAAGTCGGGTCTGGAGCAAATTTTTTGCTTTCTGGAAGCCAATGTTGGGTTCTGCCCTCTGCTGCCAATTTTGGGCCTTCTAAAGCTAATTTTGGCTTCTGAAGCCAATTTTGGCCTTCTGAAGCCAATTTTGGGTCTTCTAAAGCTAATTTTGGTCTTCTGAGGCTTTTGAAGCCAATTTGGCCTTCTGAAGCCAATTTTGGGCCTTATGAAGCCAATTTTGGCCTTCTGAAGCCAATGTTGGGTCTTCTAAGTTAATTTTGGTCTTCTGAGGCTTCTGGAGCCAATTTTGGGCCTTCTAAAGCTAATTTTGGGCTTCTGAATCTTCTGAAGACAATTTTGGCCTTCTGAAGCCAATTTTGGACCTTCTAAAGCTAATTTTGGGCTTCTGAGGCTTCTCTTCTTTTTGCCTTCTGAAGCAATTTTGGGCCTTCTAAAAGCTAATTTTGGGCTTCTGAAGCTTCTGAAGCCAATTTTGGGCCTTCTAAAGCTAATTTTGGGCTTCTGAGACTTCTGAAACCAATTTTTCTGGAGCCAATTTTGGGCCTTCTAAAGCTAATTTTGGGCTTCTGAGGCTTCTGAAGCTTCTGAAGCCCGTTTTGGCCTTCTCAAGCTAATTGGCCTTCTGAAGTCAATTTTGGCCTTCTAAAGTTAATTTTGTGCTTCTGAGAAGCTAATTGGCCTTCTGAAGCCAATTTGGGCCTTCTAAAGTTAATTTTGTGCTTCTGAGGCTTCTGAAGCCAATTTTGGCCTTCCGAAGACAATTTTGGGCCTTCTAAAGCTAATTCTGAAGCTTCTGAAGCCAATTTTGGCCTTCTGAAGCAAATTTTGGGCCTTCTACAGCTAATTTTGGGCTTCTGAGGCTTCTGAAGCCAATTTTGGCCTTCTGAAGCCAATTTTGGGCCTTCTAAAGCTAATTTTGGGCTTCTGAGGCTTCTGAAGCCAATTTTGGCCTTCTGAAGCGAATTTTGACGCCAATTTTTGGCCTTCTAAAGCTAATTTTGGGCTTCTGAGGCTTCTAGCCAATTTTGGCCTTCTGAAGCCAATTTGGGCCTTCTGAAACATGTTTGGGGCTTCACTTCAGCCTTTCGAAAATTGTCGCCGTAAAAAGTTTATTGGAGCATAGGGCAGCCACCTATAGAATAGTTGTCCTGGGCGCCACGCTGCGCTGGCGAACCCTAAACCCTAAACCCTAAACCCTAAACCCTAAACCCTAAACCCTAAACCCTAAACCCTAAACCCTAAACCCTAAACCCTAAACCCTAAACCCTAAACCCTAAACCCTAACCTAAACCCTAAACCCTAAACCCTAAACCCTAAACCCTAAACCCTAAACCCTAAACCCTAAACCCTCAAGACAAAATAAATAGAAATTGTATGTGGTATCAATCTGAATTTTCCAAGATATTTGTCTAAACAGCTGACAAACAGAGTTTAAGTAAATTAATCCAAAGTGGGAGGCCGGGAGGCCAAAATGTTCAATTTACTTAAACCTCTGGGGCCTTCCCGGGCCCCGGCAAACCAAAGCCCAAATCGCCTCCCCAAATTATCCCAAAGCCCAAAATTAGCTTCCCAAAACCGAAAATTGGCTCCCAAAGCCCAAAACTGGCTCCCAATCGAAATTGGCTCGCAAAGCCCAGCTTTAAGCTGAGGCCCAACCTTAGTTTTATTTTTCAGCCCCACCAGCCCCAGTCCCAGCCCAGCCCAGCCCCCTGAGCCGCAGCCCCAGCCCCAAGCCCAGCCCAGCCTCAGCGCCCCCCACCCCGCAGCCCCACCCCAGCCCCAGCAGCCAAAGCCAGCCCCGCCCACCAGCTTTCCGTTCCAGCCCCCGCCCCAGCCCCAGCCCCAGCCCCAGCCCCAGCCCCAGCCCCAGCCCCAGCCCCAGGCCCAGCCCCAGCCCCAGCCCCAGGCTCAGCCTCAGCCCCCCAGCCATCCCCCCCAGCCCCATCCCCAGCCCCAGCCCTCAGCCCCATCCCCCATCCCCAGCCCCCATCCCCAGCCCATCCCCAGCCCCATCCCCGCCCGCATCCCCAGCCCCATCCCCAGCCCAGCCCCCAGCCCCAGCCCCAGCCCCAGCTCCCCGACCCCAGCCCCAGCCCCCAGCCAGCCCCCAGCCTCCGGCCCCCCAGCCCCAGCCCCCAGCCCTCAGCCCCAAGCCCCCAGCCCCAGCCCGCCCCCAGCCCCAAAAATGAAAAGGTGGTTCCAAAAAAAAAAACGTTTCGGTCAAAACGTTTCGGTCAAAACGTTTCGGTCAAAACGTTTCGGTCAAAACGTTTCGGTCAAAACGTTTCGGTCAAAACGTTTCGGTCCAAACGTTTCGGTCAAAACGTTTCGGTCAAAACG